>OX388329.1:2326663-2855714 GCA_947579605.1 Athripsodes cinereus
GGTTTTTGTTATAAACCCAAATACAACCTTTCACACTAAGCTAAAAGCTTGTGCCGTGAAAGGGGAGTTTGCCGGCACCTGGGATGCAACTTGTAGCAAACATATATGTCGTTCTTCATTAAAAGATTTCATCTAATTTGCATTTTTGAGTTTAGTAAATGACAATAAAGAATATAGCCTGTGATATGATGTTGTGTATAAAATATAATTTGTAATATTATATTGTTACCTTCTCAATTCTGCCAGATCAGATTCCTTGGTGAGATCAAACTCTCTAGATGAGTCTCTGAACTGTGCTATGTGGTATGGACCTTCCGATAGAGTCACTTTTACTGGAGCCCTGAAACAACAAATTTTAATTTTTGACATTTTTATGACATCACAAATGAGAAACACCTTTATACCATAACATTAAGCACTCATCGTTTTTTTTTCTTTTCTGGTTAGTACATTAACGATTATTGCGAATGTTTGCAGTCAATATCTTTGCTAATACCACAAGACAAAAGCTTAGCTTCTCTTATGTTGTTACTATAATATGAATTAAGAGAAAAAATCATATATTTTTTTACTTTAAGAAACACATATTTGTTTGTGTATTTATATATATTCAAATTTAATAAGCCACAAAACATACCTAGTCATCATCTCTCCAGCTCCCCTAGGGAATATCCTAGCTTGCGCCACCATCTCCAGTACGCTGGTCTTCCCGGCGCTCTGATCCCCTACCACCACAACTCTGGGCAGATGATCCGAGGAGGCCCAACCTTCAGCAGTGGAAGTACCTTCATAGCCGGTCAACTCGTCCAAAACTTCTGAATACATGTCTATCAGAGATTTCTGAAACAGCACATAAATAAATTTAAATATAGGTACCTACACATTTTTATATAATTTACTTTTTTTTTTACAGCTCGTGCTCGAGAGATAAATCCATTGGTTTGCATATTTAAAGACATAAATATATGCTTGATGTGCCTTTGCATCTAAAGCCCTCATGGATTAGTTGGAAGATATCTCGCTTCTGCGATAACTTGCCCATTGTAAAAATTTATTTGTCTGGTTTAAATTCTGCAGTGTTTATTTGATAATGTTTGTTTTTTGTGCAATAAAGTTTTTAATATTATTATTATTATATACCTTTGCTTTCTTGAGTGAAGACATATTCCTTCCACTACGTAGAAGCATATTCTGTTTCCTCAATTCCCGATTCTCTTTTTCTAATTTATCAAACTCCTTTTGATATTTGGCCTGAAGTTCTATAATCTCATCTTGAAGTGAGTTGATACGTTGTTCACTTGATGAACCTAGAATATAACAAATTAATATTGAGTGCAAAGAATTTTTATTTTTATTTTTGTTCAGTGGTGTACTCAAAATAGACGACTTCTCAGACAATGCCTAGTAAAAAAAAATATCGATCTTATTTTACAATTAACCATTGCATGAGGTTATATATATGTAAATTCAACACGTGAAACTACCATATGAGGCTTAGAAAAGACAACGTCACCTTATTGGGTAGTGCCGGGACATGAACCTGCAACCCTACCTTTTTGCGAGGAATGCTTTGTCCAATTAAGCTACCAGGCAACATGCCGAAGGCTCTGATATTCTCTCTTATAAACCTCGATGACAGCTTCACGTGTAGATATTATTCTGAGATACTTATGAGTACTCTATGCTGGATACTTCCAAGTGTAGTTAGATAGAATTGTACCTATCTGAAACTCATCATCATCATCATCGCCCTCAACGCTCCTCTCGGGAGTACAGGACAGAAACAAGCCTCCTCCATTCAAAGCGTCTCTGCGCTAATTGCGTCACCTCTTTCCACGACATTCCCTGCACTCTGATATCATTGTCATAGCAACGGTGTGAAAGAGGAACGCCCGGCCCGACGGAACCCTTGCGGACGGAAGAACAGCGCTCTTTTTGGCCAACTATCATTGGGCATTCTCAAAAACATGTCCAAGCCAGGACCATCGAAACTATTCTAGGTATGATTCCAGAGACATCTATTTATACTTTATTATCATCTTTTGATTCTGTACCAGATATATATAAAAATAATTAACATTCTCAATACAACACTGACCATCCGGAAGTATAATAATATTAACATAGACAATTTGAAATGCACCGTTTTGAGTAATACCACTGCAAGGTTAAATTTTAGTAAGAGTAACATATCGTGAATAATAGAATCTTTAAACTCGCCATAAATATCTCTGCACTTTTTAAAATGCATAAACAGAACACAGAAAAGTCAACTCGTAAGTTCGTTTTGAGCAGCAATCGATCCACTCGCTGCCTTACTCGTGGGAGATGTTGTGACGGTACAAACATTATTTATTTACTAAAAAATAATTAAATTTCACTAAACTTACCATATGACTTCTGAGTGCTTTCTTTGGCGTACGCAATGGACTTTGCCATTATCTCTTCTTTGGCATCTGAAAATAAAAACAGTGTGAGACAAAACAGTTTGCAAATTTACAGAGAGTGAGTTTATTTCCCCATGTTATTTCTTTCTGACAACCTAAATAATGTAAAGCAGAAATATATAAATGTTGAAATTTTATATTCACTAATTGTAATATTGACGACATTAGAAGAATCGCTAGTGGTTGCAGAAAGCCCAGGACAGATATGCCTGGAGAAATATGGGGGAGGCTTATGTTCAGCAGTGGACAGGAATAGGGGCATAAGTAAGTAAGTAGTAAAGTAATTGATATATATTTCACTCTATTAAATATAACAGTATAATTTGTGGAGTCCCCCGTAAAGAATAAGCCTTTAAATCTTTTTTGTATGTTTTCGAGTGTCCCTTTAAAGGCAGGTATTCGTAGAACATCTCATTTAACATCTTCAGTTCAGCAGTGATGAGGTATGCCACCCAGTCTGAATGACTCAACCTTTATTGGCGCAGAGAGGACGATTTGCATGTTTACTACAAACCGGGATCAGCTTGCTATCCCACATATGGGAGCTGCCGTGCCGTGATGGGTGGATGAATGGAATGGTATGGATTTAAAAAATTGTACTTTCGTCCAACAATATTACCTTTATGAAATGATCTTGATCAAACAAATTGTATATATATTATGTAAATAAATAAATAATAAATATAAATAAAGTTATCTGTAAGTATTTACCTGAGACATTTTTCAATATGAACTCAATCCCATCGTTAACACCTAATGAAGAGAAGAAAAAAAAACTTTAATGAACGAACAATTCACACAGCATCAAAAGAAAATTAAATGTAAAAACATTCAAAAGGAATCAGGGAATGATTCTTATTGACTAAAATGCCTCTTTATTTATTTGTGGGGTAGACATAAAGGATTAATTGCTACATAATTTTAAACTTACACATTCAAACTAGTATATCTCGTTCATGCATTACTAAATAATATTACGCACCAGACATCCCCGCATCTTTTAAGAACTAGTGTTAAATTGTTTAACCATTTATAAGGTTTAATTAATTTATTTATTTAATTAACTTATTGTTAAGACTTTTAGTAAATGAGCAAATTAGTAACGCGGCGCGAAATGATATTTCTTTGTACTTTAAAAAGTTAAATGTGTTATCTGCTAAAGGCTTGTTCTGGCAGAGAATTGTTCTTGACCAGTTTTCGAAAACCGAGTATAAAGATAAACCGCGTCATTTGCATCACACTAGATTTAAATTTAATGAAGGATATGTAGTGCCAAAATTCAATAATAAGTACGGAAAAAGAACATTGGAGTATAATGTGCCCAAAATACTTAATATGATGCCGGCATCTATTAAGAAATGCGAGAGTAAAAACATTGCAAAAAAATTAGTCAAGGATTGGTTGATAAAGTGTGGATTTATTTATAACTAGTAATTAATTGTTTAATTGTATGTTGTATAGATTGATATAATTTTTTTTTTTTCGTTATGTAGTTATATTTTGAACCTGTAAGAGAACACGCCGACAAATCATTTTTGATTTGGCGTGACTCGTAAATTGAATTTTTTTTATCTATTGTATATTATATTTGTTACCAATAAATAAAAAAAAAAAAAAAAAGTTTGTGGTACAGACACAATGAACTGTGTGATTGTTATATAGAGTAAGTCCATCGGCTACCCCACTAGTGGTAAATATAGAGACAAAACTAATGAGCAAATGAACACGCATAATTTTGCTTGTAAAACAGATATTTTTCATTCATTTAAATCCACTATACCCTCACACCATAAAATAGAATGTCATATAGATCTATTCCTGGATACATCTTTCACTTCTTCTATATTCATACAATTTTCATACATGCAAGTCTATTTCTCTTACTACACACATGGCCGTCTTTGAGAATCCGATTCTTATGATCAAGCCACATCATTCCCAAACGCTCACCCTTCTCACACCACCTCCTTCAGAAAAGTATATCCTCTTTGTCACCCTTTCATCATTCATTCACTACACATGTCCAAGCTATTTTAGCTTATTTACACGCATTCTATCTAAAACCATCCTCTTGCATCCATTTATTCTTCTAATCTCTTTCGATATCCAACCATCTTAAAGAAAAAAATGTATAAATTTCAAATATTCAAAAAAGGAAACAAAAAACAAATTAGAAGAAACAATTATTTGAATTTGAGTTGAGATTTCATTCCATACTGTGTTTGTGTTGATCAAATCACGTCATAAAAGTAATTGTCGGGGAAAGAATGTATTAGTTTATATGAAGATAATTAAAGAGTTATGATGTTTTTATGGTCCTTTTTATACAGTGAAACTTATATATTATCTGATTTATATAAAATCAAATGTTTAAGTGCACTATGCAACAATGCATCACAACATAAAATAAAACAAAAAAGAATAAATGTCAATTCAAATACAAAAATGATATTCTTGCTTTGCTGAAATAATTGTGCAGCTAAAACTAATAGCAGGAGATATAAGTTTCATCATATAAAAATGACCATAGATTAATTAACATACAGACAAATATGTATAGATTACTCAAAGATATTATACAGGTATATGACAAGACTGCGCATATTGTAACCAAATTCAACCAAAAAATATGTTCCGTCTTTCTAACGAGGTCTAGGCATATTCCTATGTAAAAATAAATTGTCAGCTAGGGAATGTGTTAGGATGCCATCTCTTTCAACACGTTGCTATTACATAAAGTAATAACAATATTGTTAGAATTATAGTATAAATTTATATAGAACTAATAAAAGATAGAAATATAGAGAGGAGGTGAATGGAGAGAGTTTTAAAAAAGGACTGAAGACACACCTTTTTGCTGGGAGTTTCGGGTGATGGATACGATATACGGCGCCCTTGAGGTCGTGTTATGAGTAAACGGCGCTTTACAAATTGTCCATATATATATATATATAGAAAGGAACAATGGCACTCTAACGCATACTCTTTATACCTAGTGGCACATTTTTTTTATTAAAGTGCACAATCTTGTTATACATCATGTCATTGGTATTTACTTACGATTGTTTGTATTTGTGTCGCCGTTATTATTGTTTGCGTGGTTGGCCGCCTCGAGAGCATTCTCCCATCTCTCTCCAAACCATAGTTTCATCTCATTGTATTTGGTCTCCGTCAACATTTTCAACCTGGGATCTATTGGGGATGGATACATTACAATATTTTACAATAAATACAGGGACACTATGTATTAATAATGTCAATAAAAGCTATGAGCCAAAACATATTCAATCTAGCAGAACTTTCAATTGCTGAAATTTATTAAATCAATATATCTATACTCAGAGGATGCAGGGGACCGGAAAACTTGGAAGATGAGGACTAGGAGAGCCGACCCCAAGTAAATGGGATAAAGGCGAGGGTGAAGAAGAAGAATCTATCTATACTATCACTCTGCCTACACTACTTTGTAATGTAGGCAGAGAAGGCGAAAATCTATCCAAACTCTCTTTTCATATTACATTCACTCTTTCCACATTTATTTATACAATTTCTCATAAATGCACGCCTATTTCTTTAACCTATCCATAGACATTCTTGAGAATTTAGTTCACATGGTCAAGTCGGTTCATTCACAGACGTCCACTCTTTCTTACACCCCTTCCATAAAATAAATACTCATCCATTCACTACTGTACTTCCTACACATCTCAATTTGTTTACACGCATTATATTAAGGCATCTGCTCACACTCTTTACATTCCCATTTGTCAATCTATCATTTGATTGACAAATATACAATTCTTCATGACAAAATACATCTTACAATTTAACAATTGTTTTAAATACACCAATACAATATTACAAAACATTTACTCTGCATACTGTGATGGCAAACAGTTTGATACATTTAGCCTAAGAAATCTAGCATAGTGGTGTAGGGGGAGGCAATAAAATAATGTGTTAAAAAAGTTGGTGTAAATGGCGGCAAAAGGAATTGAACCAAATGAGCTGTTTAGTGCAACAAAAGCCCAACCCACAATTATAAGATTTTTTAGTTCTATCGTCTTTTGAACATCTCATATTTTAAAGTGCAAATAAAATCTAAACAAAAATCGTTACAATATCAAAGTAATACGGTGATGTATTTTTATTAACGTTGAAAATTATTTCGACAAGGTCTGAGAAATTCTTGGAGTTGCATGATTTTCAATAAGTTTCATGTAGATATTATTATTACTATTATCCTAAAAATGTCACCTTGCACTGGGACCATAAAAGCTTTTAGCCAAGCCGTTGCACAAAACAGCTCAAATATCTTTCAACTGAATATCCAGGACTGAATCAACAGGGTACCTGACACCTCATTTGAAACAAGCATCTTATTTTTTATTCTATCGAATGAAAGTTTGAATTTAATATTACCTTGCTCAGCAATCTGAATCAGGCACTAATAAATAATTATGTACAGAGTAAAATATCTTACCGATGTTGACATTTTCCTTGACGTTGTCTCTTATATTAATCAAAGAACCTGTAAACTTATTCCATTGCTCTGGATCTGGCAGAACATCATTCAGCCAACCCATGTCGGGTAAACCATCTTTCCATTCTGTATATTTCTGTCAAAAAGAGACAATTAATTACATTAAGATAGGAGAAAACTATGTTCAGATCTTTACCTTCCTAGGAAGTCTGACACTGGTGTTAAAGACTTTATTCAGCTGCACCGTGGAAATACCATAGTACAGGTTGTTGCAGAGAGAGAACAATGAGGCATTAACAAGTGTTTTGGCTGCATCTATTGAAAGACAATCTCGGACATTTGTTAGGAAGAAATTAGAATTTATAATCTATTGTAATATTTGCTGTATTGGCTTTGCCACACGAAATAAATAAATAAGCGAAGATCAAACTGACATGCTCTGTGGAGTCCCAGCAATGAATAATGAACGGCCCCACTCTTTTTTATAAGTTTTCTAATGTCCAGTACAAGGCAGGTATTTGTAAAACATTGGACATATTCAATTTAGTGATAAGGTATGACTCAATCTTCAATGATGAGTTATATTGTCATTAATCTTAAATATCTTATCATTTATTGGCGCAGAGAAGACAACTTGCATATTTTATTACATGCAGTACACAGTTAGTTAACTGGCATTCCTAAATATAAGAGATGGCATGGTGGTAAGGACAGATTGATAGAGGTAAAAATGATATGTACCTTATTGAGTGTCATCCCGCCAGCGGCCGCTCCTCCAATGAGTACATATCTCAGCTTCAGTACTCCCCTGAGCACCCTCGCTACTATCATCCCGTAGTTCCTCACATAAAGGTCCCTGTTAGGAGAGTGTCTCACTAACAGAGGTTTAGTTCTATCCAAACCTCTTGCTGTCCAGATTGTCAACTGTCTTATATTATTATTACTATTTTTATTCATATTCAGTAAATATTTTTTATTGTTGGTAGCATTCCTTAATGTGAGAATTGATATTCTAAAACAAAAAAGAATTGTTATTACAAAGACCTTTAGATTATAGACCAGTAATGCAGTAGTAATTTTCTCAAGAAACATATTCAAAACATATTCGTGGTTAGATGGAAGAAATCACTTTATAGTGATAATCTCGCCACTGCACATCGTCTTAGTTTTTAAATATTTTATACTATTTTGTTAACACTGTAATGTAATGATGATGTGCAAGAAGAATAAATAAATAAATAAATAAATATTCTAAAATTAACAATAAGACAATAAACATTTGCTGTTTCACTGCATAAGATTAAATTAAGATGGTAATGGTCTCTCACACCTAGGTCTTGAGAGGGAGATATGACACAGAAGGATGTCACAGTAGATCTATTATGGTCGCGGTGACACAAGGGATGCAAGGTCCCTACCTTTATTTGAAAAAAAAAATGGTCTCTCTACTGGCAAAGAAATTATTTTGGTTACTTGATTGGATTGGTCCAATCACCAGTTTTCCCTTTGAATTTCTAGGCTAGACCTTACAGGTATTTACATTATTATACCATATTGAGGCAAAATATAAAACTTTTGGACCCTGAGACAAAGCACTGAATAGGGAAGCCAATACAACAACTTAATTGTAAAAATCAAAACTTAGGGTGTATATCCAATAATTTTTCTCACCATACTGAATGAAATGTGGAAATATTCAGTTATGCAAATAAGTTAATTATTTCTACTTTATTCAGAGATAAAAACACGATCAAAATTTTGGCAATCTACGATAGTATTAATTTAAGAATTGGAATTTCATAATGTAAAAGATTTTCATATAAAAGTGTCAAAGTAAAGTGTCATTTTTTCTGACAAATGTATACTGTCAAAATTAATATTATTAATACATCACCCACATAAACCATATATTAATCGTATTTATACTGTCAGAAAACGATTATCGAAGATAAATTAATATGATTCTGTGATAATGAAATAGAGGCTTCCAACCCTATCAATTGCTATTCTTGACCTTTCACATAGTGAATACATATTTAAACGTCTATATTTAAACATAAATTTATCTAAACACCTTATTTAAAAGGAAATAATATTAAATAATGAGATATAACTGCAATATTATGTAATATTATTCAGTTAATATAAGATTTTATATGTGAGACATAACCACAAAATGATATGACTTACCCATAACGACCGCGTAATGACTGCGACATAACTGTTTTTTCTAAAACAATCGACATAATATTATAAATTATTCACGTCTTTCCACTTTTCAAATTAACTTTTACAGGTTTTTATATCAATGTCACAATTTGATAAAATTTACTTTCGTATCTTTCACAGCTAAAAACATCGCACCACGGCACCCACGTAACAACTCCCGAAACTTGCCGAAACTGATTATATTATGTACTAGAAATTTATTTTGAGCTTTTTTATCCATTCACTACAAGCGTTTTCACCTTTTTCGTCTGTTTTATTTACCTACAACATGAAAGAATATTATTTATCGTAGATTCTAGTAAAATCGGACGACTCTTAATTCGACTGTTTAACTTTTTATAGCGCAGAGAAAACATACAGAATATTATCAGGTTCACTAGTGAAGTACTTTACTTAATATTGTACCCTATGTATCTACTTTACTTATTGCTCTGTAGTATGCAGTATTTACATGGTATTTACATATATGTACATAAAATATTAATTATTTATATTGTATTATCTAATTCGTAATTCGAAATATTAACTTTATATAAACTTTGTTTTCAATTGGTTCATCAAAGACCTCTTCATTTTCACAGTAGCTGAAATAAGTTACCCTTTAATATAATACAGTATTATTTTAATATAATATAGATTATTATACTTTATGAAGTTACCTATTTTGCAGATTGTTTTGAAAAAAATCTTAAAATGACATCTAGTTACAGTAAGGTTTTATGTTTTTTCAATATGGCGCTAGTAAAAATAACAGAATGAAAAATAAAACCTCACTATTTTCCAACTTCTAAAGTAAAATCGATTGATTATGGAAAAAAAATAATTTGAAGTAACTAGTCGTGGAACAAATTCAAGATGTGATTTTTCACAGTTTTTCATATTGTTCCTTTTAAGAAAAATGGAAAGTAAAATAATTTTTATTAAAAAATATTGTGTTAGGTTTTTGGAGTGATTTGATTAGAGTTTTTACAATACTCATTACACAACGGCTATTTTCTCAATCAGTTGACTGAATAATTTAATTAGACCCACAGACCACCCGGATAGCTCAGAAGTCTGTAGACTTCCATTTATTGTCCACACATAGTGAACACCATGAAAGACTGGTTGGCCTAGACCTTCACATGCAGATTTTGAGTCGCTAAACAGCGATGAGTGCAGTCACCCTCTCTGAAAGGATTGATATGAGAGAAACATAAGAGAGATAGGTGGAATTGGTGAACGATGCCTTGGTGCTTGAACTAGCCAAGGCGATTTGTAAGTCTCGGACCACCTAAACTCTCTTTTCTACCCTGCATATCTTGCGGTTGAACCATACGTCTCGGAATATAATAATTATATATACGGAATATTGCTGAATTGTGCATGTTGAAAAATATAGGTATGAGGCAGCGTGCCTTGAGATCTGCTCAGAGTGTGTCCTTGGAGTTGGTAGCTCCACAGAGGAAAAATTTAACAAATTACGGGGATAGAGCCTTTTCTGTGACGGGACCCAACCTCTGGAATGGATTACCTCTTGAGCTTAGGCAAGCTGCAGATCTTAAGACATTCAGAAGGGACCTAAAAACTTTTTATTTTACCAATTACTTTTAAATATTGCATTCTGTTTTACATTTTTGACTTCAAATATTATACTTTGTTTTACATAATTGACGTGGATACATATTGTATCTAAAATATTTGTAACTCAATGTAGTATTGAACTTCTGACGTGGATACCTTTATGTATCCAAGATTTCTCATTTATCTATGTATATATATCTATATTTATAATATGACGTGGATGTAATGTCCTAGAATTTATGAATTGTACAGTGTCCTTGAGGTGCTTCGGCACGTAAACGACACTTTAATATTGTCCAATAATAATAATATTTAATCGGATAAGTTGGAAAAAAACTGAAATCTAGCATTGAACTCACCTACATCGAAACATAGGATTGTATAATTTGTTATGATCGATGTGTAAACCAATATGCCGTAAAGAATAAAATAAACAGAGTTATAGATCTTTACCGACCCAGGGCGTGTCTGCATTATAGACCATTAAAGGTCACGTGGTCTTGTCTATGGATTTGCTTTTGCTTGGGGGGCAAACAGTCAGATTGCGCAAATCATCCTAGTAGGATGTTATGCCATAAGAGAAAAAAAAGAAAGTCAGACGACAAAATAATAACAAAATCGACACTGACAGTTTTTTTGATTATTAGGTATTCTTTAGGCGTTCCACTTAATATTACACCGTAATCGTCTGTTGTGTTGGGATGCCTGATGCCCCTCAATGATTTTTCTGTGACGTCATCCTTTAATGGTCTATTGTTAGTAGCTTTATTGATAGACAAAATAAACAGCAAAGAAGATTCCATTCAGACAACAATGTGAAAATATATAGTAGAAAAAATAACACGGAGATTCCGAAAGATGGGTATCACCTAACAAAAGAGAAATTGTATGAATCTGATAGAAGCATAAGAAATTTACAAATATATGAACATTTATTGTGGGGGTCAATATAATAGACACCGTTAAATTAAAAGAAAAGTACACATGAATACTTGTTATTTTTAACAGGTATTTTACATTTGTTTTTTATAATGCTCCTGCTATTTTACTTACACATCATCTCTATTATTACACTGATTAATGTTGCCAGTTGAAAATATTGTTATACATGAAACGTTGTAAAATTTTCAAAATTTAATGAAAAATTATTTAACCAAATTTAAAATTATTAAATTAAATAAACTAAAAAATACATAGTGAAACGTGAAAAGATAATAAAAAAAAATTAAATTACAGGAAATGACATATTAATAAATTATCAAGTTCGAGTATAATATTTATAATAATGACTTGGTATTGTATTCAAGTATGTTGATATCCATAAATAGAATAAAATAACTCTATTTTCCAAAATTAAGTGACTTTACATCAAATATATGTGAAAATTTTTAAGAAGCAAAAAAAAAATCCTCATTTCAAAATAATAAAGGTCTCAGGGCACAACTCTTTTGATTTGACAATCGGGTATGATCACGTGCATTATGAAAAATCAAATTTACAGTTATTATTATAATCCATTTCGACTAACCTTCTTATTTATTTACTCAGGATGGATTCAATAGATGAGTTAAAAAACAAATATACCTACATGTAAATAAAAAAAAAACATGTTAATTTTAATTTTAACTTTCGTATAAGTATATATAAAATATAAATTTGTTTTTTATTTTACTCAAATGCTTTTTTCTATGTTATATTTGCATTTGGATTAAAATTTATCCAGGATTCCTAAAACTTCTATTACCTAATTATTACTAAGTACTACCCATTGCCGTCTACATCGTAACAATTTAGAAGGCTATATGTACTACCACTACACCATCACAGCATTTCCCACAAGTGGGTAACTGCATGTTATATTTACTCTCCGAGCCAACAAATAATTAAAACATTCAGGATGTGTGACAAATCTAATGATGAATTTAAGATGTAAGATGTGATTATTTTTTCGAACACCTGCCTTTTACAAGATACTTAAAAACTTCACTGATAACAATATTTCAAAGAGATGTATGTATTAAGAATATTACTCAACAGAACCAATAGGCTGTGCAAACACTTTTAAGTAGAATGTGAATTGAAAGTCTGATTTATTTTAAACATAAGGGAGTGTACCGGCATCCGAAATGTGTAAGAGCTGTTCCGAGCAGCGCAGGACAGGGACAAGTTCGCCGAGGTGATCACCAATTTTGGGAGACCCGACAAGGCACTTGAAGAAGAAGAAGAGAGAAAAAAGATAATATGCATCTATGCTTACGAATTAACTAAGGCTGATGAGAGAACGTCACAGTTCCACAAATGCACCGCCCTTGTTACGAAAATTCTATTAAACGACGCAAAAGAAACCATCCGCCATCATTATCCACAGAATTCCATACAAAACCTAGAACCCTGACTCATTTACAAAAGTGAGTGGTGTTTCCTACATTTTATGAAGTATTTCTCGCATTTTTATTAAAATATATCATTTTTACATTTATAAAAACGTAATTGGACATTTTTTGAAGTTCTTGTCGACGTTTTAAGCGATTTACCACACTTTTTTTCGCCAACCGATCTGTCAAAAGTGCCGAAAAATGATGCCTCACTTTATTACAATGAAAATACATACGAGTACTCCATCTAGGTATTATATATAAAAATCTATGTCATTATCATGCCAAATCATATAACAAAACAAAGATAAGAATGATTCCTATTCAAGCAAATAGTATAGTGTCGGAATAGCTTTACCGTGAAATAAATGTTTTCATCTATGGTTACAGCCGTAAGGTTGGCTAACATGAATTTTGTATTCTAAAGGGCTACGTAGACGGTTGACATCAATGTTTCATCAATGCGTATTTATTGCATTTTATATGAAGTGATGAAATTGTTATTATTAATAAAATTTTAGAAATTGTTTTTCAGATTTTCTCACCTCCTTTTAACTACCCTAACTGGTCAGATAAACTGTTGGTATCATAGACATATTATGTAAGTAACTATATAGGCTAGGTATAAATTAAAATAAGTTAGTAGACAGGATATGTACTAGATTTTTCAAGCTAATCAATTTATTTTCTTTCTTACTTTTCATTTCACATTTTTTTTTAAATTCCACCATTTTCGTTCTTGATTTAATGATTGTTTTTTTTATTTTATAAGATAATTTAGTCGTGTCCACCTATTAGAAAAAGAACAATGATTAATTTATCCTCCGCACAAGCATTAAGTTGCTTATGGAGGAAGTATTTTTATGTGTTCAATGTTGTTTTGTTGTCTGTGATTGTTATATTTTTGTAAATAATTATTGTTATTTAAAAAAAAACATCTATAGCGACAAGAGTATGATGATAATGATAAAAAATATTTGACCCAGTGCATTTCTTTGCGTTAATGCGAAATCATGCATACTATTTTAAATCTTAAAGACAGTTAATTCGGAAAAAAATCGAATACGATTCTTAAAAAATACATAAGTAGATATTACATAGTTAATTTATTTTTTATTTTTCTTGCACATCATCATTTTAATATAAAACCAACATAGCGCAATTAACATAAAAAAATGTGATAGTAAATAGTGGCGAGATTATCACTATGTTAGTGATTTCTTCCATCTAACCACGTCCACATTTAACCAATGTTAATCATTCACGACGTACATGATCATTGTTTCATGTGAGTTTATTTAATTAAGCGGTGGAGCATCCCACAAAGAATTGACTTCCACTCTTTTCCATAAATTTTCGAGTGTTCTGTAAAATGTAGGTTTTCGAAAAAATAAAAACATTGCATCTCAAATTCAGCGATGTCGTTTATATGTATGTCCTGAATGTCTAATTTCTTGTTAGTAAAGGGAGACGGCTTGCATGTTTATTACATAAAGCTGGTCTGCTGGCTATCCTACTACGACGTGATGGTGAATAATATTTTAGTAACACAAAATAATTGTTATGTCCTAGATCAGTGTTTCCCAAGGTGGGCATCACGCCTCAGAGGTGGGGCACCGCACTTCCACATATTATTAAAAATTTACCAACTGTTTAATTAAAAAAGACTTCGGTGGGGCATGCCATAAAAAAGGTTGGGAAAAATTTGCTCTAGATAAAAGTAGAGACACTTCTTAACCACACAGAATTATAAGAGCATGTATTGTATGAAAATAATAAATTATATAGCAGCGACAAAAGCGAAAATGAATGCAATTGTAGGACTAAGTTAATGGCTCTCGATGCTCTCTGCCTACCCCGGAAGAAAAACGATGTGATGGTGATTTGATTATATTGTAATGATTATAGTGGGAAATCTGATTTTTTGTTAATTTACAGTACTACAATAGTGGTGCGATAGCGAACTCGTTATTCGTTGTGTCGCCTGTCTCCCTTGGTGGAGAGTAGATTTGGGAGGTACGTCCCTTTTGAGAAGGTTTAATCAGTTTAATATTTTCACACCATTCGACACTGGTGATTCTCGGGTTCACGCCTTCTGAACACTAATGACACGTTTCTGGAACTTCACCTCGGCCCTCTGTTACTCACCAATTTGGGTGAGAGGTGGATCTCTCTTCAATGCTATAATATACAAGTGATAAATATGTGTATTGTTTTACGATAAATTTGATTTGGTTTTTACGAACAAATTAAGAACATTTTGTACTATTATGCAGAAAAAATAACACGTTTTTTTCGTATGAATATTAAAATTGCATACGTTCATGTTTAAATATGTATGTTGGCAGTATGAGTTCAACCGTCTATGACCACCTTTAGCAACATTGCATCGAACAAGTTGCAACTTCAGTTCGGTTAGTTTTCTGAAGTCACGGAGGTCCGAGTAGGTGGTGTTCGCGTGTTACGAATTTTTTTGATTTGTATTTTGTCGTGTGAAAAAAATAAATGAGTTTCATGTTGAATGTGTTGTAAAAATGTGTGACTGTAAAGGATATACTAACTGGATTTATATGGTAAGTTTAATTATGAAAAAAATGCACATATCATTTGGTGTACGTGATGTTTTGGCTGGGTGTTTGTGAGTGTATGTGAACCCGAGTAGGTTCATCAGACTGCTCAACATTGTAGTTTTGTAATAAGGACGTCCAAATCGGTCGGAACCCTTTTTTTACCCGACAATAAATCAAATAAACTTGTTTTAATACACGTTCATGTGTTGAATATGTTAATAATGATACATTTCAATGTCAAAAACTCCTAGAAATCTGATATTTGATGTTATTATTGTGAGTTTTACTGTCATGGCAGGCCATTTCGTGTTTCATAAGAAACTTCAATACTACTCCACAACATCTTGCAAACTATATATAAATATAAACAATTCATTTATATCAAAATTAATACATTATTTTGTCATATATTTTAATATTCGCCGATGTTTTGATAATATGTATATGTAGTATATTTTTGTTATTGATATAACATTTCTGACACCGTCCTTTGTTTTGTGTCAGATGGCGTCCAGGGGGATTTCGTCGGGACATTTTTTTTGTATTTTAATTCATTAAAACTTCATTATCGATTAATTTAATTTTAGACCGGTGAATTTTTTTAAAACAAAACCTTTAATTGAAATAAACCTTTCCCACGATCTTTAATGGATGATTGCAATATGTATATTGTAACTATAATATTTTTGACACAATTTAATTTTGTTTTTTTTTTGTTATTTCATTATGGTAATATGACGCCCGTGTAATTGAAACATAATAAACTAAAATCTCCTTTTTTCATGTAAAATACTACTTATGAATCTATCTATACCATCATGGCATATTCTCACAAGCGGGGTAACCTGCAGACTAAATGCATGTAAATAAAAATGCGAGTTGCCCTCTCTGCCACTAAAAATAAGTTTTCCAGGATGAGTGGCATGCTTCATCACTGGATTGAAAATGTGTTTTATAAACATAGTTATGGTTTTTACAGGGCGCTAGAAAATTAAAGAATTTGAAAAACTTTAACTGAAAAGACTGGGTACATTATATTTTATTCTATAACATTTAGTCTATAACATTTTCTTCATACTGCCAGTCCTTTATGAACGGAGAACACATTGCTAAAAAATCAGTGGCAATACTCCAGTCATATATTGACATATTTATTTTATTCTTTATAGATCCTACAGTTCTAGCAATTAATTACAACAATGAGCAAACCAATCAAGATCCCTTTGTTACCGACAAATTTGAGGTACTTTATTCAACAAAAAGATGAAAAAAGAAACTAAATGCTAAAACATACATAAAAGAATATCCCAAGTCCACAAATCCAATCCAATCATTTATATACTAACTCTGATTCCTCCACAGAGTCCCTGGCAAATAATAAGCCTCTCACTGTTTTCTGTAAATTTACCAATGTCCTGCTTTAAAAGGCAGTTATAGTTGAACATCACAAAAGAAGACGTATTGAACTTGTACATAAAATTCAGTGGTAATGATAAATATATCCATTAAATTTATCTGCAACAAGTTTGAATTTTCGTCTCCATTCCTCCCTATTATGTGCCCTCTTTGATTCTACATATGTGCCACAGTTCATGTCCTTTCCTCACTTGATCCATGTATCTCTTGGTCGGCCTCTACTATTTCTCCCTACAGTCTTGCCCTCCGCGATGGCGATGAGCAAGCCTGGGTGCCTGATGTTATAGTAAATCCAGTTTGCTATTACTGTCACTCATTAAGGTCTTGTTTCATTATGATATGGAGAGGACTAGTGGCATGTTATTACAAGCAGATATACGACTTCATACTATCCCATCACAACATATCCCACAAGTGGGGCAGCCAGCAGACCAGCCGCGTGAAACAAACGTGCAAGCTATTTTCTCCGTGTCAACAAAAAATTAACACATTCTGAATGGGAGACAAACCTCATTGCTAAATTTATGATTTAAAATGCCTTTATTTTTTTGAACACATGTCTTTTACAAGATACTCCAAAACTTGTGGAAACATCTCTTTATATGATGTAGCAACATTCATTATTGGAAATCTTTATATCTACATATATTCATCTCTGCTTCTCCCATTAGTGGGGTAGCCGGCAAACGTGCATGTCTCCTCCGTGCCATTAATAGTTAAGACATTCAGGATGGGTAGCATACCTCATCATTGCTGAACTGAAGGTGTTAAATATCTTAAAACATGATGTTTTACGAATACTTGTCTTTTACAGGACACACAAATATATACGGAAATAATTGCAAGACATATTCTCTACTGAATATCCCATGGAATATATTATATAATATGTATGTGTCCCTGTAATGGTTATCTGCATAACACTGCATTTTAAAATAATATACTTTACTATACCCTCACGCAGTGTCCCTAGTGGGGTAAGCAGAGAGAACGGAACGCCAAATAGATCTATCTATAATAATATTTTTTAGTTTGACAATAACTTGGTAAGTTGAAAGCAGGTAACTGTATCTATAATCGAATATAGTAAAATTCAAATCATCATCATCTCTGTCGGTCCCTCAATCCTGAGGATCGTGACCATCATGCCTCGTTCCGTATACCATCTGTCTCCATGTTGAGCGATCCTCCGCCATGTGTAAGGCCCCGTGAAGTGAGCTCTGTGTGGCCTCCTTAATTTAAATAGTTGGTATTTATTCCCATAAATTTATTTGGAGTTATACAAAACAAAAGTCAACTCAATCAATAAATCTTTATTTTTATTACACAGAGAGGATGACTTGTATGTTCTTCACCTATGGTATCTATCTATACTGTTGTGGTATTTTCCACAACCAGGATATCCAGCAGGGAGACGCACGAAGAACATACAAGCATCGTAGGGACACATTTCAGAAGTGGTAATAATAACTTTGTCCTGGAAACCTCAACACTAAACAGGATTTGCAAACTGCAATGGCAAATGGTACCATCAACTGCGTATGTCTTTATCTTAATAGATAAACTTACTGTAGTACATTTAGTTTGATACAAAATAGCTTAATTACTGTTGGGCAGATTATATTAGTATTTCTAGTTGCAGGTGTATCTGCTGTACATGAAGCTGCCAGATAATAGAATTAGCAAGATGTATCTGGGGTTTTATTATAAACCCGAATACAACCGTATGCTGCTTTCACAGTAATCTAAAAGCTTGTGTTGTGAAAGAGGAGTTTGCTGGTACCTGGGATTGAACCGTGCACCTTTTGTGCACGAGGCCGAGACTCTTTAAGTCCAGCATTAAACTAACCGCCTAGCCAAGAAGCTATGGCAAGGCGGTTAGTTAAATGCTGGTGTGCATTCAATTGAATAGCTAACAGAAGTCTAGCCGGATTGTTTAACTCAATGTTCATCAATCCTGCCTGCCAAATTGTCAAATAAAGAAACTAAATTTTGTCAATCTGGCACAATGTTTAACACTTTTTGCCATGTAATTGTGATTCAACTAAACAGCTAGCAGAATTCAATAATAAATTATTATTAATAGAATAGACCAAAAGAATTTAACTAACCACATTTGGCCATTTAGTTAACTAGCTAATTAATTTAACTGTCAGGTGGCAAAATACATGCATTTAATCTTTATGTGTCGTAAAATAATAAGACAATCAAGATAGATGACATTTAAAAAATATATCTCACTGAACTCCTCTCTCGTTTAATTGAACATGTTAAATATCTAATATGTGGTGTTTTACAAATATACCCGCCTTTGTAGAGTTTATAGAAGAGGGTGGGAGGCCTATGTTAGTTACTAGGGGGAGTCTAAAAGTATTGAAGGCACACTATTACAGGCAATTCGGTCTGTATCTTGATATTTTTATCATTATTACAAATGTCAACCTGGGCGGAGACCCCGGTAAAGAATAGGTTTCCAACTTTTATCTTCAAGTTTTTCATTGGGGTAGCAGGGAAACCAACTGCATGTAATAAACGTGCAGATTATCCTCTCCATTTCATTAAAAAGATAAGATTTACTTATTTATTTATTTCGTCGCCGCACGCATAATTTGACTTATGTGAGCGCGCGATGCAAAACTACAACGCTGTAAATGCCGCACGAGTACGAACGCATTTTATCACTTGTGGATATTATAATTAAGTAATAAAATGCGTTCTTACTCGTGCGGCACTTGTAGCGTTGTAGTTTTGCGTCGCGCGCTCACATAAGTCAAATTATGCATGCGGCGACGATTTGACAGTATTTAAACATAAAATGTTATAAAAATCTACATGAACATGAGCCCATACCACGGCAGACCGAATCAGTTTTAAACTTGATCTAAGAGCTTTAACATTCTTTACTTTATTTTTCATTGATTGTATCGGCATTAACTTTATAACACTTCATTTTAAATTATCAAATAAAATAAAATAAATATTTATTATTATTGTTTTATGTTACTGTTGAGTAAGATTAACGCACAACCGGTTTCGCGGACTCGAGTTTGCATCATCAGGTGCTGATCTATACTTAGTCTTACTCAGCAGTAACATATAACAATAATAATAAATATTTATTTTATTGTATTTGATAATTTTTTGCTTTATTTTAGTTATTTTTATTATAGATTTGGAATGGGTGGCATACCTCATCGCTAAACTGCAGATGTTAATTATCTTATATTTTATGTGAGGTTTAACGAACACCCGCTTTTGGCAGTTTTTGGGTTCTACGAACATTTTACTACAAATATGTACCTACATTTGTACTGTTCTGATATCCAACTATACATACGAAAGTCAATTCTCTGCAATATGTTTTCTATGAACTTTTGAATTATATGGAAATCTTCGTTTGTAAAATATTTCTCTACATTTTCAAATTCAATTTTTTTTACTATCCAATAAATATACTGCTAGTACTATTATACCATCACTGTTCATTCCACATGTGGGGTAGCCAGCAGACCAGCTGCATATAATAAACATGCAAGCTGTCCTCTACGTGCCAATAGGTATAAAATCAAGACATTCAGGATGGGTGGCAAACCTCATCGCTGAATTTAAGATATAAATTTTTTGATTTTTTTGATCACCTGCCTTTTACAGAACACTCGTAAACTTACGGAGAAGAGTGAGAGACCAATTCTTTACTGGGTGCGCTTCCACGGGATAGATATATAAATATACATTTTAGGATAGTTATCATTTCGTCATAAATATACATAACATAACATGTATAGACAATTCACATGGACAGAGCTAGTCCCAAACTAATTTATTTCCAAAATATTACATACTTAAATAACATGAAAACATCATAATGGAATATATTGCCCCACTAGATCGAAATCTGTTCTGGGGCAATACTAAGAAAATACTAAAAAATTAATACAAATTAAACAACACAATTAAATAACAAGAAAAATAAGACTATTTAATAATTAAGTAAGAATAACACAAATTAAAAATATCACTATACAACACATACCTATATACAATCATGTAACATCCAGACCCAGGACAACACAGTAAAACATAAGTGATTCTCTCAAATTTGAGCTGAGCTCAATAGCTTCAGAATGGCATAAAGATTAAAAATTTACTCATTTCAGAGTTTTTAAGTGTCCTGTACATCAGGGACCCATCATAAACTTCAACAAACTTTTTGGCCCCACCGTCTCTCAGCTTTTGGTGAATTTTAGTAGGTAGGTAGTTTTATAGACATAATAATGCATTTTTTTTTTTAAATATATTCCCCAATTGAAACAAAGTGGGGTGCAAAGTATCCAAAAAACAGTAAAACTGGCGAGATTGTGGTGATGTTCAAATTGCTATTGCAGCGTCCATAATTGTGGTGCAGAACTGAGAATAGTGTAATTTGAAAACGCTTTATATGGGCTTTCATGTGGCATATAACACTAAATTGTTTCTGAAAAAAAAAAATCGGTTACAGTTTTGATTATTTCAAAATAAAGTTATTGAAAATTTTCAAAATAATATATTAGTTGTTTTCTATACCTTTGGTAACTGGTTCTGAATTTTTAACGCTGACTTAAGATTGACAATGTCCTAACAAGACAAAGGAAGTCTCTCATAAAAATCGCTTCATCTATTTATGTATTTATATACATACATAAACAGCGATGAAGTTTGCCACCCATCTCTAACGTCTAAATTTTTTGTTGGCTCGAAGATGACGGCTCTCATGATTATTACATGCAGCTGATCTGCTGGCTACCACACTTGTGGATTTGCCGTGATGGTGTAGTTGTAGTAGTAGTAGTAAAACATGTACATAATTATTATGTTACAGCTTTCAAACCCCATGCTTTAGTTCGATTTCCCCGTTATTATCGATTAATATTATCAAACGACTGCGAACTTTGGTCACCTTTCTAATCTCGACTCGAACATTGTACCTACTTTGAACCGTCGACCCAAATCATAGACATGTATAATGCGGTTCTAATTTTCTCAGAAAACACGTTAAAAAAATAACAACAAGACAATAAACGTTTTCTGTTTCACACCACGATATTAGGATGTTAATGGAATCCCTTTCACTTATAATTAAGTATTGCTCATCCTATATACCTGAATAAGTCATAAAATGAACCCTGCAATAAAAAAAACTGTGAATGTCTTTCAAGTTTAGTAACTAATGAGACAGATTTGACTGATTGATATGAAATCATATTGGACCCACGATTCTATTGAACTCATTACCAACATTTCGATTAGAGTTTCTAGTCTATTGTCGTTTGTCTATGCTTATTCGATGTTCAATATCTATTGTATAGCGTTTAAACAGGATATCCTTTCGAATGAATCGTATATGAATTTGGGAATGTATTTGTCTAACTTTTGTCAAAATTACAATAAAATTTATTAGAGTTAGTTGGAAGAGATCGCGCCTCTGCGATAAACTCGCCCTTTATATATTGATAATATTTTATTTCAATGCATTTTTCTATAAAATTGTATGTATTGTGATCAAGATAGTGCCTCTGCGATAAACTCGCCCTCTGTATATTAATAATATATTTTATTTTAATGATTTTTCTGTAAAATTTTATGTACTGTGATCAATGCACGGTAAAGAATGAATAAACAAATAAATAAAATAAAATATTATTATCCTAACAAAAAAAAAGACATGGCTTGCTAGCCACTGTTAACTTGAGAATATAGTACTTCTACCTTATTCACTTAGCAATTTATTCCACAGTGCATCTTGTCAATATTATACTGAAAATCAAAATACTGTATTCATCAATAGTTCCGTTCAATAATGTCTATAATGACAGCTGCTAGTTGTTTTATGGACAGAATGTACCAGAAACAATTTTTTTTTTTTTTTTTTTTATTCAATTATTGTTGCATATGAATTATTGATAGTCCGGGGTTGTAATTTAGGTTGTAATAATTTTTTTTTTTTTATACAATTATTATTGCATATGAATTGTTGATAGTCCGGGGTTGTAATTTAGCCAGACATAAAGTCGGAATAACAGCAATCTCTTGGTTGCACCTAACGTTTCAATGAATAACAATAATATTGAACTAGACAAATTATTTTAAATGCGCCGTTTTGTAGAAAAACCACCGCAAGGGCCCATTCAAGAATTGTAACATAATTCAACTAGATATGCGAGATGGAATTGTGGTAATTTCACGATTCTGAATTCCGTTTTTTACGTATGTACCTATAATTTTTTTCTACGATGAAATTATATAAAAAAAAAATCAATTTTTCGCCTGCATGGTTCTCGAATGCCTGAAAGATCCATTTTTTTTACAAACACGGGTTTTTCACGACGCAACTTGATTCGTAAAGTCGTGGGTAGAGAGAGGTAACTCAATCCGCACAAAATCGATATCTGGGAGAGAGAGAACTTCTCTGTTAGTTTCTCACTGTCCCACTGTAGTACTGTAAATGGTTGTATATATTTTTTATACTTGTAAAACGTCACGTGTAACGCGTTTAAAATCTTGATGAAATATTTATTTATTTA
The DNA here is from genome assembly GCA_947579605.1 of Athripsodes cinereus. Classification (NCBI taxonomy): domain Eukaryota; kingdom Metazoa; phylum Arthropoda; class Insecta; order Trichoptera; family Leptoceridae; genus Athripsodes; species Athripsodes cinereus. The sequence continues at coordinate 2,350,307 of OX388329.1, forward strand.
TATACCGGTAAACTCCCCTTTCACGACACAAGTTTTTATCTTACCGTGAAAGGTGTGTAAGGTTGTATTTGGGTTTGTAACAAGAACACAGATTCATCTTTTTAGAAAAATATTGTTACCCATTCTTACTGTATTTTTTTGGGTAAACTTCTACTATACGTCATCCAATAGAATGCTGTTAGAAAATATATATTGACGATCATAGTTATATTTTATACAAGCGTATGTAACCCGGCATCGCTCGGGTTTAATTAAATAGAAAACCTTGCAAATACATGGGTTAAAACAACAAAATCTTATTGAAAAAAAATGGAGTAAGCACTTATGTGGATAAAAGAAGTAAAAAGCTCTTCCCAATGAGAAAACTTAATTTTTGACTCCCTACATGCCCATATCTTAGTAACAATAAATAGGTAGGTACCCACATCATAAAAAGCATTGCAAATCTCTTCTTAATGAAAAATCTTGAAGTTTGATACCTCACATGCCCATATTTAGGTAAAAAAAATAGGTAGGTACCTACATCGAAAAAAGTGCTGAAAAACTCTTCCCAATGAAAAATCATGAAGTTTGATACCTCACATGCCCATACTTAGGTAAAAAAAATAGGTAGGTACCTATATCGAAAAAAGTGCTAAAAACCTCTTCCCATTGAAAAATCTTGAAGTTTGACACCTCAGATGTTCACATTTATGTAAAAAAATAATAAGTAGGCACCTACATGGAAAAAAAAAAGTACTAACAACAAAAAAAATTGTAGGCACATAAATGTTAAAATATTATAATTGTCCACATTCGATTTTGGATTTTTGGTTTGCAGTGCATAAATGGGTATTTGCTATGAAATTAAAAAAAGTCAAGAATAAATTGTCACCGAAGTATTTACTCTTTATTCCCAAAAAAACCTTAAAAATGGATTATCTGCATCCTTCAATATTTCAGAATATTTTACTATCAAATATTTCATAATTTATGTAAAAAAAATATTAGGTGAAAATAAATAGGTTCCCACTCCTTGAAAATCATTTAACATTGTTTATGGATTTTATAGGTAAAATATTATTATTCTACAGTATAGTTTTTTATGGTTTCATAATGTCTTCCATTATGAAAATAGCCCAATATGTCAAAAATATGCAATTTATATTCACGTAATTCAAGAGCTTTTCTCATTAGCAAACACGATATTTTATTACGAAAATGAACCCTAAATATTTAGTTTCAGAATTGTTGTATTTATTGTTACATCCATTTTGATATTAATTCAATACAATGAAAAATGTTTGACTGTGAATATTGCTTTTTACTAAATCTTGCATTAATTTTACATACATTTTGTTGCTAATTTTGTGACATGGTCGCATTAAAATTAAAATATCTTTATCAATACGTAAGATATTAAAAATGTTTTTAGCCTTAAACCTGCCCAGAAGATGAGACCTTGTATAGAGTGTATTATTTTACTTCGGTCTTTCCTAATTTCCGAGTCCATTAAGGACATACATACATACATACATACATACGAACGGACTCAAATATTTATGTGTGGATTATTATCTTTCACTGTGCACTGTTAAACTAAATCGAAATAAATAAAACAAGTGTTTTATTCTACTAATTGCTTTATTAGACGAGAGAGACGTCTTTCGTCTTGCTAACACTTGTTTTATTTATTTCGATATGGAATTCTACTACCTAAATATCGACACAGTGAATAAGTTAATCTTATATATTTTCTTGAAGAAATCATCATAATTATTATCTTCAATTCAGCGATGAGGTTTGTCACCCATCCCGAATGTTTCTTTCTTTTTGTTGGCACGATGAGGACAGCTTGCATGTTTTTTACTGGTCAGCTGGTTCCTCCACTTGTGAGATATGCCTTGATGGTATAGTGATAATAGTAGCTGTAGCAGAAATTTAATCGGATGAAATGAATGTCGCCAGACTTGTGAGCTATCCGGACGGTCGGTGGGTCTCTATCCTTCAATGGCTACCGCACTTGCGGGAGTATAGTTGGATAGGCAGGCAAATAGAATTTATTATAGTTTATTTTTGTATTTATTAATGTTGTTTATTATCAACTTCCAGGGGGTCTTTTAGACCAATAGCGAAGTTTTCTTACGCGTGTTTGGGTAATCAACGCGAATTATACACACACACACAGACGTAACCACTTAGTATTTTTTTATTAATTTGTCATATTGTGCTTTTGTCTACTATTATTATTTATTATTACTTATATTCAGAATGTAGAATACCCAGTTGATATAAGCTTTGTGCTTGGTTTGGAGGATGATATTAAGGTGCATCGAATCGTGTCTGATTTTGTTCTAAGAAATTTCATTTTACTTTGAGGAAATTGATCACACTTTCTCTTGATTGAACTCACTAATTTTATATATAGTTACTACTACTACTATACCATTACGGCATATCCCACAAGTGGGGTAGCCAGCAGATCAGCTGCATGTAAGAAACATGCAAACTGTCCTCTTCGTGCCAAGCAAGATGAATAAATAAATAGATATATGATTTTAAAAGGCGGAAATAAACAATAATAGACACATCAATATGAAAAACATATTGATGTGTCTATATGTTAGTTCGTCGGTAGCCTGGAGGTAGAGTCTCGGCCTTCAGAACAAGGGGTCCGTGGTTCGATCCCAAGTGCCGGCAAACTCCCCTTTCACGGCACAAGCTTTTAGCTTAGTGTGAAAGGTGTATAAGGTTATATTTGTGGTTATAATAAAACCCAGATATATCTATTTAAAAATATATATATATTGATACTAACAATAACACTGTTTACTTTTCACTATTGATTTGTTTAAAATCTCTTTTCACAATGTGAACACTCAAACTCTAGATCATTTACATCAATATGTAGTAAAAAATTCGCTAATTTATTTATTTAAACATTCATCCACGCCTTCTATTTTAATATGGCGCCCTTGAAGTCATGTTATGAGTAAACGACGAATTACAAATTATCCATTTTTTTAAAAAATAAATAGGAATACTAGTGTTGGACTAGAGATTAGCTCATTTGTATAAAGAATTCCCCGTGTCCTGCAGAGAATAGGCCTCCCACCTAGTGATGTGAGTAGAGAAAATTCTCCAAAGAAATTTCTCGAGAACGAGAAATTTCTCCGAGAATTTCTCCTCTGATGGAAAAGAAATTTCTCTCCATGATTTTTCCTAGTGGTATTTTTATTATTGATTATTGTAAAAAATGATCAATAAAAAATATGTCTGCCTCAAAATACACCATAATTATCCAAAAATTCTCCACTTCGAGAAATTTCTCGGTAATTTTCTCGAAAAATAATTTCTTGAGAATTCCACAACACTACTCCCACCCTTTTCTTTAGACTTCCGAGTGTCCTGTAAATGGCAGATGTTCGTCATACCTTCATGGCATATCCCGTATATGAGGTAGCCTGGGGACTAACTATACGTAATATCGAACGACGGTTCTTGGTGGAAGTTTATTAATAATTTAAAATGAAACGAATATTTAATAATTCCACTTGTGACTTTATTAGTACAGTTTTCTACGAAATATATTCAATTTAAATTCAATCAATGTACAGAGGGCGAGAACATGTAGGTTGCCAATATTTTGCGTTGTTAGTTTGGAAGAGATCGCGCCTTTGCGATAAAGTCGCTATCTGTATATTGATTGTATTTAATTTTGATTGTACCTATTATACCTTCTATGGAATTGTATGTCGTCAATGTAGGTACAGTAAAGAATAAAAAAAATAAACATTCAGGATTGGTGCCGTACACCTCATCACCGCTAATTTGACGATTTTAATTTAAATCTATCTGCCTTTTACAGTAGGACACGGAAAAACTGACAGAAAAGAGTGGGAGATCTATTCCCTTGCCGAGGACTCCACGGAGTCATTATTCTGTGAACGATTTAATGTGAATTAGGGTTTGAAACATTGTAGTTACACAAGAACAGTGCGGTCTCTTTGCCTTGCTGTGTACATACGAAGTACATAACACGTATGTATAACATACAAAGGTTTTTGTATCCACCTGTGCCTAACTTCATGATACATCTCGTGTTATGGTACGATGATATTATGATATGTAGTATTATGATCTTATACCTTGATTGCAGAGGCGGCTGCTGTGTTAGTCAATAGTGGGGGTGCGGCGAAATTATATAAAAAAAATGTCTTCATACAGAATACATCAGCTATTTTCATTTTTTTTCATTAACTGTCTGTGTCCTTTAATTTTGTAAATGAAAATAATTTCTCGATCGAGCACCATTTATTTCACACGTTATTTGTTCCTCTACTACATTCAAATGCAGTTCCTTGTACATGCTTTCTTATTCAATTTACTTTGTCCGTGTCCGTTCTAGAAATCTGATCTAAGTGCAAGTCATTTGATACTTGGACGACCACTTCTCTCGGAGTACCTTTTTCTCAGCCGTGTTTCCTCAACATTTCTTTTAACTCATTAAGTTCTGTTGAATTTTTTGCCTACGCTCAAACCACTTTGTTCATTGTAATAAGACGAAAAAGATTACTGATACTATATTCTATTGTATTATCACGGCATCTTTCACAAGATATCTATAAGGTGTCCTCTCTATGTCAATAAAAAAATAAGCTGAATTCAAGACGTGATGTTACATGCATACCAAGCACGGCATTCCTCACGAGTGGGGGAGTCAGTAGATCAACTACATGTAAATAATACGCTAGCTGTCCTCATAGTGCAAACAAGCCTTTAACAGGACACTCGAATACTTGGGAGATATATTCTTTGCAAGAAACGCAGCGGAATGAATGAATATAAAAAAGGTATGTTTACTGAATTATTTTTACGGGGCGCCGCATCGACGTTCCTAATGAAAAACCGCAACTGACTCGATGGCTACATTTCTGCTGTACCTATATAGATATCTATATATTATTAGTGTTTTCTCAGTGACGGTACTAGCCTTTTTATATTGTTCGTGTCTTCCTAATGAATATTTCAACTTTATATTTATAAGAGAGGGGGACATTTGATTTTTTTTGTGTCAACTTTAGCGATTTGCTATGGGAATTTTTTGTTTTTTCATTTTCGTATGGAAATTTTTAAACCAAAGTCTATTTAATCTAGTTCGGTCCGATACATTTTGCTGTCGTGCGAGCAGTTGCTTTGACATGCGTTATTAGATATATTATTTTAAAAATATTATGCAATTAAAATAAATAAAATAAAAAAAATCAACTGATTTGTGCCATTTAAAAACCCGAATATAATAAATATGTTGAGAGCAAAACATTTACTTTGTATCAAAATATTAAGTGAATTCATATAATGACATTACTTTAATATTTTTGGTATAAAGTCTATTCTATTGAGGCCTACTAGATAAGCCTCATTTACTGGACAGCAGACATTCTCGAAGGAGAAATAAATCGCTCCTTGTTCCCGGATAGGGCAGCCAATCTATGTTCAGTTGACACTCACAATATGCGGTAGGAATCAGATGTATCTTGTGGAGATAGTTATCAAGTCTGTGGAGATTTGGACTATTGTCGTATTCAGGCCATGATACCATGGCTTACATTTATGGAAATTCGCACGTTTTTAATATATGCTCCCTTTTCTCGTCCCTGATGGTTCCAGAGAGAGATTCCCATTCTAAAACCATCCTTTGCTATGCTTCTCTCCTCAGATCTTGTAGAGGGACGGCAAAGAAAGACGAAAATGGACCCGATCTAATGGCTTCATTGTGCCTTATATTTTGTTTGTATGAAAACCTCGCCGTTATAGGAATGCGTTGCTCTTTTGCATATATAGAAAGAACATCACTGTGTTGTCATATACGTAGTTATATATTTATGTTGAGATGAACAGGTTAATATACACAGACACATGGAGTAGGTAGTCATTTCGGTGTCGGGTCCTCTCTTGTGGCGATTTCGAGAGCGTGCAGTTAGCTACAAACATACATACATACTATGCATTATAGCTATCTTTTTTCTACTCAAGTGAACGTTAACAAAGATGGAGTGATTTCAGCTATACCTACCTTGCTAACTAACTAACTAACACCTCGCACATGAAAGGGGATTATAACGTTGGTGATAAACGCCGACTTTATTTTGATATCTGACTAATTTTATTCCTTCATTCGTACCATCGCGGTATGTCTCACTAGTGAGGTACCCTATGCTTGTTATTGACGTGCAAACCGTCTTCTCCGTATCGACCACCGTTAAGATATTCAGGATGGGTGGCGTACCTCATATCTGAATTTAAAATAAAAAATTACTTAACTTTTTCGAACGCCTGCCTTTTGCAGGACACTCGAAAATTTCCGAAAAGAGTAGACCAATTCTTTGCCGGGAGCTCCACGGAAAATGGTTTATTATCCACGACCTATGTATCTACCTATTTCATAATACATTCAAAATACAAGTTCAAAGATAAGAAAGTGGTGTATGAGGGCAAGTGATTGTGTCGTTGATGATGGGTGTGTTGTTGTTGTTATTTTTGTTTTTTTTTTATATAATTATGGTAAATAGATTATGTGTGTGATGTTCTATAATGATTAAGTTTGGTCGAATTTGTTTGATTATTAGTAAAAACCCTATAACCCCTCAAAACACGAGCTCTGCTCATTTTTGAGGGTAAAAAAACAGGTAATATAAAGATTTGTATAATTGTGCTTATTGTATATATAATTATTTTTAATGTGTTTATTATTATCTCATTAATGTTGTTGACCGAAGGTACTTGTTGGAAGTCCATTTCAAGATAATTGAAAAAAAACACAATATGTAGTTAACTTCCAAATGACTTTATTAACTTCGCGTACTAGTATTCGGAGACTCTCGTCTCCATCATCAGGCGATTAGTAAAAAAGTAAAATAAGATACAGAGACAAACAGTATTTATAGGATTTGAACAAAAGAAAGTTGGGAGAAGCCCGTGTTGATAAGTAAGTAATTACAATTCATTGATGAAAAACTATTGGAAAATGAACCGCTGTGGACGGATTCACGAGAGAATAATTTAAGAAAAATACTTATAAATATCTAACTTCTCCAGTATTTACCTTATTGCGAAATGGGGAAACCACAGAAAACCCAAATCAGAGAAGAGCAAAAATGCTAGATTATTAACTAAAATTTAAGTTTCTTAAGGTATGTAGGTACATGTGAATCAATTATTAATAGAAAAAGGAAGTAGGTATTACTTATAAAAATTAACAATATGATTTAGCTCAATATGAGTACAGTGACTTTAACATTGTAATAATGATGTGAGATATTTGATTTATAAAAACAACACGATTATTCTAATGATGTTTGAAGAAATGTAGTGTACAGGTAAGGTGCTGAGTTGAAGTAGGCAGATCGATGGTTGATGACCCCCAACAGCAACTTAACTGTAAACAAGGAAAACAAAGGCAGTAATATTCTTTTTATAATATTATATTGTTATATTATTCAAAAGGCTTTGATTATTGTATCGGAATCACCGAGGATAAACATGTGTTACTTAGGGAATAAAGATGAATCATGCCGTTATAATGATTATTTTTATTAAAAATTATCAAAAAATTACAAGAACCAACAAGTACAATATTCTATGTCGTTATGAGATTAGGGATGATTTATGACTTGAAAAATAATTACAAAGGTTTAAGTAAAGGAGAGTATCCTAAGTCAATTTGTTCGTTTAAAATATTAATAATATTATCGTTTTTCAATCTATTGATTTCTAGAGCTTCGAGTTTATCTAATTTTTTACTTTTTATATCTTTATGCAGTAGTTTTATACCTGAGTTAAGATCAAATGTATGATTACAACTATTTAGGTGTTACCTGTTTGACCTATATAAGCACTTGGACAGTTATTAAAATCTAACCGGTAAATTCCACTATTGTCTAAAAATTCAATTTTATCTTTATTTTTAACAAGCATTGATTTAAGGGACTTTTTATTACAGTAAGCTACATTTTTCTTTTTATCTTTTTTGATAATTTTACCAATCTTCTGACTAAACCCCTGAACATAACTTAATTTTACCCATTTATTACTTTTATTTGCATTATCTATAGACAGACCGGGAGCAATTGATTTTAAGAAAAGGTTACGTTGTTTTTTATATAGCAGTTTGTCAACAATTGTATCATCATAGCCGTTATTGATTGCCAAAAGCTTAATCAAATTCAATTCTTTGCTGAAATTAAGAGGAGAAAGTGGTACATTTAATAATCTATGCAACATCGAATGAAAAACAGATAATTTATGTGAATACTAATCGCCTGATGATGGAGACGAGAGTCTCCGAATACTAGTACGCGAAGTTAATAACGTCATTTGGAAGTTAACTACATATTGTGTTTATTTTCAATTATCTTATTATTATCTCAATAAAATATTTGAATTTGAATATATTTTTTATTTGGAATAGGTAAATACATTTTACCACAATTATCAATTCTTTATAAATAAAAATCAATCGATTCCCTCAAATTTGAGCTGATCTCGTGCTTTGAGAGATAATTACATATTATTTAACCTGATGTATCTTGGAATATTAAAATTTCGAGTTGTTGGTTTATGAAACTGGAGGATCGATCATGCAATCTCCATAACATTGTGTATCGTTTAATGTGTGCGGTTTTTGCGTTCTGAATTTAACATAATTCTGAATTTTACATACACACCTTAGGAAATGAGATGTTTGTTGAGGAAATTACGCAACTCACAATCTCGTTTGCACAGCCAATTTCGAATTGTACGAATTCCCTTCGGGAGAAATCTAGAATGGTGTGCTGATGCCTACGAATCGGCTTTGGTTGGTTTAAGTGCACTTTTATGTTCCTTTAAATTTGAGACAAAGACTGAATGTCTGCCGAATATATATTATTATTTTGTCTTTCGGACCTCATATTTTGAAACTATTCTTCAAAGCACGAGCTCTGCTCAAATTTGTGGGAATTAATATGTTTACTGTGCATTTATAAAGAAATTATTATTGTTTTGTAAAAAATTTTTTTTATTAATAATAAATTTTTATTAATAATAATAAATAACACATTTGTGTTAATTTCGCCAAATCTCTGTTTCGAACAACGCGATACGACGACATCTTTTATGTTCTCACTTGTACGATCATAAGATGGATTGTACAAACTAAATAAATAACCAAGATAACCCGTGAACGTATTATAGGGATACGCGGAGTCCTCAGTCAATATTATGCTTCCCATTTTTTCCTGTAAATAATAATGATAATAAAAACTAAGCATTTTTTTAAGATGCACCGTTTTGCGGAAAAAAACACCGCAACGGTCCATTCAAGAATCATAATACCTCCTGAACAATAGGGTCTTTAACCATGCCTTCAACAACTCTACACTCTCTAGAGTTATCAAATCATAAAAAAATGTTTTTATTTTATTTTTAAATAGCAGGCATTTGTAAAATATCACATTAAATATTAGACATTAACATCTTTAATCCAGCAATGTTTAGGTATCTATATCACTAATCCTGAATATTTAAAAAAAATATTTTGCACGAAGATCATAACTAGCATGTTTATGATAACACGCAGTTGATCTACCGGCCACCCCACTTGTGGTGGGAGATTGTTTTTTTTTCACACCCCACTCGTGGGTGGGCTGAGGATGCTTGGCGAGTGAATGGATATTGAGAAATTTAGGTGTTTTCTAAACACATAAATTCAGAAAATTGTCTTAAAATAATTAAGGCGTAGACTACGGAGAATTGTTGTTGTTGTTGCTTCACGTTCGTCATTAGCAGAAGGAAGGCGTCACATCAGGGCGGAGTCAGTTAACATTACAATAATATAATTTTAATAAACAATAAAACATATTATACACACTCCTCACTCCAATTGGATGGTTTACGGCTGTTGATACTAATTTTAAAATCCTTTTTGCTATCGCTCCACCCTAATAATAATAATAATGTTTATTCAGTCTGTCAAGTATATTTTTTTTACAATTATAAGAAATTCAAATATTTATTAAATAAATATCATCATTTCACAGTTTAGACGCACACTTAACTAGCCTCGTGTGGCTGTCATGGCCGCAAATCGGAGAACGCAAAACAAAATTAATTAGATTCCAAAAATAAAGGATCAATTATTTAACAAACAAAAAATAAGCGTGTAAAAGTTAACACTTTCATTACTGCACACCTACACCGTTCAAATGCCCTACCAACAAAATGAAAGCATGTATAAAAAGTAAGACAAATTATTAGGTTTTGAGAAAGTCCTTATTCTCATCAACAACCCTTAAATTTATTAGAAAATACAACTAAATAATCCTGAACATTGATATTTAAGGCTGTGTTAACATGTATTCGTGTTTGTATTATTAAATTTGTACTGTCATGACTTCTACAAGTGGGGTAGCAAGTAGAGTAGCAAACTTCGTGCTAGTGCTGCAAATGTATAGGTTGACCTTTTTGTGTCATAATTAGAACATTCAGGATGGCTAGTAACGTACACTTCTGGACGAAGGTCTCTTATACTCCTTGTCATGCCACTCGATCTTGCACCGTTTGACACTAGCGTATCGAGTGGTGTCGTCCCTCCACTGCACGCACTGGTGGTCTTCTATGCTCTTGGTTGCCGCTCGTGGTCTCTAAGGTATAAGCAACTATGGTCATTCGTCATCTGAGCTTTTAGCCACGTTACCAGCTATCTCGTTTGTCGCAAATCTTAATAATCAGTAATTTTTAATGTGTCATTGTTTCACTTTGTGTCTATTAGGATGATCGATGCCCAGCATAGCTCTCTCCATGGCTCTTTGGGTAAAGATGCAATAGAATAACGTAAAACATTTATTTTAACATTGCTAATCACTGTTAAATTTAAGATTGTACTTGATTTTTACGATTGCCTGCCTTTTCCAGTTGTAAATAAGAAAATTTAGAAGCCAAATTTTTTCTAAACACTCAAATTATTCAAATGAACGGAAAAAAATATTCCAGAATCTTGACCGAAAGCTTGAGAGAGAAGAGACATCGCATATCGACCTATAAACATCATTTCAAGATTTGTTGCTTGCTTTATGTGCATATTATGTCATCTATTTGAAGAATAACAATATTGTAATTTGTAACTGTACGACTCTTGGCAGGACTTGACTTTCCATAGAATTCATCTCCATTCTCTCTCTCCACGTAACTTCATATTTTCTGCACATTTTTTTTGTTTTTGTTTTTTAGTGTATAACAGTGTAAGGGTTAAGTTAAAATAAATATTGTACGTTGTTATATTTTACATTTCAGTCACTCTGCTCGCTCTCCTTGTTGGACTCTTTGCGATCACTGAAGCGTGGTTGCTCTACCCCTCGCTGAGCTCCCGTGACCCAGCCACCCCTTTCGTGTTATTCTAGAAATTATTGGAGAGTTGTGTATTATAATAAATCTTAGGCATTGCCTTGCAAAACAGACATTGTTATCTAAAAATTTTGTTACCTAGAAATTGGATTCTATATTTAAAATTCATTTTTATTTCCCATATTTTTTAATTATCATTGTGTTCACACGGGGCGAATATCGCCAGGAATCCAAAATATTGTCGGTCGTTTGAACAACCTAAACAAATTTTCAGTATGTAAATAGTTTTAAAGATCGGAAATATTGTCTCTATTGGAACACCTTTTAACCTTTGTTTGCTCAACTATGTTGATTTCTCTATAGAGCCCTGACTTGTAATAGAACCCAGGACCTCGTGGACTCAAAGGCAAGAGCGTTACCTCTGCACCACATTCCTTCATCTATACTCGTCATAAACATTCGAGGTGTGTATTTTCTGCCCATCATCTTAAGTTTATTTTAAGTCTGAACACAATCGCTCGTCCATCACAGGTATTGCCTGTCAAACAATTACATAGTTTTTGTTGTATTGTTAATATTGTTGTGTATTTAGCATGCAAAAACACAGAGTAATAATATAATATGGCGACGTCTCGATTTGATTTTTACGTTATTTTTTGTAAACGGAGAAGAAAACGCCCTTATATCGATTTTATTTTAAATCCGAAACCCAACACGGCGTCTGGTGTGACCGCTCCGTTGCCCGGAAAAGCTGTCGACAACATTTTGATGTGGAGTCATCGTGTGACACGAGAATATCGGCGACATTAGATTATAACAATGCTGCCATTTCACAAGCTGCTTCTAAGTGTTGAGCCTTTTAATAACGCCTGTTTTTGAATTTGACAAAATGTTGAGTGAGGTCTGTTTTTCTGTAGGTAAAATAAATATACAACGTTCTGATGGGTAATTTCGCCTGTTTTTTCACCTCCTAGGGCAATCATTAGTCTTTTTTGATGGTGAGTTTAAAAGTTTCCTTAATTAATCCCCGCATTACCTTTTTGTCTCCTTGTTTATATATTTCAAAATATTGGGGATATAAAAAATGACAATATATCTATTGAATTGAAGATGTTCAGTGTCTTGTATGCGGGGTTTTACGACTAGAGGCTAATTACAAGACATCTTTAAACACAAATTAAAGCGAGGGAGTCGTATTCTATTACTCTACTGTAAATAAAAAAAACAGAAAAAATAGTTAAGTGTAAGGTTTTGTAATGTTGATTTTCTTCTTGTGCTGAATCGGCTCTAGGGCCACTGCTGTCGTTCAGCTTACACGGCCTCTTTCCTGTATATACCTACAAGTACCGAGTAAGTAAGTAAGTAAATACTAGGTATGTACTCTTGATACCGAATACCGACCAACCGCTACTTGTTATTATTATTATTACTTTTCTTATTGTATTACCGAGTACCCAGTACCCGGTAACGAAAAATCTTTTGTGTCTGACCGCGGAACTCGTAGTTACGGACGCCGTAGGTACTATTATAATATTATGTTACTAGTCTTATTTAACCGACTTCGTTCAGGAAATACACGTGTGGTTTGTTACGGAAATCGGAGAAATCCAAAAATCGTTTGTATTTATTTAAGTAACCAATTATGCAAAAATATTGTTTGTGTAGAGTCCTAAATTAGCTTTTTTCAAAATGAAATTTTACCTCATGAAAAATAGTGGAAGAATTCTGAGTTAGCGAAAATATATTACCCTTGCGATCCAATAGTGAGCATCGAATGGCTCATAGTGGTTTTCACCAGTTTCGTTAAGGTAGTCGAATCGGATTTGTCTTGTAGTCCTGAGTGTGAATGCGGCTCATAATGTCAGACAATGAACCTTATTGTAGAGTGTCCTTGAAGGGTAGAATGCCTAACCAATAAAAAGACGAACGATTGTCGTTAAACAGCGCCAACTCACATCGTCCTAGGTAAATCATTATTATCATGTCAAGAAAAAGGCACCGGTAAAAACAATATTATTTTCCATTCAGAATTAGTATGGCCTGGACGACCCTTTGCCACAATACACCATTCTTTTTAGAAACGTCCTCCAATTCATTTCGATGAGAAAAAATGACCACGAAATCTGGAGTAAAAGACAAACCTCATGCCTATACCTACAGTGCAAATAGCCGACAGTGTGGGAAAGAACTACTCTTCTGACTGGTGCAGAAGAGAAAGGCATTTGCAAGAGTGGTCTTACTACGTTAAGGAAATCTATTTAATATGCCACAAAGAGAACAATAACGTCAGAGGATAAAAGGATGTTCTGGGAAGAGGTGTTTTCCGTTTGGAGTTAAATTTCTCTGGAATCTCCATTAAATGTTATGACGTCTCGTCACTGCATTATGCTTAATATTATATGGTTGACTTCACCTGACGACCACTCGTGTAAAGAATGGCTCTAACTTGGTGTTATCATCACCCAACATTTACGATTTCTATGTATGTCCGTCTTGATGGTTACTACAATATTGTTCGCAATGAAGGCTCAGTGCATAATTTATGTACGTAGCTTTTCAACGCTTGGCTATATTATTATGTATTGTTTACTACAGCGGTGGTTCCTCCTAAGAAACTCAGATGCGGCACTCCGCTCTCCCCTGATAAATTCAATAAATATTTATTTTATTATTATTATTAAATACAATTCTTCCTAGGACTTCTACAGGTGAAGACCAATGCCATCCCAAAAGATAATTTTAAATAATGATTTCAATTAGATGACTTAGATGACAAATTGCAAAACTACAATATTTTATCAATTTTTCTTGTGAATCCCGCGTATGTCACGGGAAAGAGATCAATATCTCTAGCCAGCTTAAATATTTAGGTACATAGTATTTGTTGAACTAGCCTACATGTGAACAGACCTCTCTATAAGAGATTCTGTCAGTACATTTTTTCTGCTCTGAGGACGATACAAAGTTCGTCATGTTCATCCTAGATGATGTAAAGCGCCCTTGAAGTGATGCTATCACAATAAAATGTTATCTTTTCATTATTAACTACACTTTTTGTTTCGGCCCTATTAATAAGTGTTCAAAAATATGGGAAAATTGGAAGTATCCAAAGTTCTGATGCAATTTTCTTCTTGATCCTTCTACAAAAGTGTGTATTAGATTCTTTAGATAACACAAAACATCTTTATTCTTTATCATATATGAGTGTCGATAAAAGAAATCGGTGTTTTCCGTATGAATATATATATTTTTAATTTTACTGCACCCCCTGTAGGTTAACTCACCAGCCGCATCCGGTCTACAATGTATGATTATTTTTATGTACAATTTGTAATTTACGTTTTACTAGATGTAATATTTACGTTAAGACATAAAATTCTATCCGCATCGTTTTTAACGCGGAGCAGTCTCGTTGTATAAGGTGCCACAAGCAACATTTACTATTTTAACATTACTGTTCTATTGTTCCTTTTAAATTTGCATCGTATTATTATGTATTGAAACAACCAGAACTGGGAACTGTAAATTAAAAAATACTATAAATAAAAAAATCGGTTAATCGTACTCGGGCTCATGCCAAACAACTTCACCTCAGCGAATCTTCACTAATACCAATACAAGGAAATTTATTATTGAAAAAAAAATGAATCATTTAAAATTAACAAAAAAAGTTTTGGAGTTGGAGCAACCTATAACAGGCAGAAGTGCTGTAAGGCTCAGGCTAGATGTCTAGAAATTATAAATATGATTGCTGGAAGATGGTGGATAGGATAAGCTCAGTACAGAAGAGAGTGAAAGATTATAGGGGAAGAGGACTTAATATATCTATCCATTACTATCAGTTAAAATCTATTGTATAATGATTATTGGAATCGACCGTCAGTAGTTATTTAAAATTTTAACAGAAGTTGTTAAACCGTTAATCCGTTAGTTTTTAAAGCCATATCTGGATACAATGTTTCCATTCGACTCCTGCACATTTTACGATCCATAATAAGTATTGTGTGTGTGAGAGTGCGCACGGCTGTTGTTAAATCAACAACAATTTATCGCCTAGATGTTGTAGGTATAATATGTCGTTATTCACCATGGTCAGCCATTGTACAAAGGTGATACCTTGTACAAAATAAAACAATGTAATTTTGCAAAACTTTATGTACCTATGCCTAACAAAATGTTTACATTCTTTTCTCGCCGTTTTGTTATTGTTCCATCCGCAGTAAAGGTTTTCATACTGGGTAGGCCCACCCTCTATAATTGATAGGTATAAACAAGTTATGAAATAAATACAAGGTATCGGTATAATATGAGAACCATACTTTCATTTTACCTTTAAGTTATATTGTAATAACAAAGCACATCATTTTTCACTCATATTAATATAATATAATGGTCGCCCATACACACTGAGAAAAGGTACATCTACAAATTCAATTGATATTTCACAATAAATTGTTTTGCTCGCCTTACCATTGATATAATATGACATAAAGATCAAATTCAACATTACGTAACATTAAATCATTTCGCATTTACCGATAACTATTTCTGCACAATGATTTGTTCGGCCTTTACCAATCTTTTAGTAGTTTTAGTTACCCAAACATCCGTGTATGGCGCTAGTTGGTTTAAAATAATAGTCAGGTAAAGTACATATGGCTTGTGAAATTGCCACACACATAAAAATACATTATGATTGACGAAACGTATTTCAACAGTACAATATTGTTTTATTTATTTGTAGTATTTTCGTTATTATACAAATAACCTAATACTAATTTATTGTTATTCAATATAAAGAATACACTAAAATGGTTGTAAAATGTGTTATATTTTGATAAAAAAACAATACTTTGGTCATTATTAATTATTCTAATGGCAACACTAGTATTCGATGACATTTATCGGTTCTCCGTTGTGTTTTGTTCTGTGTTAATTTCTGTCAAGCTGTTTTCGTATTTCACTATTTCGGTGTTTTTTTTTTAGTGGATTGAGGATAATTGTTAAAATATGACCGTGCATTTACTCACATTTAAAACAAGATCTCTCATAATATTGCATTATGGAATGAAAAAATCACCTGTCATGGAAATGCAAGGTAAACCTTTGAAATTTTTTCTTATTTACTATTATTTTTGTATGATTTAAAGCATTAATGATTTTGATATATGTTTTTACTTTATAGATGAAACGCAATGTGGAAAATAACGTGGAATTACAGAATGAAAGTGGACCATCAAGTAACCATTTGGTGAGTAACATTGTTCTAACCTTGAGTGCTTGTGGATGGACTAATTAGGTTATTTAATTTAATGAATATTTTTTGCTTTACAGATTACAGAATTTAATGTTAAAAACCATGTGATGAAATGAAAGTGAAACTTCAACCATCAATTCGGTATGTAATATTGGACTAACATTGATTTTGTTTGTTAATGAACTAACTTTATTAGTTATCATTTGGTTTAATAAATCATTTTTGTACTTTTAGACTGTGGAGGAAACAAATGAGGTTGTGATTGAGTATATACATTGAAGGAGACCCACCGTCCACCTGGATAGTTCAGAAATCTGGGGACTTACATTTATCCGACTAAATTTCTACACTAACAAATTTGTCCACACAAGTGGTGCCATAATATATGTTAAGATCAAAAGCATTTACAGCTCAACAAATAATGAATCTTTATAAAGTCCAGTCCATGATGAGTTGGTATGAGATGTTTAATTTGCAATAATTGTTTTATCAACAAGCCAAATTTGAGTTTTTATTGAAGATTAACTAAAATTTGTACTTTACAGAATGTTGCAGAACATTAACAAATTGGTGAAGCTGTTGCACTGGGTTTGGTGTCACCTACAACAATAGCAAAAGTTTGTATACTTCGAATTCTGTTATTTTAATTTCTATTCTTTCGTTTTCAAAAATAACTTTTAGTTATATATATTTTTTTTACATTTACAGAAAAAAGGTCAAATGGAATTATCAAAAGGCTAGAAGAAAACAAATAAGTAGAATTGGGGCATTCGTACTCAAACAGAAAGGGTCAACTGTCAGCATGAAAAATTTTTGTTCCCATAGAAAAATGTTGCAGAGAAGAATACCAAATAAAATAACTCCCGTAGAGCAACAAAGTGGTACAATTAGAACTTGTGTTTTTTTAATTTATTTTGATATAATGAAAACAAAATTGTTTTTGGTTTTACTACGATTTATTTGTTATATAAGTTACCAGGTTTCAACCTATGAGGTCATTGTCAAACTAAATTTACTATAGGCCGTGTTGTTACTTAAATACTATGTCTTTGTAGGTAGGTATAACAATATATTCTTAAAGCTAAGGTTTTATATAATGCAAAAATTATTGAGGGAAATTCAGAAAGAACAGTTGGTTGAGTAAAGATTAATAAGGAAGACAGTTGATTAGTATTGTGTAAATAAATGAAATAGTATTGGGTATTGTTGAAACTAGTTGAAAATCTAGATGTTGTACATGTTATTATTCCTAAATGGATGCTTTTTGTCAATATTCCTCTGTTGATAATAATATTAGGTACATCTGTTACATCAATCTATTAGTTGAAGTCAAAATACCTAAACCTATTTCATTTATTTACACAATACTAACCAACTGTCTTCCTTAATCTTTACCAATAAAATGTCACATTATATATAATCAATATAATTTAAATCATACAACACAACCAACTGTTCTTTCTGAATTTCCCTCAATAATTTTTGCATTATATAAAACCTTAGCTCTAAGAATATATTGTTATACCTACCTATTAAGACATAGTATTTAAGTAACAAAACGGCCTATAGTAAATTTAGTTTAACAATGACCTCATAGGTCGAAACCTGGTAACTTATTAAACAAATAAATCTTAGTAAAACCAAGAACAGTTTTGTTTTCATTATATCAATATAATGGAGTTCAGTTATAATGTTGCAGCTATGTTCCAACAACAAAAAGAAATAAAAACAAAATGAACTCGATTGCACCGACCGAGGCAATAACAATGAAAGAAAAAAGAAAAACATGAAGTCGTGAAATGAATAGGCTATTACAAGTAAACACAAGCAATGACTGATGCTCAGGGGGGGGGGGGGGATCAGTTCTCTCTGAATAAAAACTGGGGAAGGGGAACCTCACCACATTCAAGACAATCATCAACCAGAACCCTGAAGAGATCTAGAAATAGCACCGTTGATTTTTGGCAATGATGATAAGTAAAATTTCACTCCTACCGGGTGGAATGCCTGTGAATAATAATAATAAGTAAAATATAACATCCCTGAAGAAAGAGTTGTAATTTCTGCACGACCTTTGGAATAATCCTATAATACGCGTTTGATATATTTATTATGTCTTTATAAATTGTCCTTATTTTTATATTTTTTCAATTGAAATTTTTAATAAATGATTATATTACATAAGAACTTAAAAGAAAAAAATCATTTTAATTTCCTTGCTACTTTTTTTACTTATATATTAATCACAATGTTTATTTGTAAAATGTGAAAAATTATTCTAATAATATTATTATTTTTGTTAGATTTTTTCAAATAATAATTATAGTGTTATTAGAAAAATAGATCACATTTTACAACTAAACGCGATTAATATTATTGGACTTTTGACAGCTACGAGTAAGGTCATGTATAGGTACCTACGTAAGTATGACAAGTAAATTAATTGATTCTTACCAACGATTCGTTCTGCAGCCAACGTCAAGTTGATGACGTCACTGTGAAGAAGTTGTTGGTAAGCGTACCAATGAATTGGTTGCGAAGTCAATAGATCTGTACTAGTGAATCGTTTGTACGAACTCTGGTCCTAATTTGATAGTACGTACCAATGATTCGTTGTGAAATTTCGTTAGTATTTTTCTCAGTGCAGGAACCGATATCGCTCAATTTTAAGTTTGTGATCAAACGAGACCCAGTGCCTTCAACACACACTATGACACTATGGTACAAGCATATTTAATAACTTTATTATTTTTCCCGTACCACCGTTACTACGTTCTACATATACCTACATACCTTGAAACCGAGAAGGCGCTGTTGAATATCAAATGTTGAAACCGAGAAGGCGCTGTTGAATACTTTACATTAAAAATGCGACAAGCGATTAAAAAATAAGCTTCGTTTTATGTAATAAGTGTTGTGAACAGTGTTGCCAAGTCTAAATAATTATTTTTACGTAGTTTCACGTACTTTGGTTCCTATTTGGTAATCTACGAATTTTTATTCCCAATCTATGTAGATAATTTTGGCTCAATCTACGTACTTTTGGTCTTTTAGTCAGATCGACGAATTTTAGTTCAAGAATATGCTTCTTTCTAAAAATATTGTTTGATAAAAAAATATGAAACATCTTAAACTCCTATATACCAAATTGTGAAAACTGTAAAAAACACCTCATTCCGAGATGGCAACAAAAGCTGTGAGCAATAATGATATAAAAAAGTTTTGTTGCGTGTAATGTTCGTTTGACATTTCGAACGACATCCAGGGTTGCCAGGTCTTTTCCAAAAAAAATCCGAACATTGAGCAAAAAAAAGTTTTAATCGTTGATCTATATTATGACCTTAAAATACAAAGTGCCATTGCACATGAGCAACTAGCTACCCTAACTTATAAATATTTTATTTTTTCTTACTAATGCACGCTTCCAGCAATGCTTTAACTGCCCCATGCATTTCGCGACAAGTCAGACTGATATTACATCGTATACATAATTCAGCCTTCACCATATATGTCCACAATCACTTTATTACGGCTGTTTGTCCACAAATAATTCATATTATGGCTAAATACTCTTTCCACGTAAGCATTTCTACATTGGTACTGCCATTATTGTTTTAATTATCTGTTTCAAGTTAAACAATTTACGTCGTTTATTAGGGAGAAAATTAATCAGAAAAAAATACCGAACCGCCCATACTTCGGTATTTTTGTCATACCGAACACCGAACACGGTGCTAAAATACCGAACGGTTCGGTAGCATACCGAACACCTGGCAACCCTGACGACATCGCATATAACAATAATGTTCATCGAAATCCAACATAGTGGATGAATGCGCGCGCATTTAATAATGGTCAAGACTTTTAGCTCGTAATTTCACTTATTAATTATTTTTAGGATTGATAACCTCATATAAAGCCCGGCTTTTCGGCTTGTATGGAAAACACGCTACTGATTACAATGGGTAAGCTTTGTTTCTAGCCGAGCATGCACAAAATGATTGAGCACCATAATTTATGTTCTTCGTGCAGAAATTCCTCTGTGCAACCACAGTTTAAAAATATTTTAATTTTATTTATGACTATTGTAATTTTACCCGGCTTCCCTCTGGAAATAAACATCAAATTGTTACTTTGAATGGTATACGTAAGTGCTTCTCTGAGAAACGTCAATAAATGGGGGAATCTTGATAATAACAAGTTGCATTAAAAATACTTTGTGATCTATTCGATTCTCATACAAATTTGATGACATGTTTCGTATGAATTGTAATATTATCTTTGTCAATATTATATCGTCTTTGCATATTAAAAATTAGGTATGTGCGCACATTTTTATTTAGACATACTCTTTAAAAACTGTTCATTAGAGCATTAAAACTGCTTGGATTTTTATCGGCGTGTGATATTATTCTTAAAATATTAAATTTTAATATTTGATACTAAGAATAACTTTATAAAATGGTTATAATGTCATTATATGCAGTTTATTCTAGAAATATCAAAACATTTTTAATCTTACACACCCATTTTGAACATACAACGAAGATATATAAGATATTTGTGATATTTTCTCTTAAAACTCGTCTAAGGAATGAGACCTCGTATAGAGAGTATAATTTTTTTTTATATCTTGCTTAATAATAACCTTTTCTTTAAGGTACATGTAAACATATATAGCTACAAACTGACACACATATTTAATATATTGTTTTACGTAACGTTTGCAAAATACTTGTTAATTGTTTAGATTCCATCATAAATTATTTGGTCCCAGTAATTAGGTCTTAGAACTTCCACATGTGTGACACAATCTCAAGCTTTGTAAGCTCTCTTTAGTAGAAAATGGAATGCTTAAGATTCGATTTTGGCTGGTTTGAGTGCGCTTGTTTATTATTTTTTTATTGTATTCTACTCTTAACATGTTCATCATTCATTATTTTCATCGACTAGATATCGAATGTCATCTAACTTTTATCTAATCACCCGATGATGGAGTCGAGAGTCTCTGAATACTATTAAGCGAAGTTAATAAAAGGCATTTGAAAGTTAACTACAAACTGTGTTTTTATTTTCAATTATATATTATATATATTATGGTTGCTCAAAGCTTTTTTATGTACCTTGTACATTTTGCCTCCCTTTGTGTAGGCATTATTGTCGTAGGTAAACGAGAGAAGTATGTATTTGGTTGTTGTCGGGTAGTGACGGTTGGTTTTAGACCCATTCAGTCGTCAATTATTCGTCTCGACAACGTTTTAACATCAACATGTTTTTCATCTCGCGCGTCGCGGCGCCAATTTTCGCGTTACACTTTTAAAGTGAAATTAAATCTAATAAATGTGTGTGTCCGTTCGTATGGTCGTACACTCTAAAGACGCCATAATCGGTCAAGACAGTGAAATAATTAATATACTCTGTACGAGGTCACAGGACACGCTTTAATATAAAAATATTTAAAATCCAGTTCCCGACATTCAATTGTGTCAAAAATTTCATAACATAACTTTATTATCATTTATATTAACAGAGATACTAATGTTACCAGATTTGTATGGGAAATGAATATATAGTTTTGCACATTTTTATTTTAATTCATCGAATTTACGTCAAGATGGAGATACAACACTATCTTGATGTTTAATATCCAGAGTTTGTGTTTGTATAAAAACATTACATTTGCTAATAATGAAAACTTGATTACTCTTAGATCACGATATGACATGTATAGAACTGTCAAAATATATTAGAATAATGTTATTGCCAGTAAGTTTTTAAATCTGTACGCCGGAGCGAAGCTACACTATCTCTACAGACAGACGCCATTATGGCCGTTCAAAGTTTTTTCAAAAAAATTACATTTGCTTCTCAAATGTGAGTTAGTGAACATGTAATTTCTCTTTAAAATTATTGTGAATGATTGCTATTAACCACATCTCACACTTTTTTGTAAAATTTTACAATAATGCATTAAAATGGCGTTGTTTTGCTTTAACAAAAATGTGACATAACTTTTTTATTGATGGATATTTCAAAATAAACTCGTTTGCAAGATTGATTAATTTATATTGTCAAAAAGAGCATAACAAGGATTACAATACCTACTGTGTTTCATTTATACGCCATTTCATATGTAGGTAACAAGGTACTTGGATGATATCTTGATATTTTTTCAAACTAAGATTTAAGTTTATGTTTAATTAAATCACGTACAGACATAATTATTATTACGACTCAATCAATATCTGCAAGTGTTAATTTGCTGTTTATTTACTGAGCATTGTCGTGTAAAGCCGCACTAGTTGTTATTATAATTTTATCCAATTTTAGTCACTTGTCTGCCTTAAAATATATTAAATACGAACTAAATAATAATAATATATTCATCAACATACGCGCATAGTTATAAATAAAAAATATAAATAAACTAAAAATAATAAACGATAAACTCGCCCTCTGTACGTTGAATTTGTATAACTGATATTTATATGACACTGTTTTATTTTGTAATATTGTAACCAATGTACAGTGAAGAATAAAATAAATAAATAAATAAATAAAATAATTATTTGCCGCACATAATTACCTTGCATCGCTTTGGTCACACACTAGGTTATTGTGACGCGTTTCAATACATGAAAAAAGCACCGCACGCCCATAACGACATGATTTCTACGCATGCGAACTTTCGACGCTCTCCTCAACAATTGCGTGCATGCCTGCAAAAAATTAGACCTCACGTACTCTGGATAAAAACGACATCTCAGATTTCTGCTCCTCTTCTGGATTCTTGAATAAATGTTACGCAATACTTAAAGAACTTGCATAAGAATATAGACTTGGTATCAAAATCGGACAAATCCATTTTTTTATACGATCTGTTTGAGATCTGAAAAATGAGATACCAAAAAGATGGTTGCTTCTAAGGTTTGCATAAAGCGTCTCTCGATTGGTGGACCTTAAATCGTGACAGTGAGAATGGTGGAATTGGTGAACGTTGTCCATGGACACCGAAAGTGTTCACTTAAGCCAGCCTAGAGCCAATTCGTAAGCGTTGGGACACCTTTCTCACTTCTTCCGATTAGATTTTACACAATGTTGCATTGTGTAGACATGGTTCTCCAATCGAGGTTTCTGATTGGTTTTATTAGGATTGAGTTACATTTTACCAAAACAGTCTAGTTTTATGAAATTTATGCGAAAAATATCGGAGAAATTCGAAGTCAGTATTTTATTTTTTTATTACACCAGCAAAACATACAGTCTATAGGCACATATTACAAACTACCTAGTACATTACATAAATATTTGACCAATGAAGTTTGTGGATATTACAAGTATTTCGGTGTTTAAAAATCTATAAAAAGGACAACAACAAAAAACACGACACGACTTACCATAAAAATTATAAAACAAAATCGAGAACATGAACATGTAAAACAAAAAAAATATATATCAGTGCTCCAAAAACGGAGGAATGGGGGAATTTAGAAAATCGCAGTTGCAAACAAAAACGGCGCCGAAACCAGCTATTGTGTATCGAAGACATTTTATTTCAAATGTATTTGTCCACTTTGAATCCTAAGCCACTCGTATAGTGTTCTACCTCCCCACCCTACACATTAAAAATATGGTAGGAGGTTACATAAACGGTGTTCGAGTCGCATTTTATTGTTAGTATATGTATGTATTGTAAAAGGCTTATATAGCCGTTCACTGTGTAAATAAATAAATAAATATATATATGTCTATATTCTCTACCCTATGCGAGAGGTAGGTAGGTACTCGTTGTTACGTTCATTAGTGGTGGCGAAAGACGAGACGTGGAGGAAGAGAGAAAAAGCAGTGGTGCGTCTCAGAGTTTTCATACTGGGCTAGTCCACCCTCACTATGACGTTATTAATAAATGGCAATATAAAAAGCATGGAATAGTATAATGTACATTAAAAAATAGGCGTAATTTAACTTTTATAATAATGTAATTATGTAGGATGGAACAGGGGGGAGAAACTGGCATCATTCTTGTTCTTTTTATTTTTTTTTTAAATCTACATACTGATTGTCCATTTTTTTTTCTTTTTTTTTCTTATTATTGTTATTTTTGTTTCGTATTTTACACACGGTGATTACAAGAACTGACTAGAATAATTTAGAACATGTATACATATAAAGATACTGCCTCAGAACAGACTCAAGTCTAGTGAGGCAGTAAATTCCATTTTTCTATTGTCAAAAGAATGTGTTTAAGATATGATGTTTAGTTAGTAGAAAATAATTTTTTTGTAGTAGTTAGTTGTTTTATTGTTATATTTATGGAAAATAAAAAAAAAAAAAAAAATCTACCTAATAATTTAATGGTCACTCATCCACGTCCTGACCGCGCTCAGTATCCATTAACTTCGGTGATCGACGAGGACCGATGCATTATTTTCATTATGATCATAAACCGGGATTAATTCTCCATATTGAAATTTTGAAGTAATACTATACGGTACCTCCTTTGGCATGTTGTGTATGTGTTGCGAATTTTGGTACTAATATTGCGCGATGAGTGAGTAAAAAAATAACAACCATAAATCACGTAAGCAGGCATACGTGCAAGCGAGACAAAATGCTATAACTTTCTTTTTGCGTATAAGTATAGCTCAATACTCTTGAGATACAGCTGCACTCAAAATAAATCGAGTTAGCTAAGTGCTCTAGATATTTTAAATTCTCGATTTTCAACGCGTAGGTATACATTTATCACCTTATTATTATTTTAAAGCAAAAAAACTCTGGATCACTCAGATTTTGGGCTTGTGTGGAAGATACGGCACTGAGAGAGAGGTTTTTTCCACCGTTCGATTCTTACGTAATTGCTAACTTTGTAATGTGGTATACACCTTCTGAGAATCAGAAAAAATATCTCTGTTAACCGTTAATAAGTTAACGAACTTCGTTAAGTCGTTTTTTTTTAAATGTACAGTTGATTCTAGGAACTGAAAAACAAAAGTCTAGAGTTGGCAAACAAAAAGGTCCTTCAACAATTAAAAAAAAAAACGTTACTAGTGATGGGAAGCTATCTGGAGATTTTTCTTTCCAAAAAAGTGATCAACTTAATATTATTATACATCTTAAGTTATTTGATGCCTGTTGATGTGTTCGTGTATTTAAAAAAATGGATTATGAACGAATCCATCTGATTGGGCAATACAAGTTAGATGTTTGTGTTCGTTCATTAATAATAATTGTATTTTCAATAAACAAATAACTGAGGTTGACGTTTTTTTTTATAAGATTGACATGAAAGTTAATCACAATTTTAACGGTTATTAATTAACTCGTTGATGGCTAATGCCCGGTTCTGTATTATTTTTATTTTGCTGAATCAAATATGGGTGGGTCCCTCGATAACGCAGTTGTAGTTATGCGATGTGACCTACAATGGCATGTGCAAACTACGCGTGTTTACGTACTGGGTACTTATACTTCGAGTAGGTACTTAACCGTTTTTATTAATCTAGGCTACACGCTGAAATGTTTCAAACCACGATACCTCCTGTAATCTAACGTCAAAATCAATGCGGGGTGCTGCGTACAGCTTGAATCTCTTTTTTTTT
This sequence comes from Athripsodes cinereus, assembly GCA_947579605.1. NCBI lineage: Eukaryota > Metazoa > Arthropoda > Insecta > Trichoptera > Leptoceridae > Athripsodes > Athripsodes cinereus. The sequence goes on from OX388329.1 coordinate 2,376,527, forward strand.
TTAATTCACACAGACCGAGCTAGTCCCAAACTCAAATGCGAATCTTGTATTACGGGTACTAACGCGACGATACACACATATATACAATGCACACATATACATGTAACACCCAGACCCAGGACAATCTGAAAAAGGTCATTCTTCATAATCATCTGGTGTTCTTTACTACGAATTTTAGTTCTCACTGAAAATTTTGAATCTGTTTCCTTATCTGAATCTAGCCCCTTTTCCTACCTACTCCTCTCTGTGTTTTTTTTTGTGTATATTTCATGAAATTGGGTAAGTTGGAAGAAATCGTAACTCTGTGATAGAGTCGCCCTCCGTGTATCGATTGTATTTAAAATTGCTTGTAATCGATAGTAAAGAATAAATAAATAAATAAAATGACCTGTATCGTGTCTACGAGGTGAGAGGGAGTATGTAAAATAATTGTTAAAAGCCATCGTGCCTCATTCCATCGACCATTCGTTCCCACAATGAGTGATCTTCCATAAAGCGTATTATTCTGTGTAGCCTCCTGAATTAGGTCGCTTCGTCTTGATGAGGTATACGAACACTGAATCTATCTAGTTGGGAGAGGGGTCTAAACCCTTCCCATCATATTGTCAATGATTTGAGACGTCATTGAATCTAAATAATTTTATTTTACTTTCACACGTCATAGACATTTCTGTTTGTATACAAAATAATTTGGAATACGACATACTTATGTGTTTTTTTTTTCATTTTATTGATAGTCCACTCTTCGTATTGTTATAGACACAATAATGCTCACTTGAATGCGTCGCCAATATCAAGACTGTGTCACTGCGTTCTGTACTCTGGACGATGTAAAACATAGGTACCACGAGAAGGCAATATTGGGGGAAAAAAACAAGATACATACTTATAAAAGCATCTCTTATATACAAATACTTGTTTGCTTCTAATACTCTATGTAGCTCAAAAACATTTGCAGAAAAGAGGGAAAATTCTAATGAAAAGTTGTATGTGTTTTGTGAGAATGATGTTTTACAACCGTATTCACAAAGAAAAAGAAGATGTATTAAGATTTTGCGAACTAGAAATGCCCAAAGAACAATGCTGATGTTTTTTAGTGAGTAAGGTGTGACTTAGGCAAATCCAAGTGTTGGAATAGGGGCTATTCATTGTTATGTGAATACGGCTGTTGATGTTTTCCTGAATTATTGATTCTGAAAAAGATGAAATAAAATCGAAAGCTGCGATTCCGTAGACATAATTATAATATCTACTGTCATTTTTTACGTTTCTCGTGTAATTTAAATACTTTAAACATAGCTTTCGGATTTTTTATGGATTCTGCTGTTGCTCAATAAAGGGAGTTTGATAATTCCGCTGTTGTGCACACGAGGTACTACATAATTATCATCTTTCGAATGATATTCATATTCACAATGTCGAATCGAGGAACGATTCAGTATTGTGATAACTCTATGACCTCTTTACATGTTTATTACTCCCAGCACTTTGATTGCTTTACAATACGGGAATTATTAGGAATGATAGAATTAGGTAAGTACCTACTACATTATACACTATACAGCACTAATGCACTGAACAAATGTATTGCATAGTCGCACTGAATAACATAATTGAGATAAAACAGTTTACAAACAGTCGCCGTGGCCCGTTGTCGGTCGTGGTCGATTCACCAAAATTCGTGTGAACAACAAAATTGTTTTTTTTTATTTATCCACTCTTTACTTTGCATTCATTACAGATAATTTTGTTAAGAAATACATCCATATTAGATGGAAGCAATCACTATATAGTGATAATCTAATCTCGCCACTGCATATCATCACATGTTTTCTTATGTAAACTGATTTGTTGAAGTTTTTATGTGAATGATGATGTGCAAAGAGAATAAAATAAATAAATAAAATATTAAATATCACGAAAATGCAGAGGACGAGTTTTTCAAAAAGTGGATTGTTCAATCTACCATAATTATGTATCTGACAATATACGCCATTTTTCTTTTACAATAGGTACATAAAATACATCCTAAAGCATTATCACTCTTCAATCATAAAAATTAAAATAAATATATAGATAAAATATTAATAAAATAACAAAATATGAAATAAGTATAAACTTTACAAAAATCAATTATTTATTTATCGTATCAAGACCCAAAAAAAACATTCAAACTGATCTCCAGTACTATGCGAAACGCACAGCACGTGGAGATGCGTCAAAAATATCCTTCGTAGTGCATGTGACATGGCACAACGGACACTCCAAAAAGTGTGGACTTTAGGACATGAACCGATCTGGTGTAGGAAACTGCCGTGAGAAAAAAAAAACTATGGGGCTTCCTACAGGACGAATCTGGAGCGTGACTGCGGTGCACCACAGACCCATGCCACAAAAATCAATGAATATAAAATTGATATCAGCTTAACACAAACAACACAATATTAAACGTTAATGTAAAATGGAGTCAATTTGTCAATTATAATTAGTTCATAATCCAAAGGGCCGTTTGATTTTGTAGCATCGCGGTTGTCATAGTACTCCCCACAAGTGGCGTATACAGTAATCTCGTTGTATGTGAAGAGCATACAGCCATCATTTTCGTACTAAAATATATAAAAGTAAGATTCACATCACGACATCGCAGTTTAGCGATAAACTCGCCCTCTGTACATTGAATTTATAATTGTTATTTTTATGCCACTATTTCATTATGTAATATTGTAACCAATGTACAGTGAAGAATAAAATAAATAAATAAGATTCAGGATGGGTCTCATACTTCATCACTGAATTGAATAATAGTTAAATGTCTGATTATTGATGTTTTATGTATTCTCGCTTTACTTATGACTCTTTTAACAGGGCACCTGAAAACTAATTGAAAATAGGGGAACACCAATTCTTTGCCGGAGCTCCATGGAATTTTGTATACTACGTATATATATATTTTTTTTATACATTCAACGGCATAAAAGCCTTTTATAACAATGACTCATTTACAAGCAACACAAACAATTTCCTTACATAAACATAAAAAATAACAAGAAAGTCAGCAAAAAAAACATTATCAGAAAGTGAAATACATAATTAGAAATATAATTATAATAATGAAGTCGATATAGCAAACCGTGTTTACGGGCAAATATAAAAAAAAATGAATAAAAAACATAATTATGCTTAGCAAATAAAGTTTTGTGTCTATTTTTCAATGTTTCATAATATGTGTCATTTGAACCACATATTATGGACTTACCTACTCGTTGTCATTATTAGGAAAGTGGCCGGTGCTAGAGTAAACGGTGCACTTCGACCCATTGTCAGCAATGACAATGTGTCGTTGTCAGCAATGACAATGTGTCGAACATGGCTAAAATGCTGGTGCACAATACCATTCTGGTACCGTCACTTACGTATGCAAGCGAGACATGGACGTGGTTGAAGAAGGACGAAAGTGGAATAAATGCAGTAGAGATGCGATCGTTGAGAAGAATGGTTGGTAAAACGCTGCGTGATAGAGTGAAGAATGAGGATATTAGAAGAATGAGCGGATGCAAGAAGACTGTTGTGGACAGAATGCGTGTAAATAAATTGAGATGGTTTGGTCATGTGGAACGAATGAAAGAGGAAAGAATGACAAAGAGGATATACTTATCTGAAAGAAAGGGTGTGAGGAAACGCGGGCGTCCGAGAACCACGTGGCTTGATCACGTGGATCAAATTCTCAAGTAAGATGAACCGACGTGCGTGTATGAGGAACTGTATGAATGTGGAGGAAGCGAAGGAAGTGTGTAAAGATAGATCTGTTTGGCGTTCCGTTCTCTCTGCTTACCCCACTTGGGACACGGCGTGAGGGTATAGTATAGTATAGTATCATTATTATTTATAGAATCATTTATATGTTTGTTAACATATAAAAGGCGTAATGTACTTTAACTGAAATGCTGTTAACAATAATATATGCTCGTGCCATGACGCTGGTACAGTTTTTAAACAGCGGTGGATTCGAACCCGCAATCATTTGATTTAAATCCGCAAGTCTATCAAGTCTTTCTTGTCAAGACGCTTTGATTTCCGAGAGGAACTTTTAAGGGTGACGTTGTGACCACCTACCTGATATTGTCCAACGTCATGATACATTGTTGTTGATTAATAAGTTTGCTTTTATAAAAAGTCCTCGATAATGTTGGCGCCGGACGCAAGGGTTTGTAATGTTGATATTGTATTACATAAATTATTATTATTATAATGTCTTGCATAGAGACAAACATTGTCTTGAAGTAAATTCCTTTGTCTCCTCGCGTAGGTGTGTGTTATATATCAATGTTCTAATATAAAAATAATATTTATCTAGGTAGGTTACATACGTAGTGTCGAAGAAATACCACCCTTACCTACTGTCCACCTACCGCTGCCCACTCGCAGTAAATCTAGCATGGCTAAGCGCGATACCCACATTTACATTTTTCCACATTACGAATAATATGTGTCGATTTTTGGTTTCATTTGGTATCCGAAACATGATGAATTAACATTCATTTTTTTTCTTATATCGTCATACTTATCACAGTTACTCTACCTATTAATCCATTGCATTTTTGCATCTTCCACAAGTAGAATTTTACTATACTAACAGCACATCCAAATTGCCCTTTTTGTGTCAATAAGATCATTCGAGTGGCATACATTATACCCTGGATTGAAGATGTTCAATTGTCTTCTTAGCGATATTTTATGAACGTCTATTTTTTTAGACTAAATTGTTATTTAACCCCCTGTAAGCGGAGAGAACATGAAAAGTTGACTTAATAATACCAGATTTGAGATTCTGAAAAAATATTCTCTAACAGAACCGAGGAGAACGTTAAACAAAGTCCTATGCTGTTTTGATAATTAGCGATGGAAATTTAGAATGCAAGGAAAATTATTTAAAAAAGTTAGGAACTACTGGTTTAACACGCAATTTAAAAGTCAGCAGAAAAGAGTGAGAGAGATGTTTAATTTTTCAGTGATAATAGTCTCACGTGGTATGAAAGAGATCGAGTATTGGTCGTCGACAAATTTTCCACTGTGAAAAACGTTTGATTGCTCGCTCGTAATGATATCGTTGTTTCTTTTTTCAATATATACAGGGTGTCCGTTTATTCACCGAAGCGGGGTGATAGAGGACTTCAATCTGGATCGAAACAATTCCACATATAGATCCTCCAGTTCTACAAACGAACAACTCGAAATTCTTATATTTAAAGATTTATTAAATTTCAAAGCAGTATGGCGGTCTAATGGAAACTCGAAACGAATGTCTGTGTGCTTCTTATGGAAATAATTCTAATTTTGAATTTAGAATTTTTCGTTCGTGAAATTGAAAGGATATCACTTTCTACATTTATAATATACCAAAAATCTTGATTTTTAAAATTGTCAAGTTTTTAACCTATGAAACTGGGTGATATGTTTGGCTCATGTCGCACAGTTTTCGAATTATTAGCGTTTTAATTTTTGTAATTACATTTGTTCGCATTAAAATTGCTGTAAAAATATGAATTAAACGTTTTTTCTGTAAAAATGTAGCCAGATTATATCTTGAAAATTTTGTAACATAAGTTAGATGTTCTATTTAAAAAAAAAATATCCACGAATAAGCGGACACTCTGTATGTATGTATGTGTTATTTTTCTAAACGCAACAACAATGTTTTCCAATAACGAGATGTCTGCCGTGAGGATAGGACATGACAAGGAGGGGTGTAGTATGGTGGCGAGGTGTTGTTAAGGTACATACATACATACATAATATCAATACTAATAGGTAATTATTTATATTTAGAATAATGCGCGTATAACGTTACACACTGTTTTATAATATATAATTTGTCCGTCAGAAATGACGATAATAATTTAATGAGGATTTTAATCTTAACGGGGTACTCATCTCGTGGAGTTCCCGGTTAAGTAAAAGCCTTCCACTTCTTCCACTTTCCGAGTGTCCATTCACGGTTAAAGAGACACTCGACATTTCCAGTTTAGCAGCGAAGAGGTATATCGCTCATCTTGAATCTCTTTAATTTTTATTGGTACTAAGAGGACGGCTGAAATGTTCATTTATTCGGTAATGGGAAATGCCGTAATCGTATGAATAGAGTACCTAATGAAATCTATATCTGGGGTTAATCATCTTTTCAAGTCACACTTCTGTATTCAATCTAAGGTGGTAGGCCGCGAGGACGGAACACTGTAGGTGTAGATCTATTCCTACGCACTTTTTTCGCTTGCTCTGAATTCATAAATGCACGCCCTTTTCTCTTAACACGCAGCCGCTATTAAAAATATAATGTAGGTAGTTCTGAGACGTCCCTTTCTATATCAGAAATATATATTTATATATTAATCTCGTTAATTAGTTAAAGCTACCAAATGTTTCGCTCGTATTTTATAAGCGACAACGCGGTGGCACGTCCAATCTACTAATTACAATTGAATGTCGCAGTATCGGATTTTATGGTTTTGCATTCCGGTTATTCGTTTTGTGTATTAGCAAAATTAGATCGTTTGTGATGATACAGATGCACTCTGACGCGTGTGTTTGCTTTGGTCGCAGTGTGGACACACTACTACACTTATAATATATTGTAAACACATATATAGGTATAATATACAATATGTCGCGATGTCAATAATAATAATATGGACGTTGTGTTAGCCGCACCCTGAACATTTTATATTGTGTACATAAAGTTTTTGCACCGCGATATGTTTATTCTGCCAATATCGTAACTTCCACTACATCTCTAGAATTGAATACATCTAAAGAAAGCACACTATCGCCATGCTTTACAATGTACGCACCTCGGTAACCCGTAGCGATAGACGGCAGTCTATCGTAGTAAAATTATTAACTTTTCATCTTTACCCCACGTCAAATTATTAGAATACCAGTAAAACCTATGTTGTAACTGTCGTATATCTTCATTTTATAATAATTGTTCTGCTGTTTAGAACTGCTAGTTACATAGTACTCTTTCAAGAAGAAGACATTTATTTTCACATGTTATAGTCATCTTTGGGAGGAACTGACACGACTCATAAATATTTATTTATTTATTTATTCTACAGAGACACACACAGAGAGTTGACAAAACATTCATAAAATAAGAAAAAAAAGACACATTGATCCGGCCAGGCCAACCCCCCAATTAAGCGTGTCTACATCATGCTCGTTCAAACAAAATTATACAAAAAAAAAGAAACTTAAGGGTTAAAACTAACCAATGCAAGTCCAGTAAAACAGATTCACATTACCGCAAACAACACACTGTAAAAAGGATAGATGAAAAAATACAATTACCTATATAATCAATTTAAATCAACCCAGAAACTTAACCCACAAGAACATTAAAGTTGGCAGCAACACACTTCCTGAACCCCGTTAGGGAGTCACTAAAGACATCCACTCCTTCCACGCGATGCGTGCACAAAACATTATAAAGTTTACACATTCTGCTGATAGGACTGTTTTGGCTGATATTATTACTAAATATAAAGAAGTGTAGATCTTAACCTCCGTATGAACCAGATATTCTTATAAACTTCAGTACTCAGTTGCGAATTAAAAATAAATAAAAAAAACAATTCAGTAGATTTATTGTTTATTTATCTTAATTAGTAATATCTACAACCAATATCACTAAAGATATATCTTTCTGTGTCGTGTTATGTAGCTACTAGTTTTGCATTGACTGTGTTTAGACCCTAGCGCTAAGGTAATCAATCTCAAAGGGTTTTGTTAATCTGTACTCGGACCATCTATCCATTTAATAGTCTTAAAGAATACCAGAAATGTCACGGAAATTCGAATGATTCGTAATAACTAATTAATTAACTTTGATTGTCATATTAGTAGATATTAATTATTTTCCCGTTAGATTATGATCGATGTGATTTTTATATAAATATGGAAGGTACCTTAATAATAATTAATATAGGTATGTAATATATACCGCGCCGGGGTTGTAGCGGTGTAAGATTGGCAACCATACGCTTACTTCATTATTGTCAAGCTCTCGTTATAGAGTAGAGGGAAAACTCCTTATACCGCACCAACAGTCATTGTATAAGTGTTGTTCCCTGTGACAAGTATACTTGAGTAAATCTGGTCAATTGTAATCGCTATTAAACATTAATACCAAACTAATTAATTTAATAATTTCCAATTATTCGTTAATAATTAATTGATTAATCGGTTTATAATTTCCCTCTCGCTCGCCTTTCCGAATTTCGGGAAATAAGGACGCCGAAACTTTGTTCTTTTATTACTAAAGTTTTTATTTGAAAATTATTAATTGTTTTATAACAAGCCGCCGGCCGTTTTAACGACAAATAAAAGAGAAATAATCCCGTCGTGAAACAAATATAAAATAAAAGTTTTTAAATATATTTTTATTCAACAATATTTATAATTAAGCGATAGGATTTCGTTATCACTCCAGTGACTTCTTTGTCTTCATAATCAACTTTAAAAAAATACAGTTGGAATATTGGAAAAAAGTTTACAGTGAAATAATATACTATATATATTTTTATCAATCAAAATCAATATTTAGATTCCAAGACAAAGCTTGAGAGTAAAGGAAAGCAATAACTTTATAAAGTTTTGCTAGCGGCTCAACATTGTATTCAATTGGAAGTTACGAGTAGAATTCAAGATAGATATGATTGATATTGTGGTTCTGCTGCTGACGTTGATCCCTATGCCATCCGCAAGATTCGTACAAACGATGTTCTCCGTGATATGCGAGTTCCTCCTGGTCCTCAGCTTTTATTGCTACCTGAGGATGTTCTACGATGCACTTCACGTAGCGCTGGAGATATTATTCCCACTGCCTCCGTTCATTTGCCCAATATCCGATTTGGCTTGCGACATCAGCGAATACTTGCAAGGTGATCAATAATTGGTATGTCGAATTGCATATTTATTTCAATGTTGTTTTTTGTGTTTTTGTCGTACGAATGAAGTTATATGTAACTAAAGTCTGAGTATTATTTTTAAGATTTTGTCCATATTCTGCTGCATTACATAATATGTATTGTCTGCGAACTAAACTACATGAATAATCAAACAGCACCTCCTTTTCAGATACAACGAAATAAAGAGATATAAATTATATCTTTTTTTTATACGTGGGCAAGCGCCCCTTTGTATCGTACCTGGAGATATGTATCTTCAACGACATTTACGTGTGTAAAAACGATTTAATGTTGCATTCAAGCGAGAAATGCCTCTAGAGTGCACTCTGGATTTAACGGCCACACATTAAGAAAATTGTGCAAAAACGGAAGGGAAGAAATACGAATATGCCTTCCTCTGTATGCCGTGTCGTTAGGTACTTGAAGAGGATATTCGGTTATCAAATAAAGTACAGGGATTCTCTTAGGTGAAAAAGTTTTAGTCTCTAAGACTTTCGGTTCTGTGAAGTGTTATGAATGAAAACACGGACCTTCTATTCTATTTTAATCCGTCAATTTGGAGAAAATTATTTATTCATAGTCCATTAATAGCAACATATTGTACGATTGGTTTTGGGAAATCTTCCCGAACGAATACCTTACAACTTGATTATTAATCTTTCCCTAATTGGAATCCTTATGAGAAGGAGTTAAAGGCACAATTCTCTTTAATATGCATGAAATATTTTCACATCGTAAAGAATGTCTTTGTATTGCTTGATAAATATTTAGTTTCTCTTTAATCTTGAATTGATTTCATGAAATCGATACAAAGTTAAGCTTTTAATGCGAGATTGTGCCAAATTTGAAACGATATCCACAATAGAAGCATGTTTGTGTCTTGTAAATGTATGAGCATTCAACAGGTCATATTATTGTATGATATATTTTCACATGGCTCTTCGTCTTTTATTTTTCAATCTTTTTAATTTTAATTGCGGCAATGTAACTGAAATTAAAATCTTGTCATGATAAGAAATGCGTATCTTTCTTTAGTATAGTGTACCGCGTATGTGAATTGATTGCATTGCTGATTGTTTCTTTATTTTAAGTGTTTGTTTTCTTTCTCTATTTTTTATTGTGTCAACTCAAAATAACATTGTTCTCTGCTAATCTCTGTTGGAGGAAACGGGGAATCCGCGAAAATACCTGACGAATGTCTGCACATGTTTCCAAACATATTTCGTAAGGAGCACTTAGATTAGTATCCGTTTCAATGGATATTTGTTTCGCTTTCACAAAACATTATTTCTCTTTGTGCATCTACTCAAAATCATAATTTATTTATTTATTTAATAATACCGAAAATTTACATTTTTACACTGAAATATGCCGTGTAGGGTTGCCACCTTTTTTGTTTGTAGTTAAAGTACATCATTGGTCATTTTAGGTAAGAAAAAAGTACATAGTATCAAAATAAAGTACATTTTTTTTATTATTGTGTTTAAAAACTTTTTATTTTTATTTTTGCAGTTTGTATCAAATTAGTATCTCTATTAAACATTGCTGTTTATATTTAAATTAAAGTAAATATGTAAGTACCTAATTAATTTTCATACATTTTTTCGGTATAACTCATTCATTATCTAATTGATTCGTTTCACTATCGAAATTACGTTTTGTAGGTGTATGTAGAATATTCTCTTGTCCACGATTTACTAAAGCATAAATCTATAAAACTTTAAATCGTATTCTCAATGCACTCAAACCGCTTTGCACAAAACAAACAAGAAATTGTGACAATGACACTGTCATTTATGACATTTGAGGTTAGGCTGCGTTCAGAAATTGTTAAAAACAAGTGCTTTTTTAAGTGATGTGGCGCTGGCGAGTGGTGACATCAATTCAGCACCAATCGATAAATTTCGTTGAATGAAAAAATACTTACGACTAAACTTTTTAAAATCCCAAAGAAATCAAATCATGCGAAATAAAGTATTTCCGTGTAGGTACTTTACTTTTGTCATAAAGTATAAAGTACAATTACCTGAAATCACGTACAATACTTTATCATAAAGTACGGGTGGCAACCCTAGCCGTGGTGGTATAATTAATGTATGTAATTTGACGTTTGTGAGGAATAACTTTAATCAGGCGTAAAGTCGTAACAATTCTAATATCGGTTTGTGAACGACGTGTTACTTGATCGGGTATAACAATTGGGATAACGGTAATTTCTTACTTGTGAGTAGTAATACCCAATACAGTATCCAGATGATGTGCCTATTTATGTAGATATGTTTCGTATAAAAATGTTGATAAATTGTGAGGTAAACACCTTGGCCTATCTATGTTTAATCTCCCTACCTCATGTAGGTAGGTAGGTAGGTATCTCAGATCACTTGTATAGCTGTTGTATCGTCGGTATTGATTTCCGTGAAAGTATGTAATTTGGTTATCCACAGGTTGAATGCGGGGAGAGGAATATATATGTGCTAGATTTATTTTCGAGAATAATACGAGTTTTCTTTTGATTGATTAATTTTGTGCCGGCGGTATAATGAAGTCAGAATTTAATATCATATGGACGGTTTTTTGACACGCTCACGAGTATATTGTAATTAAAGCATCGTGGAACCATGGAATATTTTCGTTTTAGTTACATATTTACTTTTTGTATGCTTTAGCTTCTTCAAAATCAGACTTCTCTTACAACCACGATACTATTTGTGTGTCTTGCTTATTAATTTTGTATACTTCGCACGTCGCTTACCCAAAAGATATAAAATATATCGTAAACTAAAAAAAACTGAAATGATTAATCAAAACAAACTAAATATCAATATTATTACGATATTTAAAGCAAACAACATTACATGCAATGAAAATTAAAAATATTTCATCTAAAGTAAAAAAAACAGACACACGAATTTTACTAACGTGAGTAGTCGCGCAGTTAGCAATTTGCCGCCAAACGCGACACCAACAGCAATCGATGGCTCCTGTAGTCACCCGTGTACTAAAATTCTTTAAATTTCTAAAACAAGGAGGTGAGGTATGGGGGGGCAGCTACCGGAATTCTTGTCCCTGAAAAATGCATCGTTTTCAAAATATCATGATTTTTTTGCTGCGGGCGGCAAAATGCTCATAGCGCGAGCACTCTAAGGTTAAGTCGTTAGTGAGTACCTATACTTACTTTTTTGTTAGTGCACAATATCAGAATAACCAATAACAAACTAACCCAATATCTTTCCAAAAAAAAAACCTTGCGTAATACTTTTTCATTCTTCTTCTTCTAGTATTATAATATTATGTCAGGTAGTTCAGATTTCGACTATCCCTGACTTCTCTTTCGTCGTTTAGAATTTGATTCTTGCATCAGAGCCGAATGATTTATCACGTCCTTTATTTCAGTTTTGTGCTCGTATAACCTTTGGTATACCTACTTACGGCAATTAACATCCACAATTCAGCGATGAGGCGTGCCACCCACCCTGAATGTCTTGTTTTTTATTGGCACGCAGAGGACAATATTATTGATATTCCGTGATGGTATATTAAAGTGTACCTACTTGATTTGGAATGTAATCCACTACATACCTACCTAAATGTTTTCTTTCCAGTAAACCAATGTCGGTGGTTTAACTAGCCGATTATTTTTGGTTCAAGATACATTCAAACGCTATAGGAGCACTTGAAAATTACTTTGTAACATTTTTGTGGTCTAGCATTTTTTCTATTGGATAGAGGAACATCGAATTCATGGTATAATTATTGTAAAAGTCTATCAGGCGGCTTTAATTAGTTAGACCTTTAGCCGTTTTTGTGTCCTGACTTAGGGGATATCTTTTCATTGTTAATGTGGTTACCGATTTTTCAGCCAACACAGCATTGTAACTCTTGAATTGTCAGGCAGATGTCCTCAAATGTCTTATTATGTATTTCAAAAGCAGTTTCTTGCTTCTAACCTGTGCTAAATATTCCGAACACGTTGTGTAGAATCAAAAAGTGAGGTATTATCAGTTTTGAACTTCGCTACGCGTCTTGGCAATGCTTTTATATATATTTTGTCAACAGTGCGTGCTTGCATACTTCATAATTGGTTTATTTTATTTATCGTACGTGATTTTTGCTATACTTCTGTGTTTATTATGTTTTATTAACGTTTCCATTTGTTTGTTGTTTCAGGTGTCGCATGCGGCAATGTGCGGATCGCCCGACTACAACATCAGTCGATTCGATCGTCCGCTCTCATCATCTACATCCCCGTTATTCAACCATCAGTGTTCTCCTTGTTCACAATAAAATCACAAAACATAACACAAAATAATATAAATATATAATTTATCAGTTTACAATAAATAAAGCATTTAAAAATAGTGATGATATAAAACCTTAAAATCTAAACAATTTTTATCTTTCTGTTAACTTTTTTTTTAATCATTTAATTCTTTCTTTTTTTGCACCAAAGTGTTCTTTGTTTTGCAGTGTTTATCAAGTGTTTCGAGTGCGTGTGTGCTTGCGTTTTCCTCATTATTGACATGGTTCTATTATGAGAAGTGATAATTGTCGGTGTCGTGTTATTATTTTGCCGCGTAAGGATGACACATTTTTATATTATTATTTTTGATTTGTTGCACAATTGAATTATTCTTTTAATGATTTGTGATTATTATTAATATTGTTTTGATATAATATAATTGTATTGAGCCGTTGTCCGCGACTCTGTGGTGATTTGATTGACGATTTAATAACAGCACTCATTGTCGCTGGGTGTTGGTGTTGTTTTTTTTTTTGATAATTGGGTGTCGGTGTTGTGTTGTGCCACAGGGTGTGCGCGCCAAGGCCTCCACGCGCCCCCGCGGGGGGGACCCGCCCCTACACTCGGTAAGTCTCGTCTCATTCCCCCACCCTCTCACCCCTCGCGTCATCTCAGATATCAACCCGCTTTGTTTTGTCCTTTCTATGTTCTGCTTTCATCATTTTAATATCTGTTTTATTTTGCAAATGCCTCACTACTTAACTTCTGCTTAGTTTAATTCCTTCATTCAAATAAGTTGTTTTATTCTTGGTTATTTTAAGTTTTTCATTATGTCTTCTCTAATTATTTGTCGCTTATTATTCAATCCTGCATTTGTGTTTGCATCTCCTGTTACTTAAACAAATGTTTTTTTTTCTTACCTACTCATATGATTTGTTTGACTTATTTTCTACACAAGATTCTGTGTACCAAACAAACAGGTTATTGTAGTCCACATAGTTGTACTCAAAAATATTTTCCATTTTATATCCGTATGATGGCGTCCTAACTTTAAAGAATTTACTTATGGCTAGCACAAAAATTTTCTAGCTAGCTCTTCAAAGATTTAGTACATACATTGTTCCCTCATTTTGTGTGTGTGCTATGCGGTCGCCAGTTGAATTTCTCCATTTTGTGGTTTGACCTTTCATTCGATAACATATAAATTGCTCTCTCCTTTTTGAACCTTTCATTAAATATTTCAAAATTGAACCCTTTTTAGTCTTTGTGCATTTTATTTCTTCCATCTTTTTCTAATGTTTCTTTATATATTTTCATTAGTTGTTTTTACCTGCGTTTCTATAATTTGGACTTTTATTTTTTATAGTTTCTTCGAATATATTGATTATGTATAATCAATGTAAACTTGAATGGGTCGCATCTTTCCGATTTATTTTGCATACTGCATTATTTTTTTTATCAACCTTTATAATATTGTGACTTAAGGATTCTGTCCACAAATTTCACCTCCCATGCCCCAAAACTACAAAACTGTTTGCACTGTGAATAATTTAACTGATGTAATTTATCCATAGGTATGATTTTAATCCAAATATATTTTCTACTCTGTTCAAAAAGTATCGCGTTAACATTGCTCAGGAGATGTTGGACTCGGTCCGTGACGACCCAAATGTGCTCCAGAGGGTCATAACTGGTGACGAATCATGGTTTTATGGTTATGACGTGGAAACCATAGCTCCATTCATTGGAATAGATCCATTTTTTGGAATAGGCAAAAATCGAAGAAGAACCAAAACACATCCAATCAAAACAGCTGTCAATAATTAATTAAACATTCAAAATGGGCGACCTTGTCAGCATAAGTAAGGGACATGAGTACCAATATAACGCTACAAAAAAATAAAAAATCAGATATACTTACACTGAGAAAAATACTCAAAACGAATCATTGGTACAGTACTATCAGATTAGGACCAGAGATCGTACAAACGATTCATTGGTATAAATCTATAATATTAACTCTTCGCAAACAAATCATTGGTACATTTACCAACAACTTGTTTGCGAAGACTTAATATTATAGATTCGTACTAATGAATCGTTTGTACGATCTCTGGTCCTAATCTGATAGTACGTACCAATGATTCGTTGTGAAATTTCGTTAATATTTTTCTCAGTGTAGCCCGCGGGAATTCAAAATTCGCGATACTTTTTGAACAGACCTCGTATATGTCATCCTATTAGATACACATTGATAACTGTTATCTATGCATCTATCTATACCCTCACGTCTCATTCCAGATGGGATAGACAGATAGAACGGAACGCCATATTGATCTATTCTTACATACTCTTTTCTCTTCCTCCACATTCATTCAGTTTCTCATATAATACGCACACTTATTTCCCTCAACTTAAGACACGACCGTCCTTAAGTATTATTTTGATTCCTTTGTGGTCAGGCCACGTAGTTCTTGGTCGTTCACGTTTTTTCACATTTGTAACACAAGAAAAATATAATCACTCTTTCTTTGTCCTTTCTTCTTCTTTCTTTGTCCTCTTCCAAATTATTCGTTTAAATTTCTTTTTCTCTTTAAATTCTTCCCATTTCTAAAAATGTAGTAATGCTATTTCGTTCCACTCATTGTTGTTTATGCGAAGAAATCCCGTTGAATATTTTTTTACTTTTTTTTGTCGTGATTTTGAATCTTGAACTTCTGTGTTAAAATCCATTTGCCATACATTTTATACTTATTTTTATTCCTTTAAAAATATACTAAAAATAATCTTATTTTTATTCCTTTCTGCACCGACTTGGTTTCTCGTACTGGGTGTACTCTGTATCGTACAAAATACCGAGTTTATCCATTTCTACAGCATGCATCGCCACGTCTTTCGCTGCTACATTTATTATATCCGTTTTAATATGGCAAAAGTTGGTATTATTATGTCCGATTTATATGAAAACAGATTTTCACGAGACATGTCTCTAGTAACTTATTCTTTTTAAATACTAAAATAATATCATTATTAGAAAAACATATTATTAAGAGGAGCTAATGATTTTGTACGATGACAATGATTATATTGTGCTCCTATAATGTTAACTTTTTCGAACTTATCAACTTTTGCAATATTATTACCAAAGATTTTTTCTACTACTTTAGCAGTTCTACATACTTTCTTACATTCGGTATGTTGATCATGTGTTTCTTACTGTGTGTTCGTAGTACGTAGACTTTTGTTTTTCCTCTAGCTGCTTTTAAACTACAATTACTTTTATCTATCTAACGCCTCTGCTTTTGTTTCAATACCTGCTTTCAATACAACATTCTGCTTTACATTTCACATAATACATACATCATTGTATAGTTCCTCTAGCTATGTTTCTATGTTGTTACTGATGTTTCTGTACTGTCTGTGAATATAATATGTGTTAATTATTATTAATGTTATAAATATTTTTTTGAACATGTACATATTATGTCTTGTTTGTATCTGTGCGCCATAGGAAAGTTGACATATTGTAAAAGGATGTAGAAAGCTCATAAAGCTTTTAATATATTATTACCCTTATATATTTAAATTATGCGTTCACTGAGAAGATGGTTGGTAAAACGTTGCGGGATAGAGTGAAGAATGAGTATATCAGGAGAATGAGCGGATGCGAGAAGAGTGTTGTGGACAGAATGCGTGTAAATAAGTTACGATGGTGTGGACATGTTGAGCGAATGCACGATGAAAGAATGACGAAGAGAATGTAGTTATCTGAAAGAAAGGGTGTGAGGAAGCGCGGACATCCAAGAACCTCGTGGCTTGATCACGTGGATCAAATTCTAAAGGCCGCGTGTTGAGTAAGTTGAGCCGCGTAAAATCGTCGTCCATGTATGAGAAACTGTATGAATGTGGAGGGAAGCGAATGAAGTAGGTATGTAAGGATAGCTCTATATTATGGCGTTCCATTCTCTTGCCTACCCCATCTGGGACACTGCATGAGGGTATAGATAGATGGATATATATTAAAATTATTTGTAATACTATGAGTATCTTCCAAGTGTTACACTGATATTGTATCGAGTGCCCTTGATGGTTTGTGATAGTGTTTCTAGTACCTACATACCTACGTAATATTACAAGTTTTGTATATTTGTACACCGGAGTGAGACTACCAACATTATGTCGAGATAAGTCATTTTGCAGTATGACCGTTCAAAGTTACATTTTATACACATAATAACATCACGGCTATACCCATAAGCGGGGCAGTCAGCGGACTGACTCTAATGAAACATGATAGTTATTCTATTCGTTCTAATATAAGTTAAGGTATTCAGGATAGATGGCATACCTCATCGCTGAACTGTAGCAGTCTTATTAATAAAAATCCGCTAAACCACGGTTGAACCACCGATTCCGTGATCCGCCTGTTAGCGTTTAAACCAGCGATTAAATTTTCTTTATTAATAAAAATATTTAAACCGTACCATAGACATCTGTCAT
This sequence comes from Athripsodes cinereus, assembly GCA_947579605.1. Taxonomy (NCBI): domain Eukaryota; kingdom Metazoa; phylum Arthropoda; class Insecta; order Trichoptera; family Leptoceridae; genus Athripsodes; species Athripsodes cinereus. The sequence continues at coordinate 2,394,230 of OX388329.1, forward strand.
ATAAAAGATTTCATATGACAACTCGAAAATTCGCTCTATTATGTTGGTAGCTATGTTATACGACGGTAGTAAACAGACATAATCATAACAAACAAGTGGCTGTCAAAATTATCTTATTGGTTTTTTCATCTGACATTGTAATACAAAATATTATGTGGAAGGTTTGTATAAATTGAAAACCAAATGTGATAATGGAATGACATTTTATTAATTTATCAAATAAATCATAATCTGACACACAATCAGTGATATGGGTATAACATAACACGTATATCTTTGGTTATTAACCATTTTATTTACTGCTTTACGAAACTGGTGTTCTGTCACACGAAAAAAGTGTCGAATATCACAAAAAAACAACTGATGGAATTAAATTCACATTTGGATACCACTTAAGCGTATTTTTAACCCACACCAACTCAGATAAATTGTAAAATAATTGCAAAGCGTACATGAAACCCGCATAGCAAACATCTGACGTAAAATCCAACATGGCGGGCCGATGTTCGCAGATGACGCCGACTTAAACCACCTCGAGAGGCGGATCAACCACTTTTAAACTAGGTTTACGCTGATTAACGTTTATCAATACGTTTTTTGTCTGATCGGTGGTTCATCTCCTTCTAGAAATTTAATCTACGTTTATTAATAAGACTGCAAATGTTATATGTTAACGAATACCCGCACTTCTGCAGTACACTGAAAAATACTGAAACTATTCATTATTATTGGAGATTTCATAGGTTCATCGATTAAATTACATTATTTTTTGTTAGTTAAACAAATGAACATATTTCTTTGCTGTAGTTTATTTTTTAATAATATTTGAATACTATAGGAATATATTGTATTAATGTAATAGTTGTATAAAATTTTATTTGCATGCTTTATTTAATTATACATATTGGGTTAGTTGGAAGAGATCGAACCTTTGGGACAAACTCCCCTTCTGTATGTATATTGATTGAATATATTTCTGTGTGAAATTGTTTATATTCATTGTACATTAAAAAATGAATAAATATAAGTATCATGCCGTTTATTGTTTTAATAAATAAATTTGCTTCTCACATGTTTTAATACGAAATAACATACTGTCAATAATAATTGTGATTGGTTACTATTAACAAAACCTCACACTTTATTTAATTCACACGATATGGCGTTAAAATGGCGTTGTTCTGTTCTAACAAACAATTGTATGTTTTTATTCATGGATATCGCAAAATGTAACTAGTTTTCAATACACGTAAACATGTCATTAAAAGTGATTCGTAAGAATCAAAACCCTAGGTAGGCACTGGGTAGAAGTGTGTCTCTCCACACCATGGACCCCCTCAAAATTCTAGGCTTCATAAGATAGATGTCTGGGACTAGAGGGCTCGCTTTAACACCTGGAAAGGTGAATAGGGGTAGTACAATAGAAAATTTAACATAATTCACCCCATTCAATAAAATAAGTAAATGGCATCAAAGAGAACACTTTAACCAAAAATAGACATGGTATAGTTTCGCTCCCTGATATATAATATAATATTCTGCAGTTCAATAAGTTATCCGAATGTTATTTGTTCAAACACAACATCGAATAATACATTATTATTAACATTTATGATATTGTGTTCTTATTACCTTTGCCATTGCACTCTGTCTATAAATATGTAATAGGTACTTACATACATACTCATTATGCAAGATAACTCCACAACAATGTAACTTACATTTTATTGCCTCTCAAATGCTGGATATGGGCCTCTTTAGACTTTTTCTATTTCTTCTATTCCGAGAAACACAAACACACTTCTTTTCCATTCGAAATTAATAATGATAAACCATAAGCATTGCCCCAATCAGAATTTCCCTGGTATAAGGGGCCAAGCTATAGTGTCCTAATTTGGCATACCTACTCTATTTGATCACTTTAACACTTATTTTAATTAAATTTAATGGCTCACTAATCACAAAATTAAAAATGTCTTAACCCTTTTATACAATTAAAAAAAATACATACAATTTATTCCCAATATTTATATTATTTGGACAATATCATCCGCCCATTTTATTTGTTGTCTTTCTATGTTTCTTTTGTCCCCCCATAGTCTCTAATCCAGGATCTTAGGCGTCCACCATCTGCCATTCTCTCTTCCAACTATATAAGTAGCCCATTGCCACTTCAGCTTGTAGACTTTATTATCAATCATATCCACAACCTTTCTTTTATTCGGGATTGTTCCGTCTCTTTTGTATGCTAGTTTCAAGTCTCCCGTAAAAAAAGGTGTTCTTTAAATTACATCTTTAATAACTGTAAAGGGATGCCTCAAGGCACTAAATTATTCAGCGCGGTGAGGCATCCCGTTCGTCCTGATTGTAGTATTTTTTTTATTGGCGCAGAGAGAGCAATCAGTTAGTATGTCGTCTGACCCACTTGTGGGATATGCCGTGATAGTATAGTGGTATTAGTAATAGTAATAGTTTATATCGTGATGCATAGCACTAAAGATGAAATGATCTGGTACTTAAATTAATGGGGAGTATCATTGAGGGTGAATTATTACTACTAGAAATGTAACGAATATTCGGCGACTACGGCCGGATAGTAAATTGAAATTGTAAAAGTTTAGCATATCGTGGAACTAGACTAATATCGTAATTACTAATTCCACATTTAGTACGCTGTACTCTCCCCCGCATCTTTGTTCTACTGGATAATGGATTGAAACATCGCGAGCCCAAGATTTTTCATTATATTTCTTATAGTCTTCTTCACGTGTCTTGCCGGGTCCCCCCCGACGTTGACAACCATTTAAGAGAAAGCTTCCCTGTCCTGGGTGGTGCGAAATAGCTCCCCATGGTTCTGGCACCGGTCTATTCTCGAATGTTTCGAAGCCAGGAGAGCTGTCTTCTGTCGACCCATCTGTGGTCCTCGATCTTGCCCTTCACGTGAACTGGAGTATGGTGTATTTGTTACCTCTCATAACATGGCCAAAATATGATATTTTACGGAGCTTAACAGTGGTGAACAGTTCTCTATTTGCATTGGCTCTATTTTTATAGTGAACGCTCATAAATTGAAACGAGTATGTCATCCTTATATCTTATAAAAATGATTTTTGAATTTACATACTAACGAAGACCGGGCTATACTCGCCCATTTCAAGGAATTTGTGTTCCATTGACCTGACCATTACAAGATGAGGTATCTATTTCAAATAAAAACCCACTAAATGCCGTACTTTCTTTTAAAGAAGCGAGAAAAACAGCAAAAAAGAGTGTAAAAAAAAAGTGTGAATGAGATAAAAAATACGTTTTTTGCGTGAGTTTGAAAGAGTGCGAAAATGTTCTTTACCGCCAAAATTGTGTGCCATAAGATATTGCCATATTAAAATTAATTATGAAAAGTACTATAAATATTCATGATTAATTTGTAAAAAATAAGCACAATCAGACTTTTTTTAAGTTCATGCAAATAAAAACATTTAAAATATTTTTAATTTCGTGCAAATAAACACATTTAAAATATTTTTTGCGTAAATAATCCAATTTAAAAATATTAAGCACGTGCTAATTGAAAAGCCAAAAACAATAAGTTATTCGTCTGGCAATTATTTGTGTCATTATAACATTCCAAAATGGCGATTAATGAACGATGTGTCAAAAAGTACGTTCAATATTTAATTTAACATCAGGTGAGAATTAATTTACGTTTTCTATCTAATTAATTTTTCTATCTAATCTATTAAACCTGCTTTACATTTTTATTACTAAAGAGTTAACAGTATATTTTTTTGCAGAAACACAAAACGGTGCATTGCGACCTGGATGCTCATTTTTCAATGATGAAATTAATATTAAGAAATTAGAAATTAAATTGATAATAAATTAATGACAACGACATTATGGCTTTAGGAATGTCGTGGGAAGAAGTGACAATCATTGCAAAGAATCTGAACGGAAAAGACTGTATTCTCTTCTCTTCGTTCCCAGGAAAATCTTGAAGGTTGATCGAGTAGTTGTTTTATGAATTTTTGATGCAATAAATGAATTAACATAATAAAACTTTCTCTTTTCCTATGATATTTTATAAAATATGTAGTTGAATAGGAAATTAAGAAAAAATAGGTGAGTATCCATTATTTTTTTGCAATGATTACGTTCTGGTTATATTTTTTGATGTGACATGACATGATTTATATCTTTGCAAAGTATCTTAATTACAAAAAAGGAGAAGGTATGTATTGTTCTTCTATTTTAATGTTCCCTTTATGCTTTGTGTGGAAAGATGAACATTTTGACTTATTTTGAAATGCTTTTAAGCCTCAGATTTCAAAAATATAGTAGACCTTTATTATTTCTTTATTATTTTTATTTGTGGGAATCGGCACAAATATTTGAGCCCGTACATATCCCTAATTTAGGAAAGGCATGTTGAATAATAAACTCTATACATAATCACAGACCCCAGGCCAAAAATATTTCAAATATCTTATTTATTGACAAAAATATCAACATTTTAATGAGGTAATGAATGAAAATTTGACTTCCTGATTGCCGAAATCGTAGACAAAACATTTTCATCATATTGAATTAATTTCAAAATGGAAGTGATAAAAAATACAACAAAACTGAATCTTAAAGCTTGGAGATTATTTTGGTTTTAAAACATCATGCTTGCACATCATGAAAACTACTAATTTGTGTAAATTAGAATTGCATAATTTCGGCATATTTTCATTCAATTTCATAGACCACATATGACAGACTAAATATGACACATGAGAAAAAAAAACAAAGAAAAATAATTGAGAAAACATGGACCTAAATAGAGTAATGGACAGACACTTTGGTAAATATTTTGTAGCTGCGCGGGGAGGGGAACGGCGGGCATTTTGTATGAAACAAATTTTGTTCGGTGCATCGCATTTGGGCTGCGTTCAGACAGTCACCGAGTGACGACGCATATTTTGAAAGTACCTATACAATGCCAGTACACATTCATAGTGTTCTTGCACTGTATGTTTTCAAAATGTGTAACAAAATATAGTCTCAGAAAATATACTCGATTTCTGCGTAATTGTCATGTATACTTTCTGACGCTGATTCAGTGAATTTGTTTGGATACATTTTGGATATAAACTTGTAACAAGTATTTGTGAAGTATACAAGCTCAGAAAGTTAGATAATGGCATGGTTATTACTTGAACTGTTAATTTAAAGATACCTATTAAAATAATTTATTCCTTCGTTAGAGACAAAAATATTTTTATCATTTAAAAGAAACACAAAAGAACTTGAATGCTACTATAAAAAGGCGCCAGTCAAATAATAATAAAAATATTTATTTATTTAAATAATATATTTATAGTTTACGTCTTTTACACGTTGACAAATTTAAGAAATTATAACAACAAGTAAATCCAAAATAACAAAAATAATTTTAAAAGTTATAAAAGCAATATAAAATAATAAAAACAAGACGTAACAAATAATGGCGCCATTACGATGACATTTGGGTCATAAAAACGCTCTAAGTTTATTTATTTATTTATTTATTTATTTCAATTTTACAGGATACATACAGTTGATACAAAAAATACAATGGTCTATAACATATTTAGCAATAAGCAAACCAGTGAAGATCCCTATATTACCGTCATGTGCTCTACAAACATACATAACTAAACACAACAGATAAATCAACAAAAATCAACAGATAAATCAACAAGTTATTCACGATTATCCGGGGTTATATTCACCACTCACTGCAACTTCATGGTCGTTCAGGTAACTCGACATCGAGTGACATATATGCTCCCGTGAACCAACCCTTGTATGTTTAGTTGTTTTAAAAATTAATCAAGTTTTTGCACATCAGTTGAATTTTTCATATCGGTTTTTGTTTTTATATCCAGAAGAATAGGACTTATGATTAACATGGTGATGTGCGCTATAAATGGTTGTGGTTATAAATCCAATCCAACTTTCGCAGGAAACAGGATTGTCATATTTTCGGTAAGTTGTTTTGTATTGTAGTTTTTATCTTAATATATATTGCGATTTTGAAGTCGTTTATATTATAATTCGTATACTTATAAATGATCATAATAATGTTATAAACGTTCTATGTAATTATCTGTCCTTATTATCCTATATGTACACATTTTCACGTTTTCCATTCTGTCATCTGACAATACAAAGAACCTACAATCTGATGTTTGATTTTTTTACCCGTTAGAATGAAATGTTTCATGCATACAAATCTGATCAGGTTAATGATATTATAGCATGTTTATAAACAAAATCATTTTTTGTAGTTTTCCAAAGGATCCAGAAAGGAGAAACTGGACATTATCCAATATTTGACACCAAGTAAACATAGTGTTTTGTGTTCAAAAACATCTCGTTTTTCTGCGAGGTTGAAGAAAAAGTCATTCTTACGAAATATCCTGAGTTTCCCGCTCATTTGCAAGTTAGTATGTTTTATATTATTCATTTAGATAATATCTAATTTTTACTCCGTAACATAGCTTCTCTTGTGGTTAGAGATAAAGAAAGTGTGTAGAGATGACATAAAGCCACACTTGATCATCATTTCACGCTGTGAAATAACATGCACCTGTGCTTGCAAATCTGGACCATGTCATCTTGGACTTATTTATCTCTAATTACATAATACATGTGTAAAATAATAACTTTTGCCACACTCACAATACAACCTGCATAGCACAATATTTTCAAGAGTTTTGTGAAGGTATTCTAAATAATATTATGTACATTATGATTAGAATTGTGTAGAATTAATTTTAAATGGTGGTTGATTATTGTCGCTCAGTGTGGATTACTATTGTGGATCAGTGTATACAAGTACTTATATGGTATTTTTTTATGTTTCAGAGAAAGATCGCAGAATATTGTCTGCGATTGAGAGTACAACATCAGCAATTGAGAGTTCGGTGCCAGTAGCTGAATATTCAATACCTCCAGTTGACAATATAATACCAACAGTTGATAGGATAGATGTGAGTTCGTACATCAATCCACCTGTGCAACATGTCTTCAACCTACCATAGCATACATCCAGTCACTCAACAAGTTAGTGCTCTTCAGAGGGCTTTGAGTTTGTTGTATGTTAATTACAATGCATTTTGTTATTATTATAAATCACTCAGTTTCTCCTGTTTATTTTTATATATTCAATAAAACTATCAAAATTTGTTTTTATTTCTAGCTATAATTTCTGTACATTTTTTTTATATTTTCCTTCAATTGTCATTCATTCTCTCCATATTGTGTGTATATGAAAACAATGTTTAAAAATAAATACTGAATGATTTTGAAATGAATTACTCAATTTTATTAACTCATCCTATTCCCTATTTCATCAAATATATGAAAACATTAAGTTATGTGGCATTGTAATTATTTTAAGAAGTAAATATAATGTTTTCTGATACTGTGTGAATAATCTCCATACATTGCCCATACAAATGTTAAATAAAGTGTTTCATACAAAATGGCCACCGTCGATTTCCCTTCCACACTTTTTGGCTTCGCTGTCATTCATACAAATTACTATAAACGTTCCATCCCCTACCTATATACATCCATGTGAGAAAATGGAATTATGAAATTCATAGACAATATTGTAGGTATGCGTTTTCCAATAAATACACAGGTAGGTACTTTTCTCAATCAACGAGTAGTATTTATTTTGACCTAATATTTTCATGAGTCTTTAAAAAAAATCTGATGGAAGTATTTCAATTAAAAATATAATACTTCAGAATATTGAAAAATGTACATTCATTCATCAAGGTTTCTTTTGGGAATACAGGGAGGGAATGCCTATACAGGAAACATTAATTGTTTCGTTCCTTTTTAAGAACTGTTTTCCTTATAGGTACTTATGTATATATACATATATTTTTTTAGTACTTTTATCCACGTAGGTACCTACCCAATTTTTTTTATTGAAATATGGCCGTGTGGGATGTCAAACTTCAAGATTTTACAGTGGTAAAAGGATTTCAGTACTTTTATCCACATAGGTACCTACCCATTTTATTTATTGAAATATGGCCGTGTGGGATGTCAAACTTCAAGATTTTACAGTGGGAAAAGGATTTCGGTACTTTTATCCACGTAGGTACCTACCCATTTTTTTATTGAAATATGGCCGTGTGGGATGTCAAACTTCAAGATTTTACAGTGGGAAAAGGATTTCGGTACTTTTATCCACGTAGGTACCTACCCATTTTTTTATCGAAATATGGCCGTGTGGGATGTCAAACTTCAAGATTTTACAGTGGGAAAAGGATTTTAGTACTTTTATCCACGTAGGTACCTACCCATTTTTTTTTCGAAATATGGCCGGGTGGGATGTCAAACTTTAAGATTTTACAGTGGGAAAAGGATTTTAGTACTTTTATCCACGTAGGTACCTACCCATTTTTTTATCGAAATATGGCCGTGTGGGATGTCAAACTTCAAGATTTTACAGTGGGAAAAGGATTTTAGTACTTTTATCCACGAAGGTACCTACCCATTTTATTTATTGAAATATGGCCGTGTGGGATGTCAAACTTCAAGATTTTACAGTGGGAAAAGGATTTCGGTACTTTTATCCACGTAGGTACCTACCCATTTTATTTATTGAAATATGGCCGTGTGGGATGTCAAACTTCAAGATTTTACAGTGGGAAAAGGATTTTAGTACTTTTATCCACGTAGGTACCTACCCATTTTTTTATCGAAATATGGTCGTGTGGGATGTCAAACTTCAAGATTTTACAGTGGGAAAAGGATTTTAGTACTTTTATCCACGTAGGTACCTACCCATTTTATTTATTGAAATATGGCCGTGTGGGATGTCAAACTTCAAGATTTTACAGTGGGAAAAGGATTTTAGTACTTTTATCCACGTAGGTACCCACCCATTTTTTTTATCGAAATATGGCCGTGTGGGATGTCAAACTTCAAGATTTTACAGTGGGAAAAAGATTTTAGTACTTTTATCCACGTAGGTACCTACCCATTTTTTTATCGAAATATGGCCGTGTGGGATGTCAAACTTCAAGATTTTACAGTGGGAAAAGGATTTCAGTAATTTTGTCCACGTAGGTACCTACATATTTATTTATTGAAATATGGCCGAGTGGGATGTCAAACTTCAAGATTTTACAGTGGGAAGAGGATTTTACTACTTTTATCCACGTAGGTAACTACCTATTTTATTTATTGAAATATGGCCGTGTGGGATGTCAATCTTCAAGCTTTTACTGAGGGAAAAGGTTTTCAATACTTTTATCCGTGAAATATGGCCGTGTGGGATGTCAAACTTCAAGATTTTACAGTGGGAAAAGGATTTTAGTACTTTTATCCACGTAGGTACCTACCCATTTTTTTATCGAAATAGGGCCGTGTGGGATGTCAAACTTCAAGATTTTACAGTGGGAAAAGGATTTTAGTACTTTTATCCACGTAGGTACCTACCCATTTTTTTATTGAAATATGGCCGTGTGGGATGTCAAACTTCAAGATTTTACAGTGGGAAAAGGATTTCAGTACTTTTGTCCACGTAGGTACCTACATATTTTTTTATTGAAATATGGCCGAGTGGGATGTCAAACTTCAAGATTTTACAGTGGGAAGAGGATTTTACTACTTTTATCCACGTAGGTACCTACCTATTTTATTTATCGAAATATGGCCGTGTGGGATGTCAATCTTCAAGCTTTTACTGAGGGAATAGGTTTTCAGTACTTTTATCCGTGAAATATGGCCGTGTGGGATGTCAAACTTCAAGATTTTACAGTGGGAAAAGGATTTTAGTACTTTTATCCACGTAGGTACCTACCCATTTTTTTTATCGAAATATGGCCGTGTGGGATGTCAAACTTCAAGATTTTACAGTGGGAAAAGGTTTTCAGTACTTTTATCCACGTAGGTACCTACCCATTTTTTTATTGAAATATGGCCGTGTGGGATGTCAAGTTTCAATATTTTACAGTGGGAAAAGGATTTCAGTACTTTTATCCACGTAGGCACCTACCCATTTTATTTATTGAAATATGGCCGTGTGGGATGTCAAGTTTCAATATTTTACAGTTGGAAAAGGATTTTTGTACTTATATCCACGTAGGTACCTACCCATTTTATTTATTGAAATATGGCCGTGTGGGATGTCAAACTTCAAGATTTTACAGTGGGAAAAGGATTTTAGTACTTTTATCCACGTAGGTACCTACCCATTTTTTTTATCGAAATATGGCCGTGTGGGATGTCAAACTTCAAGATTTTACAGTGGGAAAAGGATTTTAGTACTTTTATCCACGTAGGTACCTACCCATTTTTTTATCGAAATATGGCCGTGTGGGATGTCAAACTTCAAGATTTTACAGTGGGAAAAGGATTTTAGTACTTTTATCCACGTAGGTACCTACCCATTTTTTTTATTGAAATATGGCCGTGTGGGATGTCAAACTTCAAGATTTTACAGTGGGAAGAGGATTTTAGTACCTTTATCCACGTAGATACTTCCCATTTTTTTATTGAAATATGGCCGTGTGGGATGTCAAACTTCAAGATTTCAATACCCATTTTTTTAAAATTTACATAAATATGAGCTGAAAAGGATGTGTAGTAAAAGTCTGAGAGATTGTGTGCGTAACAGTAATATACAAAAGGAATGTGGAATGAAAGTTGGTGTAATTACAAGGATGAATGTGAATAAGTTAAGATGGCAAGCTCATTTAAATCAAATTCTACAGGACGGTCACGTGTTGAGCACATTGAACAGGAGAGCATGCATGAGGAATTGTATGACAGTGACGGAAGCGAAAGATGTATGCAAGGATAGAAGGAAGTGGCTCTCGATCCTTTCTGTCTACCCCGCGAGGAAAGCGGCGTAATGGTATGTATGTATGTTTGTGTATGTAATGTAGGTATATTGTTATAATTTTATATACTGTTAGTCTCACTAACATATATTCTATTATATGTTCTCTACTTTAATGTGACACTGTGTATATAGTTGATACAAAAATTATTGCTGCCTACATAAAATAATTTTTATTTATATTTCGTTGCCGTGGATGTGAAGTGATCCAACCCACAAGACAGACATTCCGAGAAAAAGGGTGTTGAAGTTACGCTGTTACATCCGAAAATACTAATCTTACAATAACTAAGTTATTTTTGCATGGATTTCGCTAAAAAATTTACACAATATTCCTGATCACATATTCCACTAATATAAATAACAAAATATTAAAGAATTTATATATTTTAGAAGTAAACACGAATTTATCACTTGGGTTATTTCACCACTGTGGCTGAGAAAGATCCACCTGTAAAAAAATTGTTGGAAAGTTACGCGCTATGCGGCTTAGATCTTTTCACTTCTATAATTTAATTGAACTATTAGTTCCTATATGCGTTAGTGAACTGCTCTAACATACTTGAAATGATTGTAAAAACACTTAACATCTCTTCAATATCTTCCAAAAATGCCCTTTAGGAATATCAAATCTCTTATTTCTCTTCACCACTATGTTCTCCGTGGTTTTCTGAACAAAACTGCATACTAAACCCATTTTTCAAAAAAGTGTGGCTTGGATCACCTCCACGGCAACGATATACCTACTTACTGTTTTTTTTATATATATTTCCCGTATTCCCGTGCAACGCCGGGTATTTAAGCTAGTATTTTATAAAATCGCCGAGAAGAATGGTTAGTAAAGCGTTGCGTGATTTGTTTATTTATTTCAAGGCGCATTACAGATGTTCAATATACATAATAAAATACCGGGTTAGTTGGAAGACATCGCATTTTAGCGATAAACTCGCCCTCTGTACATTGAATTGTATAAGTGATATTTTCTATGTTAATTTGTATTATTGTAAACAATGTACAGTGAAGAATAAAATAAATAAATAATTAGTAAAAATCAGCAAAATTCCGTGATAAAATGGAAATAGAATATTGGAGAGGAGTGTTGTGATAGACTGCGCGTAAATAAGTTACGATGGTTTGGACGTGTGAATTGAATTTATGATGAAAGGATGACAAACAAGATATACAGTACTTGTCTGAAACAGGGTGTGTGTAAGCAAAAAATATTTAAGACTCCTTTCATACCCGGATATCTCAAGAGACATAATAAAAAGTTCATTCATTCATACAATCACGACAATTCCTACAAATGAAGATCTCAAATGTCGTAAACTTACAGGACAACAGAAAATTTGCGGAAAAGAGTAGGAGACCGGAGAGTCCGCAGGATGGATAGGATAATAAAACGTCATTAATGAAGTTGACCAAATTTTACAAATTGCGACAATTTGCGAATATCCGTTATTTTGTATCCGGTAATATTACTATCCTTTCGTCATTAATCATTATATCTATGATTGTGTGTATGTTGCTACATTGTCACTTCATCTATGGTGAGATAAGGTGCTAATCTAACCCACACCCGAACGAAGCGAGTAATTACTCCGTTTAAAGCATTGCTCGTTTTTTTTTCTAAACGCTCATTCTATAAATTATCAATTTAGAAGTTTGGTTTCGCACGCCATCTTTTGCTTGGTGTCTAGTAGAGGAAAAACGGTGAAATTGAATTTTTCTTTTTATTCCAGTCACTAAGCATGAATCCTTAGATAGTTTAAAAATAAAAAAAAGTGTTTGTTCGAACGGTTTTTTTTTTAAAAATGCATGAACATAGAAATTTATTAAATTTTTTTTTGTACATATTATACAAAGCCAAACAACTCATGCTTGACCAAAATACTCTTACGATTTCATTTTAATATTCCGTTTTTATTATACCTACTTTGTGAAACATTAACTCTGTTTAGGTTGTCCCCCTAACACAATAGTTCTCCCACCATTTTATTTATTTATTCATTACATTACATTGATTACAATTCATACAATTTAATGAAAAATGCATTAAAATAAGAAGATATTATCAACATACAGACGGCGAGTTTATCGCAGAGGCGCGATCTCTTTCAATTAACCCAACTAACATTTTGTGCAAGTTTTCCGAGTATCGTGAAAAAGGAAGGCTGTATTCGTAAAAAAAAAACATGCAGAATAAAGACACATTTTTCTTACTCGAATTAGCGGTGCTATTCAGCTTGAGTGTCTTACTTTTTTTGCTAACGAGAGGACGATCTTTATGTTCATTACATTCCATTTTGGAGAGTTACCATAATTATATGTACAATTAATAGACAAAATCATTATTTAAATTTAACATGTAAAACTGTCATATAGTTTAGAAAAGACAATGCCACCTTATTTCGTAGTTCTCTGGACGGACTTGAATCCGCGATCCATATTTTTTCGAGGTGCTCTTTATCTAATGAAGTTACTGGGTTATATGCCGAAAGCTTCGAATTTCCTTAAAAACCCCAATGACAGCTTCGTGTGTATTAGATATTGTTTTGAAATACTGTCTCTAATTTAGTTTGTCGGTTCTAGGTACATTTTGGTCCAATAATCAATGTTCCATTAGGATGACCCTTATCCTTTACTAGCCCTTAATTTGTTCGATTTTGCTTTTACATCCAAATAACTTCAATTTTACACAACTATTTTACACTTAAATGTAAGAGAGACATAGAGCCATATCTCAATGATACTTATCAACACTTCCATCTAAATTTTAACCAATATAATTTTGATGATAATGATACAAATAACTGTTCATTGGGGCTATTAAATGTCACCGAGGGTCACTTAATCTATCCCTTACATTTTGGTGTCAAATAGTTGTGAAATATCGAAGCTTGTTGGATGTAATTGCTAATTTAACCATATAAAGGGCTAGCTGAGGATTAGAGTTATCTTAAAGGCACTTTGAAACATTTGGCCTCTGTTTCTCAAGCTAATGCTGAAGTTGTATAATAATTATGTCTATTTGTACGTGCCTACACCAGTAATAATAGTGTTTGGTACGTTGAATAGTCGCGACACGGTGTTTCGTAATGCATAGAAGAATCATGAATGTAATTTTTTCCTATACCTACCGCATTTATTGTAGTGATGTGCCGAATGGGAAACTTTGACATTCGAAAGCGAATATTATTATTCTTTGGTGCTCTCGGGTTTTTATGATTTGATATTTTTACAGTTACGTTTTGTGATGTACCTACATACTTATTTATGAGTCGATACCGAGAGTCACTTTAATTTCAAATCCCTACCCCCAATTATTATTAAATTGGTAAAGGAATTAGAAATTATCTAAATTTTCAAATTAATAAATGAACTTGGAATATTTCGTGGACTTATTTTATTACAATTTCGATTTTATTCGGAAGTAAAAAAATAACACCACTCACCATTACAGTGTACATAAAATAATAATAAATATTTATTGACCACACAATTGATACTGTACAATGATAAGAAAAGTACAAATAATTGTTAAGATAAAACAAGACGTATAAAACATTGCACTAATCATGTGCAGTCAATGAACGGATTTGTTATGAAACGAAATGTATTTCTTCACTGCAATAGCATACATACATACATACCATCACGCCGCTTCCCTCGCGGGGTAGGCAGAAAGGATCGAGCGCCACTTCCTTCTATCCTTGCACACATCTTTCGCTTCCGTCACTGTCATACAATTCCTCATGCATGCTCTCCTGTTCATTGTGCTTAACACGTGACCGTCCTGTAGGATTTGATTTAAATTATCTTGCCATTTAATCCTCGGACGTTCACGTCTCCGAGCACCATTCCTCTCCGCCAAATATATCTTCTTAGTCATTCTGTCCTCATTCATTCTTTCCACGTGCCCAAACCATCTTAACTTATTTACATTCATCCTTGTTATTACACCAACTTTCATTCCACATTCCTTTCGTATATCACTGTTACGCACACGATCTCTCAGACTTTTATCACACATCCTTCTCAACGATCTCATTTCAACTGCACTTATGCCACTTTCATCCTTCTTTAACCATGTCCACGTCTCACTTGCATACATAAGTGTTGGCACTAAGATAGCAGAGTGCACCAACCTTTTAGCTGTGGTGGATATGTTTCTATTTGCAATTATTGGTCGGATTGCACCATTTACCTTATTGCCAGCAACTTTTCTCCTTTCAATATCGCTTTCACACTTCCCATCTCTCGTGAACAAACTACCTAAGTACACACAATGTATTATAAACGACAACAACAATATGTGCAACAATAATCTTGTTCACATTGTAAAGCCACATCTTCAACTCCATACACGGAGGACTAGCTTTTCACAAAAGCGCGATTTTTTACAACTTGCGACCAACACTCGTAATTAATATTCGCACATTTTACATATATGGGATTGCGAATGTCCAAAAACAGATGAATGTTAGGCACGTCACTACGGCACTCTCCATAATGTTGAATACCGCGCTGTACCTACTCGATAACAGCTACTACAGGTAATGTACTGTGGTACCACTGTACCTGGTAGCGAATTGATGTTATTATTTATCGGTGATTGTTATTTACATGATATTATTGTTATTATTATTAAGTGTGCCCGATTGATACCCGGCGTTTCTCAAGTGATAACAGTAAATATTCGTCGAGTAGTACCCGGCGAAGGATTGGTATCCCACTCTTGCGTAAGTTTTTCTTCGTCCTGCTTACTGCAAAAGGCAGATATTCGAAAACCATCACGAATTAATTATAAATATCGTATTCAAAATGGGGTGTATTTTATAAATGTTTTGACATTTCTAGAATAAACTGCTTATAATGACATCATAACCATTTTATAAAGATTCAAATAATAATATTTATAAATATTTATAAAGTGTATCAAATATTATTTTTTTTAGTTAAGAATAATATCACATGCCAGTAAAAATTCAAATTCAAATATTTTTTTATTTAAGTAAAATTTACAACTTAATAATATTATATACACACCTTATTACTAAAAAAAACACATTTATTTCATATTTGACCCTCAAAATTGAGCAGTGCTCGTGCTTTGAAGGTGAGGGGAAAAAGTCCAAACAACAATTTTAATGTCCTAATACTGAACAGTTTTGAAGAGTATGCCTAAATAAAAATGTTCGCACATACCACATTTTGAATATGCAATGACGTTATAACATCTTCAGTTCATCTGCAGTGATATGGTGTGCCACCCATCCTGAATGTCGTAGGAGACGAAAACCAACATGTTTATTTATTTCTTTCATTCAAATACCAATATAAGCGCATGTGTAAATAAAATAATATGTTTAATGCTGCCCAATTAGAGCGAATCTCTCTTAGGGTAAACATTTGGACACTTTGGAATGTCAAGATGAGGACATGCCGGACGGGTGGAATACTACTTCATTTCATGAGTAAATAAATAATTAAATCTCTACCGAATTGAATATGCTGTAGGTATGTATCATAATATGTGATGTTTCACGAATACACTGAGAAAAATACTCACAACGTAATTGTTGGTAAATTTACCAATGATTTGTTTGCGAAAAGTTAATAATATAGATTCGTACTGATGTATCGTTTGTACCTACTATCTCTGGTCCTAATCTGATACTACGTACCAATGATTCCTTGTGAAATTTCGTTAGTATTTTTTTCAGTGTACCTCCTACTTGCAGGACACTTAAATCCGTGACCCTATAGAATACGAGTTGTTGAAATTAACTTTCTTTAATGCGTTTTGGGTGTGGAAGGGTCCCTCCGAAATTCACTCCACAAAAATATGACATTCAGGATGGGTGGCATGCCGCCACACTTGAAATATAATAAATGGTCTTAAGCAGTCGAGCACTTGAGAAAGAATTGTTTTCCCACTATGTTCCGCAAGTTTTAGAATGTCATGTAAAAGGAAGGTGTTTGAAAAAATAAAGACGTTTGACACCTAACATTCAGCGATGAGATTTGCCACCTATCCTAAATGTCTTAATTTTTTAGACTCGCGGGGAGGGCAACTTTGATGTTTATTGCGTGCATCTGATATGCTGGCTAGCATACATGTGGGGTATGCCGTGACGGTAAAGATAGATTTACTTATAAAGTGGAGGGAGAGTGAACAGAAAGATACATCATTTGAATAATATAGATTTGGGTTTGAAATGAACCCAAATATACAGTCTAAACCAAACACCTTCTTTGTATTGGTTATACAAATGAACGTATTGGTATATAATTTAATGGTTTGTTGTTTATAATATTTAATCTTAGTAATCATTATAATATTATACTTCATTGTCATATTGTTGGTACAAGTAGCTGAGTATTGTATAATCCGTGTGAACAATGGTGTGTCATGTGCGATGGTATGACAAGACAAGCCGGTAGTACTTCTCAGTACTTTTGCCATTATAGATAATACTAAATACTGGGCCCGAAAATACGCATTTATTTAAAGATAATGAATTGTGAAAAATAATGCATCGACTTCTTCTTCTTCTATGAGTGCCGTATCAGGTCCCCCCGACGATGTCGATCACTCTGGAGAATGCTTCTCTGTTCCGCGCTGTGCAGACCAGCTCTACCATCTGTGTTATTCCGGTCCATTGCCGTATATTACGCAACCACGACATCTGCCTCCTTCCCACTCCATGACGCCCCTCAATCATGCCCTCTATTATCATCTGCAGAAGCCGATCGATTTCTTAATAAAAAATATTTCAAAGATGATTTGAGTCAGTTGGATCATGTCGCTCCTTCGCGATAAACCTGCCCTCTATTTGTTCTTTGTATTTAACTTAATCGATTTTTTTTATATGTAAAATCATTGATATAATGGAGTTTTACAAAATCAACGTCGACTCAATCAATATATAAAATCACTTAGTAGGTATATACGTTCCCTAGTTTCCACCCGTTAGATTAGCCGATCATAATACACATACTGTATATCATTGACATATTTTTTTTCTGATTCGATTTTCTTCGTCTTCATTTTAATCTGTCTTGTAAAAGACACATAAAATGTAAAGTTTTCAAACATCACGTTTTAAACCTTTCGCAACTTGATTGTAGGAGAGTAGGAGACCCATCGAGAGCTCATGAATCTGGGGACTTCCATTTATCTGATTCAATATCTACACAAACAAATTTGTTCGCGCTAGAGTTGCCACGATGCCCAATCTGAAGGGTGGCCTGAAGGGCTAGGTGGGTGAAATCCCCACGTGTTAATCTTTTGACTACACTTCTTCGATGTCCCTCTAGCCGTGGGAGGCAAACAGAAACATGCTAGAGGCTATAATGTCAGTTTTTCTTTTATGTTTGATTTTTTAATGTTAACTTTATACGATTGTTGAAAAAGTTTTATTTTAACATAAAATATCTGACGGTGAACTCGAGCCAGTCCCGCTCCCTCGTTGGCTTTCTTGTGGTGTCTACAGGGGCCTTTAGTTTCTTGGTTCTCTGTGAATACTACTAGGAGATATCGGGGTGGGTGTAGGTCTCGGGAGGGATGACGGGCCGGAGTCGCCCGACAAATATGCCCGAAATGGGGTGCGGCATTATTTCATTTATTAACTTCTATATATTATACATGTTTTGCCTGTTAGTTTATTTATGCGATAAATAAATAATTACGAAAATACACTCAGTATAAAGGATATACATTGATTATCTTTAATTTCACCGATCCCGAATGTCTTATTTATTTTTGAATGAAAAAAAAAAACAAACTACGGTTTTATATGGTCCACTTATCGATTTGTATAATTACATAATTATGTCAACATTACATATTTGTGACATGACCGTACCTATCCCTGTCAAGATGTAAATACTTTATATTTTCGGCATGAACTTTTTTTTTTAAGGGCAGCGCCCGCCACATACCTCATGCCGTACCTGGAGATATGTATCTCCATAACGACACACACATGCACAAACAGGATTTAATGTCGCATTAAAGCGAGAAATGCTGCCCCGAGGGAGCACTCTAGATTTAGCGGCCACACACCAAAAAAAATTTGGTGCAAAAAGGGAAGGGAAGAAATGGGAATATGCCTTCTTCTCTATGCAGTATCGCTAGTTACTTGAAGGGGATATTAGGCTACCAAAGAAAGTGCAGAAGTTTTTGAAGGCGAAAAAGATGAATGGCATGAACTATACAGCATAATAATTTCTAGACATATTGATACTATTTTAGATCACTTATGTAATCTACTATGTACATAGTAATCTAAACTAGGGGCCAAATTACTATGTACCTAGTAATCATCTAAAATAATATCAAGATGTAAATAAATAAATTTAAAAAAATATTATAGAGTTTCAGCTTGTTAGAATAATGTCAATACATATCGATATAGTTTGTTTATATACGTATTTCGTTTACCTAAGATATTTTGTGATATATTTTATCATCCTACTATTGTTATAATGAAGTAAAAACCTTCATAGACAACCACTTTGTATGGCATTATTTATAAATATTGAAGGAGACCCACCGACCACCCGGATAGCGCAGAAGTCTGGGGACTTCCATTTATCCGAATTCTACACTGCACAAAGTTTGTCCACACCGGAGGCGCCATAGTGGGCAGCCTGAGGGGCTGGCCGGCCAAAAACAACCCCGTGTGTGGAATCTTTTGACTACACTCCTTCGATGTCCCTCTAGCCGAGAGAAGCAAATACATTCATAATTTATTTAAAAAAAACTAACAATATATTTATAAAGGCATTTCCTTAACCTAGATAACAAATCAATACTCAAAACAAAATAATAGAAATAAAAATTAAAAGAAATAAAAAATGAGCAGAGAGCCGAGTTGAGGTGTCCGGAAACTTCTTTAGGTATTCATGCCGGTGAACCCGAGGGTCGCTGATACTGGAGTCTTCACAGACACGCTTCCCTCCCCAAGGGACATCCCTCCCAGACCTAAGACTCCACCAAGGGAGACAGGACAGCACAAAAGACGAAGAAACGAGTTCGCTCGCGACAGCCACGATCACACAAGGCAAAATCAACCATCAAGCTCATCCAGGTAAGCCGGGGGTAAGCCCGGCTCACGCAGAAGGTCCCACCGAGACACCCAGACATCCGTAAATTCCAAGAAGGCCCTGAAATTTCTCGGACTAATCATTAATTCCCCAGACCAAACGGGTCTCGGAGTATCATCACTCAGACTATCAATCATTACATCCCTCGCATCCGTCATCATTGGGCACTCCCACAGGATATGCCCCGCAAACTGAGCTCCCGTCCCACAAACACACCACGGGTCGTCCGTCAGCCCTAACTCAAAGAGCTTGGCTTTAAACTCCCCGTGTCCCGTCACCAACTGCACGGCAAAGTGATTGAAGGACAGGAAGCGCCTTTTAATCCTCTCTCTTACTTCCGGAAGAAAATCGTAGACAAGTCTAGCGGTTCTCCCCCGGTCCCATCTTTCCTGCCACACATCCAAGGTTCTTTCTCTGATTTGGCTGAAGGCCCTACTAATTCCCCTGTTCCCGGGTTCCGTCTGAACGGAAATACCAAGATATTCAGTCCCACCATCCGCCATGATCTTACGCCTGGCCACACTGTCTAGGACTTCCAAATCAGCGGGTAGCACGCCAGCGATAACAGGAAGGCCATCGCTAGCGGCAGTACGATACGCACCTGTGACGGCGAGCAGCGGGAGTCTCTGTCCCCTCAAGACTGCCGTAGATACGGAGCCTACCGAAAGTCTATGAGACCAAACCCGAGCAGCATACGTAACTTGCGCCACGTACGTCGCCCGATATATGGCCCTTACAGTCCCCGAACGCAGGCCCCATGTACCACGACTAAGTCGGCGAAGGGTGAAGAAAAGTACCTTCGCCCTCTCGGCAGTCGCTCTCACGTGAGGAAGAAAGGAAGAACCCCTGTCCAGAACAACTCCCAAGTACCGGACTTCATCGACCACCCTTACGGGTGTTCCACTCATCCGGAGAACCGGATTTCTGCCCCTTCCAAGCGCTCCCTTCAACCACATCGCGGAGGTCTTGCTCGGCGAGAAGACAAGCCTATTCACACTGCCCCACGTCAGGATGCGCTCGATCGCGGTTTTAAAATTGTCCTCAATCGCTCTCCTCGTGCTGCCAGACAGCAAGAGAAGAGCATCGTCAGCATAAGCGAAAATCGTACAGCCAGGAGGAAGATCTATTTTCAAAAGGTCATCGAAGAGGACGTTCCACAAGAATGGTCCGAGGACCGAGCCCTGCGGACAGCCCATATCTACAACCCGTTCAACCAAGTGTCCCGCGTGGGTGATCACAACTGACCTGTCGCTGAAGTAGCTGCTGATTACATTAAACAGCCAGCGAGGACATCCCCGTATCTTCAGTTTGGCCAGTATGAGTGGCCACCACGCATTGTCGAAAGCCCCAGCTATTTATTTTATTTATAATAATACATACGGCTTACGCCTTTAATACATAGTTATAAACAACAATTGTACAACACCACCATCGTATCAAATTAAAATCAAAACAAAAACAAAATATACTGCATCACTTCAAATTATAAAAATAAAAATTAAACACATTGTGTCACATAAACCACATAATAAAATTACAACATATCAACAGCATCATGTCAAATCATAAAAAAAAAAACTGTATCATATCTAACCATAAAATAAAGTTACAATACACTGCATCACATCGAATTTCAAAATAAAAATAAAACACACTGTCATGTCAAATTATAGAATAAAATTACAGCACATTCATCATGTCAAATCATAAAATAAAAATAAAACATATTGAATCATATCAAACCATAAAATAAATTTACAGCACACCACATAAAATTATAAAATAAAAAAAATAAAAATACACCGTATCATATCAAATTATAAAATAAAATAAAATTATAACATACTACATCATATCAAATCATAAAATAAAAACAAAACACATTGCATCATATAAAATTACAAATTAAAACCAAAACATATCGTATCATGTCAAATTACAACACAAAGACAAGATTAACCAAATGGGAAGGGTAGGTAAAAAAGGACAAAGTATTTATATTACGGCTTTAAAATTCTCCGCCATTCTCTGCCTGAACTCAAACAGGGAATCCGCGAAAACATCCGACAAGTGTCCGTAAATGTTTCCCAATCTATGAATTCTATTCAAAGGCGAATTATATGCATAGTTGGTATCCACCACGTCACTATGAAAAGTTATTGCTTGGCGAGTGACCCTTGTCGGAACATGGTATGAGATCATCCCGCTCAACTCAAAGCAATTGAACAGTCCTCTCACAATCTTAAATAACAAAATCAAATCAGAAATCACACGCCTATCACAGAGAGTGTTCATATTCAAAAGCGACAATAAACAAGAGTAATCAATTTCCTCAACAGGAATTTGCATTAGATAGTTGACGTGTCTAAGAAATTTGCGCTGTATTCTTTCAATATTCCTAGAGTGGACCGCGTAGCAAGGAGACCATATAGGGGAGTTATACTCTACCTGACTCCTGACTAAGGATACGAACATAGTTTTAATTGCAGGTATGGACACAAAATCTCTGGCTGTTCTGAGTACAAATCCCAACATTCTCATTCCCCTGCTAGTGATATCCTCTATATGCGGAATAAAAGTTAAATGGTGATCGAAGATAATTCCCAAGTCCCGTATGGCATCAACGCGCTGTAAGACACTGTCCCCCAATTTATAATCAAATTTTAATGGATTTTTCTTTTTTGTAAATGTAACAACCTGACATTTTTCAATATTTAAAAACAGCCTGTTAAGCTCACACCAAGTTCCCAAACTCTCCAGATTACCCTGCAATACCTGACAATCGTGTAAACTGTTTATCTGTTTAAATATTTTAAGATCATCTGCAAACAACAGATAGTTGACGTTTTCAAATATGGAACAAATATCATTTACGAAAAGGAGAAAAAGAAGTGGTCCCAAGTGACTACCTTGCGGAACTCCACTTGTAGCAATGAACCCATTGCCTTTCGTTGTATCCTTGCGCACCACAAGTCTCCTCTCACATAGATAGCTAGAAATCCATTCATGCAAATTACCACACACACCCAGCATTCTCAATTTGCTCAACAGTATATCATGTGGAACGCGGTCGAAGGCCTTGCTGAAATCAGTGTAAACAGTGTCCACCTGAGATTTCTCAGCAAAGGCCCTCATGAGATGTTCTTCGTATATCATTAGATTAGTCAAAGTCGACCTTCCCTTAACAAATCCATGCTGAGCCTGATTAATCAGTCCTTCCAAATGAGGGGTGATATAGTGTAAGACAATCGATTCAAAAAATTTAGGTATTGCGGACAAAATACAAATGGGTCTATAATTTATAATGTTAGATTTATCTCCTTTCTTAAATATAGGAATGATGTAACTCTCCTTCCATCGTTCCGGGAAACAGCCTTTTTTCAGAGATTCTCTAAACAGTATATATAATGGATAAGATATAGAAGAAGAGCACTGTCTCAAAAACATGTTAGGTATACCATCTGGTCCTGTTGGTTTTTTAATATTAAGTTTTTCCAATTCTTTTTTAACAAATGGGTATTCTATGACACAATCGCACAAATTGACTGATTCTGAATTCAATATATCTGGAATATGATCTTCCTCATCATTCGTGACATAAACACTCTTAAAAAACTGCTCAAACAAATTAACCATCTCAATATCATTAGTGCTATGGACACCATTATAAACCATTGAGTCTGGAATGCGATCATCTTTACGACTTTGAGATTTTGCGAATTTCCAAAAATATCTAGCATCACTAAACACTTCATTCTCTACCTGAGTAATATATTCCTGATAGCATTTTCTAGAAAGAATCCTACATGAATTCCTAAGCGAAGAGAATCTCTGGTAATCCTCCATACATTTTGTTCTTTTGTATTTAGCATGGCAACTCTTTTTTTCATATATCATTGCTTTTAATTCGCTGTTAAACCATGCAGGAAAATCATTAGGTTTGAAAGTTACAGTCGGCACGAATAGTTCAATAGCTGCATTCAAATATTCATAAAAAATATCTAACTTGCGATGCAAACTCAAATCGCCATACAAAAAAGACCAGTGAGATGAATGTAAAAACTGATTGATTGAGTCATAGTCAGCCCTGTGAAAATTAAATAACTTCGTAGTACATGCTGGTTTCTGTAATTGGAAGTTGGGAACAATATTAACATTTAAAGGGGGATGGTGTTTGTCGGCAGATAAAAGCAATTCATCTGCCTGTGTAACTTCTACTTTAGAACAATTTGTGAAAACTAAATCTAAAATTTTGTTATTACTATTAACAACATAATTTTTTTGCATTAAACCCAAGAAATGTGTCATATCCAGTATACTTCTTGATTTAGGACACTCGTTTAAACAAACAGTAGTACCATCCACTTCACGACTCTGAATAAGATCTCCAGCTTCAAATAGTCTCTCCTCACTATCGCACTCATTTACAGACCATCTGATGTTAGGCAAGTTATAATCACCTATAATTATCACTTTAGATTTCGGATACCTATTATTGAGTTGTTCGACATCCCTAGCATGTTGCTCATATTTCTCAGTCTCAGCATCTGGAGGAATATATACGCATCCAAAAATAGCTCCTGTCGAATGTGATCCCACTTGAACGAAAACTTGCTCTAAAGAATTACCGCCGATATTGATCCTCCTTGATTTTATCTGGTTACTGACTGCGATTAATACACCACCACCTCTCTTCTTGTTGCTTGTACATTCATTTCTATCCTGTCTGTATACATCAAAATTTACAAATCCAAGCTCAGATGTATTAATATTATTATCCAACCAGGTTTCTGACAACATAAAAACTTGATGAAGCAAAGTATGTAAACTAGTTTTAAAATCAGTCAATTTTGTTCTTATTCCTCTAATATTTTGATAATAGCATTTTAATGAGTATGTTAGTTTTTTGCATCGTGAGATCTGTTGTGTGTCTGTACTATCTTGGGTTTAGAATTAACCCATCGCACCGTTAAGTTGATTTCTCCATTATTTCTTCTGGATTCTACTTCCTTCCACAATTGTGCAAGCTCATGTCTCTGTCGCTGAGTAAGATCATACTTAATCTTTATACCTCTATTCAACACCTTTCTGCTATTAAAGACGACTTGACTTGCCTGTTCCTTACTGGAGAACTCAATCTTGATTGGTCTAACCTTGTCTGGTTTCCTTGTACCTAACCGATATACCTTAGCTACTTTTAGGTTATTCGATTCATCAATTTCTTTCAATATATCAGCAACAGCACCAGTGTCCTCCTGCATCCCGTTAAAAGACATAGCGGAGTTACTCTCAGGAACGTTAAACACAATCACATTCTTCTCGCACAATCTTCGTTCTTCTATTTCATCAATCGTTTCATAAATTAAAGAAGCTACATTTTTAGGTGATTGATCCTCACATCTTGATGCCAGCATGTCCTTCATACACTTATTTTCACCTTCTATATGAGCCATGTACGTAGCAGCGTGTCCATTACTTGTCATTAAATCATTTGCTATGGAAATTATTTTAGCTATTTGATCTTTGTTGAATTTGCTATTAGGATCCATCACAAGATTGGTTAATTTCTTAATAGAATCACTTGAGGAAGAAAAATAATTTTTTGAGTTCATTTTAGTAGGTAAATCAGCTTTACTATTTGATGCCATCTCTAATGTAAAATAAGCGGTGTCAGTCGGTAGAACAAATAAACCTTTATTATTTAGTATGGACAAATTGTTATTTATTCACTTATCACCGAAACCACTCAAGATAGAAAAGGACAGCCGCGGACTTTATTATTCAGAATTTTATTTCCTGTTTAGCGGTGTTAATAGTTTTTTTTTCAGTACTTATTGAAAAGAGGCACTTTATAAAAATGCACTTTTGATTTATTAAACTTGGTATGACTTATTAAATATTAATGGTATGGAAAAAAGAAAAATGAGGTTATAATCAGTTTTTAGTGGCGGTTCGAATGATATATAACACTATTTTTTCGGAAAATTTCGAAAAATTTTCCTCTGAGGGAAAGTGAATTTTCTCACTAACGGCTGAATTTAAGATAGGGTCCTCGCGAGGTTATTTTCGTGGCTTAATTTTCTCTACACAATAATACAAAATTTATTCTTGGTGCAGATTCGCTGGAAGCAGCGTTCACTTTGAAAGTTTTTTTTTGCGATATTTTTCACTATTTTCACAGTTTCTTTGAATAACTTCCACAAAAATAAATATATTTAAAATAAAACCAAATCACTGTATGCACTGAAAAATTCTCAACAAAATGATATATTGCAACATCAATTTAACTCAGTTTAACTATTAAAAATACTAATAAAAACAAATACACAACACATAGTACCAAAACAAACGTCATGCGATAAAAATAAACAAACGTAATTTTTTTTTTTTTTTTTTTTATGCTATGTCAAGGAAGACACCCAGCACATTTTTCTCCTTACTGTCATCCCTCCACTTCATGCAGGCATCAATGGCGTGCTCTGTGGATAAGCCCCGGCTAAAACCAAACTGCTTAGGATCTCCCGGCACAAGGGCCCCATCTAGCCGGTTCCTCACCAAGATCTCAAGTATCTTGCCAAAGGAAGGCAGCAGAGTGATAGGCCTATACGCCTTGAGATCCGACAGAGGCTTATCGTTGCCTTTGGGGATTACCCTAAGCAAACCTCTCTTCCATACTTTTGGAAACACTCCCTGTCGCAGACAGGCCCGGAAAAGTCCCAACATTTCAGCCGGACAGAATCTCCAGACCTGCTTCACAATCACACCATTCACTCTGTCAATTCCAGGTGCCTTCTTTGGTCCTAATCTTTTGACGATTTCACCCAATTCTTGATGTGTCACATCGTCAATTTCGATTACTGACTCATCGGGGGGGCAGCGTGATTGGAAACGCAGCGCTGCATGAAATGGTGTGTCCCCCGACATTGAGTCAAGGGGCACCAGACCATCTAATAGCGCCCTGAGTGTGCCGTCAATACACACTGTTTCATTATCGCCAGAAACAATACTGGTAAGATAGTGATCAGCAGACCTCTTAGACTTAACCACAGTTCGAGTCACGGACCAAGGGTTGGCGTTTCCCGTTTCTGTTATCCACTCCTTCCAAGCCGAGGTCTTAGCATGCCTTATGGCTGATTTGAAAGAGCCCCTCGCTCGCTGGAGCCGCTCAAAGAGTTGCCTCCCAGCTGGAGAGTCCCGCAACACGCTGCCTTTTCTCACCGGGCAGAAGGCCCGTTCGGCGGATTTATTATTTATAAATGAAGGATCTCTCTTCTGACATAACATTTCCCCGAATATACTAAAAGATAGGAAATCTCTGTACCTATAACATTATACCAAATAACGCATATTTTTATCTTAATACAAATTAAGACAATATCAATCAGACATCTGGATTGTAGAACCATGTTTACACTATGTAATATTGTGCAAAATCCAATCGGAAAAAGTGAGAAAGACGTCCCAATGATTACGAATTGCCTCAAAGCTGGCTTACTAGCACCCGATAAAAGTATTGAACTTAATTGTTCCGGCGCCATTTAGATGAGAGATCGCGATCCATTTGAGATCTGAAAAATGAGATCCTAAAAGATTTTCTCGATTGGTGGACCTTACACCGTGACAGTTAGAATGGCGCAATTGGTAAACGTTGTCCATGGATACCGAAAGTGATCACTTGAGCCATTCGTAAGCGTTGGGACGTCTTTCTCACTTCGTCCGATTGGATTTTGCACAATATTACATTGCGTAAACATAGTTCTCCTTCTCCAATCCAGATGTCTGATTGGTTGTATTACAAGTATCTGCACGTTGTGCCCATATCCGGTTAAAAAACAGAAAAAATGTAAATATTCTAAACATTTGGAAGTTAATTAACTACATATTGTGTTTTTTTTTCAATTTTATCTTGAAATGGACTTCCAACAAGTACCTTCGGTCAACAACATTAAATTTTTATAAATTAAGACTATTTTCGTCGTATCTATCGTTTGTTAGAGTGTATTTTGTACATGGAGCACCCGGTAAAGAATTGGTCTCCCACTCTTCTCCATAAGTTTTCGAGTGTCCTGTAAAAGGCAGGTGTTCGAAAAAATAAGACATTATACATCTTAAATTCAGCGATGAGGTTTGCCACCCATCCTGAATGTCTTGATTTTATATTGGCACGGAGAAGACAGCTTGCATGTTTTATATGCAGCTGGTCTGCTGGCTACCCCACTTGTGGGATATGCCGTGATGGTATAGTATAGTATTTTGTACATGTAGGTGCTGTGCGAGAGATTGAAAGGAGATGAAGAGGAAATTACATGCATGCATGCAGTTGTCAAATAAAATTGTATGCATGTGACATCCTGTTTCAAATGTGTTTGATAAGAATAAAGAAAATATTGAAATTTACTGTTACTTCTTATTGGTTTTCCTGCATTGGTAAAGAAGAATTTCTCCGCTTTTATAATAGATCGTTGTGATTGAAATGTATTGATTTTACAATAAAGTTATTGGAGAAAAAAAAATAATGGATTCACAGACTGGAACTTTTGTAGTAACTTTTGAAATATGCCTTATTATGTTCTGTACATTGATTACAAGCAAATTTACATAAAAATACAATTAATATACAGAAGGCGAGTGAATCGCGGACGCGCAACTGACCCAATTTCGTGAAATTTTCACAAAAATCTTTAAGGAAGGAAAAGAGTAGGTGCAAAGGAGAAAAATAGGTAGGCAAAGGGACTAGGAAACAGAATTTTTGCCTTTACATTCAAGCGAAGTTTTATTTATATATATCACTGTCGATACCTCGGCATAAAATAGGTCTTCCACTCTTTCCCAAGTTTTCTAGTGATCTGTAAAAAGCAGACATTCCTAAAACATGACGAATTGAGTCATCATTATTCTACATCACCTCTCGTCTTGAATGTTTTATTTTTATTGGTATGTAGAGAGGACGACTCGCATGATCATTACGTGCGGGATCTAAAATATTATGCGAGATTTGTATACTCCAAACTTGTTCTGTTCGATATTTCGTAAATTAATAATATTGTCGAATCACGAAAGTTTTTCTTGATTTTTTTTTGTATTGTCTATTGTAATATTTGTTCGTAGGCCATTATATTCTTCTTTTCTTGTCGGTCAGCAAACGATAAAAATAACAAAACATTAAAATCTATATTCCCATTCATTCCCACCTCCACGTGGTGGCCTTGGATAGCGAGAAATTGCAAAGCAGAGATATAGATACGATATAATAGCAATAATCAAGGCATACAAAGAAACGATTAAAATGTGATAAGAAGAAGAAGAAATACTTGAATACATAGACATGACACAAACTCCGCTAACCAATCCTACTAAACACGGTCAGCAAAAACAACGGCGCTTTTCAGACCCATTATATTGAAAGAGAATTAGTGCTTAAATGCGATCTCTCGAACGAACGATTATGGACATGAATCTAGGGTTCATAATAATATTATTTCGTTTTCTCTATGGTACGGTTCGGTACTGCTGCGCTCCGTTGCCTTATTTGATTCGAATAGGACCCCCTTTCCGTCCTCCCCAACATATTATTATTATTATTAATAATATTTATTATGTACCTACGTTTAATACAGCGAGTGTACAACACACAGAGAGATGTGTATATCGATTTTCTCACAATCAATACGTCATACTTATGTATATGTTAAATATATGGTACGTCGATTACCTGAACTAAATTTCTTCAACGCACCAAGATTATTGTATACCTATGTTTGATCTCAATGAAAAGTAAAATTGTGTCGGCGGTATTCACAAACGTTGAGGCTGATCGAGTTACTCATTGTTTACTAACAATAATAATAATCATTTATTGGACACATATTATATATACAGATATTTTATTACAACCTAAATCGAAATATCTCCATTACAGAGACAAGTTTCAAGTGTAAAGGAGAGTATAATTAGAGATATGAGGTATGTGCGAACATTTTTTTTAGGTAGGTATACTCTTTAAAAGTTGTTCATTAGGGCATTAAAATTGTTGTTTGAACTTTTTATTGGCATGTGATATTATTCGTAAAATATTCAATTTCTCTGCCCTTATTTATTTTTTCTTTTCTGTACATTGATGTAAATCAAATTTTCACAAAAATACATTCATACAATCAATATACAGAGGGCGAGTTTATCGCAGAGGCGCGATTTCTTCCAACTAACCCATTTTTATTTGTGCGGCCCGCTAAACAATTAATTTTATTAGACAATATTTAAATTACATCATAGCATTAAGTTTTACGAATAAAATAATTTGTAAGTAAACAATATTTTAATAATACGTACATTTTTCATGCGCGCTCAATCTGGATCTCGATTGTGATCTCGATCAATTTGGTCGAGATCTCGAACGATATTTTAAAAACGAGATTACCTAGCTTCGAGATTAAATCTCGAAAAATTACTCGAGATCTCGCGAGATCGAGATTGCATTCCCTAATATGTACCTATATATGTATATATTGTATTTATTTTTTATTATATCTTTTCTTTTATGTACTTAGCTATGTACATCAATATTAATGTATCTTGTATCTCTCTCACATTTGGTTGGTTGGTAGAAATTGCCTAAAGGCAATAAACCCGCCATTTGTGCTACTTTATTTATTCCACAATAAAGATTATTATTATTTTTTTTATTTTTAGTTTCAATAATGTACACACATTTTGTATATTATGTTCGCGTAGAGCTGGGTGTGTGTTACTTACATATATACCTACATTTAGAGATGTCATCTTTTGAATCAAATTTACTTTATAAAGGCGACATATCTAAATGCGAACACTGTACGTACCTACAAATCGACGCTCGAGTTCCACATATCAACAAGTCGAATTTTTCGAAAATTTTGATTTAAATGGTAATTCTTAAAATCAACTCCACTCTATCGATTCCACAAACAAACAACTTTAAAAATACACGGCTCCCTTTATATATTAATTATTGAAAAAAAATGTACCTATTTTCAATTCCACGAATAAATATTTCGAATTGTACAACTATTGAACGGAACAAAGACAATATAGTGCATCTTAACAGTTTTTAAAAAAAATTAAAATGATTATTATATGGCATATTTCACTTTTTATTGTGTTTTTAAAGCATAATATAAATATAGCAAAATTACAAAAGTGGCGATTTCTCGAATATAAGATATTTTTACTTGTTGAGGTATTGAGCTGGACCATCGAAATATCTAATTCATGAGTGTGCAGCCCTCAATGATACCTCGGCTCGCATTACCCTATGTGGCTTTTGATAATGACAAAGACAGTATCTATTATGAATACGTTCTTTATGAATATCACAATTTTAATTTGCTGTAAATGCTGTAGAGAATGGTCGGTAAAACGTTGCGTGATAGAGTGAGGAATGAGGATATTAGGAAAATGAGCGGATGCCAGAGGAGCGTTGTGGATAGAATGCGTGTAAATAAATTGAGATGGTTTGATAATTTTGAACGAATGGAAGGGGAAAGGATGACAAAGAGGATATACTTGTCTGAAAAAGGGGGTGTGAGGAAGCGCGGGCGTCCGGGAACTACGTGGCTTGATCATGAAAATCAAATTATCACGGACGGTCGTGTGTTGAGTAAGAGGAATTGACGTGCCTGCACGAGAGGTTGGATGAATGTAGAGGAGGCAAAAGAAGTATGTAGGGACAGATCTATAAGGCGTTCCGTTCTCTCTGCCTGCCCCACTTGGGATGGGGCGTGAGGGAACAGAATAGAGATTTTAATTTTCGGTTGAATATTGAACATCACAGAAAAAAAAATTATCGACGTAACTTTTACCCCATTGAGTCCCCGATAAAGAATATGTTCTGTAAAAAGGCTGGTATTGTGTCGGAGGAAATTACTCAACATTAAGAAATATGGAGCACCTGGCACAGAATTCGTCTCCCACTCTTCCGTAAGTTTCCTAGTGTCCTGTAAAAGACAAGTTTGAAAAAATAAAGACATTTTACCTCCTAAATTCAACGATGAACGTTGCCACTTATCCTGAACGTCTTATTTTTTTTGTTGGCACAGAAAGGTTGGCTAGCCAGTTTATTGCATGGAGCTCGGCTGCTGGCAAATATGCAAATGCGTGCAAAAAAGTACCGCATTCCCACAGAATCTAATAACAAAAATTTGAAATCCACAAAAGCCTATTTATTTTTTATTCGCTTATTTTAGAATTTATTCACATATTATACTTTACTTACTTTACTTATACTTTACCCTCACGCCATGTCCCAGGAGGGGTAGGCAGAGAGAACGGAACGCCATATAGATCTATCCTTACATACTTCTTTCGCTTCCTCTACATTCATCCAGTTTCTCATACATGCACGCCAATTTCTCTTACTCAGTACGCGTCCGTCCTTAAGAATTTGGTCCACGTGATCAAGCCACGTGGTTCTTGGACGTCCGCGCTTCCTCACACCCCTTCTTTCAGATAAATACATCCTCTTCGTCATCCTTTCATCTTGCATTCGCTCAACATGTCCACATATTATACACTTTCTGTATTTTCTTTATTTATGTTAGAGACTGCTCCATGGCATCTTCGACAAAGAATAGGTTTTACACTACTTACATAAGTTTTCAAGTGTCTAGTGAAGTTCAGGTGTCAAGTGTCCTTTAGAAGACATCTTCAATTCAGTGATGAGGTATATTCTACCCATTCTGGATGTCTAATTGTATTTATGATACGGTGTGGCTGGCTTGTATCTCCATAACTTAGGTAGGTACTTGTGGGGGACGACCTGATTGTATAGATTGATAGATTCCCTAAAACATGTGACTATCTTGTTAATATGTAACTAGTATGTACTCGTGCACCTTTCTCATTATGAATGCATATGACCAAAATGAAAAGTGTAGTCCTGCCACTGGTTCTCGATATCGTCACGCAGTTCCTTGTGGAAGTCCAGTAAAATGAAAAACTGTTTGAAAAAAAAAATTGATTTTCTTCAGTTGACCGTATGCTTTTAATGACACGTTTTAAATTAATATCAATTTAATCAAAAATAATTTGCAAAAACAATTATCAAAATTTCACAAAACAAAAAAGGAATCTACGCTGAAGAAACCCCGACCCTTAGGCAAATCAGATGAACCAACATAATATAGACATACGTATAACAACTCTTCTCCACTTTGCGGTATCGATTTTCCAGGACTTGGATAGCTTTGTGTGTATTATATACATTATATATTATATTGTACCTTCATATAGTGTCTACTTCCATTGTGGAATGTGTAGGTAGGTAGGTAGGTACCTCTAGTTGTGGTTGAACCCTTTATAAGAATATTTCTATTCTCTCACTAAGGGAAATTGTAATAATCGTGTATAAATATATTATATTCCCGTAGCATCCTCGTGCATAGAATAGGCCTCCCAATCTTTCGAGTGTCATGTTCAAATATTTATTGGTCTGTCTAGATACATTAATATCTTTGGCGTGACGCATGCGGAGTTTGTCAGGAAAATTGAAAGTATATTGTTGTCTGGATATTTTTAGTTATCTTCTGGGATCGCATAGGCCAGTGATCGGCAAACTTATTCGCCAAAGAGCGAAATATGTAGATTACACCGATCAAAAAAAAATTGAGAGCCAAATCGGTTTATTAATTTAGTAAACCTTTATTATAATTTTAGACCTTCGCTAATTTAGGGAAATT
This sequence comes from Athripsodes cinereus, assembly GCA_947579605.1. Taxonomy (NCBI): domain Eukaryota; kingdom Metazoa; phylum Arthropoda; class Insecta; order Trichoptera; family Leptoceridae; genus Athripsodes; species Athripsodes cinereus. The sequence continues at coordinate 2,427,950 of OX388329.1, forward strand.
GGGAATTATGTATGGTGAAAATTCTTTATTATTATTTACTTATTTATTCTTTTTTATTGTAACGATTTTTTAAAAATTTATTTTCTAATTTCACGTTTTCAAATTTTTCGTTTCCTAACTAATTTGACTCTAGGCTAGGCCGTGGGCCGTGAGAGCCGCACTTACGGGGCCAAAGAGCCACATGCGGCTCTTTGCCGACCACTGGTATAGGCCTTCAGCTGTAATGATCCTTGTAAGAATTGTCTTATTGTCAGTAATAATAATGTTAAAGGTAGGTCTATTTGTAAATCATCACGTTTTAAGGCATTCAGTTCAACAGTGATAAGTTATATCTTCACCAATCCTGATTTTTTTACATAACTTTTGTTGATACGGAGAGGATGACTTGCGTGTTTATTACAATCAACTGTGGGAGATACAGTGATGAAATGGATGAATATATGTACTATTTTTTAATAGAAATATAATTACTTCTGTTTTTTATTGATTGTGGTGACATATTGTAAAACAGCTTTTTGTACTCGAAGCGGAATAGAACTCATTTTTTCGTGATAGTTTTCGAGGGTCTTGCAAAATGAAAATATTCCGAAAACATGTAGGTAATAAAGATATTGACGTCATAAGTTTCGTCAAGAATAAGACATATAATAATAATAATCTGGACAATTTATTGAGCGCCGTTTTGTGGTACAAACCACCGCAAGGGCGCATTTTCAGTTTTTTTTTTAAATTTATTTATTGTTATTTATCAAATTTTAATATATTTTATGAATTTAATTTAACTATTAAAAATAATTAATTTATTTCTAACTGTCACAAATTTGAAATATGAAACAATTATGTGAGTTCTAATTGTAGGTATTATTATTATTGTCACAAATTTTATCCACTAGTTCATTTGTTTTTAAAATTGTAATTTTTAATTAGTTTGAAAGTAATTTAACACTTGAAAAACAATTATCCTTATTAAACTATTGAAACTAAAAACACTGTATTAAAATTTTGTTATTTTGAATCATTATTAGACAATATTTTAATATATATCTTCAGTTTACTGCTATCCATTCTTAATGTGGAGGAAGGCATGTATGTTTTTTTTTAATTGGGGATGTAAATTATTAAATGTATATAATTGTATTATTCATTGTTAAAGCTGTTGTATCTATTAAAATATAAATAAAAATAATGTTTATTATTCGCAGATAGTCCACTGTGATTTACCCAATCACTTGTAAAAGATACCGTGACGGTTTAGGTATATAGATTTACTACTATAGTATCACTACACCATCTCCCACTACCAACGTAGCCAATAGATTAACTGTTATTGTTCTTATTATTTTATTAATTATTAACTGCGTATTATGAACATGCAAGTAATACTCTTCGTAGCTTATAAATAATAATACTTTTTTATATTTATTTTAAGACATAACAATACACGTCATATTTATTTATCTAAGCAATAAACGGCGTTCGCTCTTTACAGTTTCAAAATAATCCTTACATACATAATAAAATAAAAATAAACAAAAATACTATTTGTGTTCAAGACAGAAATCAAATAGGTTTTCATTTACTTTTTAGATTAGACATTTACTTAAAATTCTTAACATTACATCTCAAATTCGGCGATGAGGTTTGCTACCCATCCTGAATGTCTCAATTTTTTTGTTGGCACAGAGAAGACGGCTAGTGTGTTTACTACATGCATCTGGTCTGCTGGCTACCCCACTTGTGGGATATGCCGTGATGGTGTAGCAGTTCTTAATAATGCACTTAAAATTCTATTATTTACTATCCCATTCAAAGAATCTAATGTATTATATATGTAGATATTTATATGGCTTATGTTTTACGAACGCTTTCCTTTTTCTGTGTTTAGTCTAAAACTTAGAACAAAATGGTGAACTATTCTTTACAAAGAATTTCACTAGAACAGATTAATTAGATATTTTCTTTCTATGCACATACGTCATATTGTAATCGTATTGGTAAAAATCTGTTGAAAAGTCTTATAATTAATGTTCATCCATCATTCACTTCATCTCCCGCAAGTCAAGCGGCTAGAAGACCAACCGCTTGTAATAAATATGCGAGTCGTACCTACTCTCCGTGCCAATTGAAATAAAAGACATACGGGATGGGTAGTAGGTACACCACATCGCCGCTCAACTGAAGTTGTTAAATATATTAAAACGTGAGGTTTCCATGAAACGAATACCCGCCTTAAACAGGACACTCAAAACTTGCAGAAAACGGCGGGAGACATATTCTGCTGTATCGGGGGCACCACGCATCATGTAAAAGAAAACGAAGCTCGAAAGTCATTCTTTTTATTCTATATTTATACGTAGATAGTTTTCAGAATAATTGATGTATTGATGTTTGTTACAATTTTTTCGCACATTATTATTATTACTGACAATAAGACTATTCTCACAAGGATCATTACAGCTGAAGGCCAATGCGATCCTAGAAGATAACCTTAAACGATAACCAAACGATAACACAGCTACAATATTATATCCTCGATTTTTTTTTAATTCTGCATATGTCACGTTAAAGATATCAACTACTCCAGCCAGATCATTTAACATTTGATTTGAATAGCTCTTCCCACTGGGGACCCTGCCAATATGTTAGTTCTGCTTTGAGGCTGGTAAAAAAAAATCGTGATGCCGATATCGTCCATATTATGCATCGGGAACATATTATATATTGAAATTTTCCATAGTATTATTGGATTAAATATGATACCGTTGAGGAAAAAGTGACGAGCACAGAATACATCTCGGATACATGATAATCTTTGAATAATAGACAATATATATTTAGTGGTTTTTAGTGGTATTACTGAAGTTTTTTGACTCTAATCATTCGTAATTATGTTTAGAAACTACCACAACGTTACCGCCAAATCAATAAATAATATTAGACAATATATTTGTCTAATGCAATTATTTCCTATGGATGGATTATCACTCAAATGCAATAAATCACACTACTTGTAATAAAATGATCTAGAGTTTGTGTGATGAATAAAAATGTCACATTTCTTGTTTTTTGGACAACCCGCAATGTTAAGTATTTCGCATAAATTATTACAAGTAGACATATTTGATATCAATAAAACACTGTTTACTTTTCACTATTGATTTAATAATACTCAAGCGCTTTCGTCAAGTTAGCTTGACATTTTCAAGAGAACTCAAACGCTTTCGTCAAGTTAGCTTGACGAAAGTTGAGTATTATTAAATCAATAGTGAAAAGTAAACAGTGTTTTATTGATATCAAATATGTCTACTTGTAATAATTTATGCGAAATACTTAACATTGCGGGTTGTCCAAAAAACAAGAAATGTGACATTTTTATTTTTTTTGCAAATAAACTAACCCACACCCGCAACCCATCTTATCGCAAGGTGTACTTTGTCCAATTGCTACCGGTAGACATAGCGAAGATTTCGAAATTCTCTCTCATAAACCACAATGACAGCTTCATGTGAAGGTATCGTACTAGCATACATAAGTATTAGTATCTCATGCTGGATACAATCATGTGTGTTAAATTTACATTATAATATGTAACCTAATGCAGTGGTTGATTGTGAAACAAAACTTGCAAAAATGTATGTTTATATATATGTAACTAATTAGTTATTCCATGTAGTCCCCGGTAAAGAACAGCCGATGAAGAGTCGTAGGTACTATCACGGTATTTTCTACCGTGGGGTAGCCAGCGAACCAAATTAAAAATACCACTACAACATCATGGCATATCCCACAAGTGGGGTAGCCAGCAGAACAGCTACATGTGATAAATGTGCAGGCTGTCTCTCTGTGCCAATAAAAATTAAGACATTCAAGATGGGTGGCAAGCCAAATTGCTGTGAGATGTAATATGTCTTAATTTTTTCGAACACCTGCCTTTTACAGGACACTCGAAAACTTATGGAAAAGTGCTCCACGGTGCATCCAAAAATACAAAGTGTGTATGTTGATATTCAACAGTATTATAAATGTTCACCCCGTGGAGTTCCCAGTAAAGAAAAGGTGTCCCACTCTTTTCCCTCTTTTCCATGAGTTTTGGAATGTTCTGTATAAGGCAGGTGTTTGATAAAATAAGGATATTTCACATTTTTAATTCAGCAATGAGGTTTTTGACACCCATCCTGAATGCCTAAGTTTTTTTTTTTGTTGGCACGGAGAGGGCGGCATGTATGTTTGTTACATTCGGCTTAATCATTATTCGTAAAACTTTACAGATAAGAATGTCTTATGCTGAGTTTTCCCACACATGTTGAATTATTTTATTTTCAAGGCACATAGACTAATGCTTGAGATTTTATTGCATGCAGTTAGTCCAAGTGCAGTAACTTGTGGGAGATGCCGTGATGACATAGATAAATATAAAGGGTCTCTCTAAATGAGATTCCACACCATATTGTATCTTGTGAATTTGTTATGGTCGGCAATGTGATTGTTAGTCTGATGGTAGTGTTTCGGACTTTGAATTGGGAGATCCCGGGTTCGGTCTCACCCGTTTGCGACCCACCCTTCCTTCACGACGCAATCATATTGTTTATTGTTTGTATTCAAACTCCCCTTTCACGGCACAAGCTTTTAGCTTACTGTGAAAGGTTTATAAGGTTGTATTATTTGGTACTACTATACTACTATACTATACCCTCACGCCGTGTCCCAGGTGGGGTAGGCAGAGAGAACGGAACGCCATGTCGCTCTATCCTTACATACTTCTTTCGCTTCCACTACATTCATCCAGTTTCTCATACATGCACGCCGATTCCTCTTACTTAACACGCGATCGTCCTTGAGAATTTGATCCACGTGGTTAAGCCACGTGGTTCTCGGACGCCCGCGCTTCCTCACACCCTCTCTTTCAGCTAAATACACCCTCTTCGTCAATCTTACACCATCCATTCGCTCCACATGACCAAACCATCTCAATTTATTTACACGCATTCTATCAACAAATTATTTGGGTTAATATAAAAAAAACTCGGATATATATATACTGGATATATTTATATATAAAAATATATATTTTCGTTATTTTTTTACATAAATTTACTACTACTACACCATTACAGCATATTCCACAAGTATGGTAGCCAGCAGACAAGCTGCTTGTAATAAACATGCAAGCCGTCTTCTCAGTGCTTACAAAAAAATTGACATTCAGTATGGGTGGCAAACCTCATCGCTGAATTTGAGATGCAAAATATCTTTATTTTTTCGAACACCTGCCTTTCTGACACTCGAAAACTTACGGATGAGACATTGAAGGAGACCCACAGGCCACCTGGAGAGCGCAGAAGTCTGGGGACTTCCATTTATCCGAATTCTACACTACACAAATCTTGTCCACATCGGAGGCGCATTAGTGGGCAGCCTGAGGGGCTGGCCGGTCAAATACCACCAAACCACCATAACCTCCATGTGTGCAATCTTTTATACAATCCTTCGATGTCCCTCTAGAAATTAATAAATTATAATACCTATCTATTTATCTATATCATCACGCCAACTTGCACAAAGCGGGTATCCAGTGAACTAACTGCTTGTAGTGTTCATAATATATGGGTTGCCCCGAAAAAGCTATTTTTTGCAATAATTAGCATTTTCACTCTTTTTACAGTTAAATTTTGTCCTCATCTTCAATAAGAGAAGGTGTAATGTGAAACTTAAGAACATTTTAACGACCCATATTGATTTAATACTAAATAAAATTCTTCTTTTGACGCTCATTTGTATGGGAAGTCACCACGAAATTTGACAGTTGGAGTGCAAACGTCAGATGACCTTAAAAGTGTTTTACAGAAATAGGAAAATGACAGTAATTTGTTAGTAGTATGCATTTCCACAGATTTATGTAAAAATAAAGACGTACATATACATAGAATTAAAAAAGATGGATGGGACAGGATGAGGGGCTAGGATTCAGTGATCATCTGGTGGTAACATTTCGCCATTTTCTCACTTTTTATTTCATACACACTCTTCTTTGCTTCCACCCTATTCTTTTTTTCGCACTTCAACTTACGTCCCCGGAGCACAGGGTATAAAACCTGTCTCCGTGATTCAATTTTAGTCACCTCTTTTTGCGACATTCCTGACGCTCTAAAGACGCGCGAATCCTGAATATGGGTGTCATACCTCATCGCTGATTTGCTGTTTTCAAAATATGATAAGTCTTCCACTGTTTTCTGCAACTGTTCGAGCGTCCTGTAAATGGCAGGTATTCGTGAACGTCACGTATAAGAAATTTAACATTTTTAATTCAGCGGTGAGGTGTAGGTACTTACCATCTGAGATGATCTCTTTGTCCATTATATGCATATTATCCGCAGGCTACCACACATTTGAGAAATCCCGTAATTGTGCAGACAGGTAGATAAATATATAAATGATAAATTAGTTCATATTATCATGACGCCATTTTCCTCACAAGTAGGATGGCCAGTGGACTAATGGCACATAATAATAAAGATGAAAGTCATCCTCTCCGTGCCAATAAAGTAGGTAAAAACATTTAGGATATGTGGCATACCTTATCACCGAACTGAAAATGTTGAATGTTTTATCGGTAATTTTTAATTCACACTTCTTACTGGACACCTGAAAACTTACAAAAAAGAGTGTATGTCTACAGTATTCAAAAAATAATGCACGTAAAAAATAAAATTATTATGGTTGTATGTATATAAGATATATAAATATATAAGTATATATATCATATGAATGTATATAGCTTATATATAAAATTATAAGTATAGAAGTGTGGGCCAAGTATTTTTATCCCTAAGGAAAAAATCGGGCGCGCTTGCGTGTGTTTACGATCGATAGGGGTGGTGGGCGAGTTAGAACGAGACGGCACCATGCCGGGCGCCTGCTAGAGCGAGAACGAGACGGAATGACTGAACGAAAAACAGACAGAGAGAGGAGAGTATGCGATTATTATTATTATTAGAGTAAACTATGTTATAACTGACCATGTTGTAAATTAATCTTGAAAAATGTTTGATTAATGTTCCCTCGTCCTTTTGTTCATTAAGTTTCTGAAATCCTGATCGTCCCTCTTTCATAATACATCCTCCCTATTACAACAAGCGTTAGGAATGTCGCTCTGAGTGGAGGAGGTTGGTTTCCACACTGTGCTACCGGGAGAATCGTTAAAGCTGCCGTTTAGCAAAAACTGTAAAATATTCCATTTTCAACAAATTTGGTGGAAAAACTACTAAAACTTGTTGATCCTGCGAACATTTTGATTTGATAAAATATGAAAACAGAAACAATAATTTAGTTGATAGTGTTCCATCATACAATATTGACTCTTTTGACATTGTTATTCGATTGTAATGCGGATCAAACAATACGTGCATCATTATCATATTTCCTTCACGCTTCCCTTGCGGGTTGGGTATGAAGGATCTAACGCCATTTCCACTCATTTCTATCAGTTCATGCGTGCTATCATATTCAATATTGTGCTCGACACGTTTAAATCTGTATGAGAGGATGGTTAACATGGTTAGTACATATTGTAACCAGTCTTATGGCCACCCCACTTGCAGGATATTCCCTCATATTTGTTGATTAATAAATACGAAGTAGATGGTAATGGAAATAAATTCATATTTTACTTTAAGACGTACATAATTGAAATTAACATTTTCGCTCACATTTGTGGACTTATTCCAAGAGTTCTGATTTTCAGTTTAAAATATCATCATCAACGTCGGTCTCTCAATCCTAAGGATCGCGACCATCATGCCTCGTTCTGTAGACCGTCTGTCTCCACCTCCTCCGCCATGTGCTAGGTCCCATGTAGTGAACTCTGTGTGGACTCATTAATTTGGTCACTCCATCTTGCTTGTACTCGACACCTTCCACGCTTTCCTACTACAGCCCCAGTTATAATTACTCTTTTCAGGTTCTCAGGCTCTCTTGTAATGAACCCGAAATATCGCAAGACGCGCTGTCTGCAAATAGTTGAGAGTGGTGTACAAATGTTTAGATCCCTGAGGAGGGTATTTTGAAAGTATACAATGCCATTACGCATTCATAGTGTTCTTGCAATGTATGTTTTCAAATTGTGTAACGAAAAATAGTCTCAGAAAATATACACGATTTCTGCGTAATTGTCGCGTATACTTTCCGACGCTGATTCAGTGAAGCGTATTTTGAAAGTATACAATGCCATTACGCACAGGTTGGGACTTCTCGCGTATAGTTTCAAATATTAATAAGCACAAATATTTTTAAAAATTAAACATGGTTATTAAGCTCTTATCGTGTATACAAATATTTTTATAATATTTTTTTAGGAATATTTTTATTATAAAGCAAAACAAAGAACAAAAATATTTTTATAATATAAAAGAAACACAAATGTTTAAGTAAGTACTTAAGTGCTACTTTAAAAAGACGCCAGTCAAATAATAATAAAATATTTATTTATTTAAGTACCTACATATACAATTTTCGCTTTTACATGTTAACAAACTTCAGAAATTATAACAACAAGTAAATCCAAAATAACAAAAAAAGGTAATAAAAGCAATAAAAAATTAATAATAAAAACAACACGTAAAAAATAAAAAAAGAGAAAGCAACAAATCAAAATGGCTACTTGGAAACTAGTCCCGTAAACATTTTAAGAACGTTGCCTTGTGTAGCAAAATGTACACGATTATTCCGCAATGGAAACTTGTGCAGTATGTTTTCCACACAAATTTTAGTGTAACGTTATTGGAAAATATACACGATAAGAGCGTAATAACCATGTATAGTTTCTAAAAATATTTATGCTTATTACTACTTGAAACTATACGCGAGCAGTCCCAACCTGTGCGTAATGGCATTGTATACTTTCAAAATACGCCCCTGAGGACGGGCTCATTGGTCCTGTGTTCAGTCTAATGCACTCGGAGCAATTTTCTCCAGCACCACATCTCAAATGCAATCTATCTTCGCACGCTCGCTAACTTGCAGCGTCCACGTTTCAGCCCCGTACAAAAATAATATTTTTGGTATTCAGCATATTGTGCTGAATACCAAGGTCTTAACCAGTCTTACCTATGTATTTGTCATGATTTCACAGCGGCTCTTTTAAAATTTCTTATTTACAAACATATATTACATTACATATATTTCGGCTGTTTTAAATTTTCGGTATTTTAAATAGTTTAATTTCGGTTAATTTTGACTATTTATAAACATGTTAATAGTGAAAATTTAAACAGTCTTATAAATAATTTAAAATAACTTTAAAATTATTTTCTATATTCATAATTTAATGCGAGTGGTCTGTAACAATGATTTATACTCTATTATTAAAATACAAGGCGACACGGGGAGAGAGAGACGGCAGATATGTATGTTGGTAGCACTATAGCCGTATTGTTGCCACTGTATTGGTACGTTTGTGTGTGTGTGTGAGGGTGTGTGTGTGTGTGTATGAGAGAGAGAGGTAGAGGGAGAAAGAGAGAAAGTAGGAATATATACAATGTGATGTTAGTATTATTATTATTATTGTTGTTGTTTTATATTTGCCGGCATTGTTTAGCTGTGAGAGGGAAAGAGATGCATGTATTGTTGTCTGTGTATAACTATACAAGTACCTACCTACATATTATTACAGTTGTTATGATATTATTATTATTACGTTCATTTTATTATGTAGGTACTTACCTACGTCTCACCAATGCACGGACATTTTCGCGTTCTCTCTCTCTCTCTCTCTCTCTCTCTGAGCATGCAGTAGTGTAAACAGCGGAGTAATTGCCTGGCTACTTCTACTACTACTACTTTACCATCACAAAAATTAGGTAAGCGACGAGAATTGCCACCCACCCTGATTGTCTTATTTTTTATCGGCACGGAGAAGACAGCTTGTATATTTATTGCATGAAGCTGGTCACCCCACTTGTTTCAAACAATTTTCGAATGACTTCAATTCAAATTTCTACAATTTTTGATTCGGTGGCGAGGAGGCGCATTCTCGTAGTTAAAATAATTAACCAAAAACTTTATTGTACAAAAAAGTATGCAGTAGATAAAATTATTATGAAAATAAATTACCTGTATATGCAAACAATAAAGACAATATTATAAGATATTGATAGAGTCGGAGTTTATTTTGTAAAACTCCATGTTTATATGTGGAAAAAAACACAATTGGTTTTTAACTTATGGATAAGTGGAAACCAGGTCAGTACTCAATTAATTAATATTAAGTAAAGCTAAAACCAATTATTGTGTTTTCTTCCATAATATATAATATAAGATGTTGAGTTTGAGTGGGGTGGGGGTAGAGATGTAGGGAAGGGGCAGGACTGCTCATAGTGTTTGGATACAGGAAAACAACTTAAAACTAGGGGCACCTCTGTGTATATAGTCAGTGGATTATTCATGAATCCTCCCGTGTGCATTTATCAAAATTTGACAGATCAAAAAATATTGTAGCTGGCAGAGTCATTACAATATTGGTTTTACCATAATTGTATGGAAATTTATGTATAACTGTTGATATAGAGCAGAAGTTCGCAATTTTTTTTTCCTCACGGACCACTTTCAAAAATTTGCTGGTTCCGGTGGACCCCCTGTATTTCTACCCCCCCCCCCCCCGTCGCCGTATTTTCAAAGTGGTATAGGAATTTGAATTATTTCAAAAACTCCTCGGTTTTCTTACAGAATATTTTCTCACAGTACCTTTTTCTACAATGTAACGGGTATTTGTACCGACTATTGTTAATGTCAATATCTGGTGCTTCTACCGAATATCCGATACTTTAATTATGGATTCGTGGACCCCCTTTTACAACTCGTGGACCCCCATTTTTTAGTCACGCCATCGTGGACCCCTTTGGGAATCACTGATATAGAGCATGGCCATAGAACTGTCAAAAGTATTCGAATCATGGTGTTGCCAGTTTTTAAATGGTTTATTAATTTTTTTGTCATTTCTTGGGATAGCGCTCTCGCTATCTACAAGTGCTTATTATTGTCAATTTGATGTTCATTTCCTGGTTAAAACTACTTTAGTAGTTTAGTAATAATGTGATGGATATGCAAATCTTCCTCTCCCTGTCAATAAAAAAAATAAGATATTTAGGATGGTTTCTAATCACCGCCGAATTGAAGATGTCAAAATCTCTTGAAAGTTTCACGAATTATATAATACATGCCTTTACACTAGAGTCACATACCACGTTTCTGAACGACTCTATAAGTTATGGTATGTAATTATTATATTTAAACGGGTAACAGAAAAAATAATGAACTGACTCTAATACTATTTGTAGGATTGAAAAACTAAGTTGATGAATGTTGTTGAGTGACAAAAAGAATCACAACCCAGCTACGAGAAATGGCTCACTGTTATTATACTACGTGAAAATACAGTATTTTTGCGCATTTTTTTATTGTTCATTAGCTTTTATCTATAAAAGTTAATACATAGGTAGGTACTCGTATTAAACTTAACGCTTATATTGCGAAGATTGAGTAAGTCGTCGGCAGCGTTAAATGTTAAATACACACTTATTCGATGTCCCTCTAGCCGAGAGAAGCAAACACTGTAACAAAATATTTCTCCCGGTCTTGCAAACCCATCATCAGTGGTTCATCCCTTTCTGGTCCTTACCTTCAAAGTACTTTTTATCCTGTGCCAGTGCTGGATCCCGTTGCTCTCAGGTCTCTTTTCTTATGTAGACAACAAAGTTGCAAGTATCTGCCTGGTTTTCTGGCTTTTTTTTAAGGGCAGCGCCCGCCACATACCTCGTGCCGTACCTGGAGATATGTATCTCCATAACGACACGCACATGCACAAACAGGATTTAATGTCGCATTAAAGCGAGAAATGCTGCCCCGAGGGAGCACTCTAGATTTAGCGGCCACACACCAATAAAATTGGTGCAAAAAGGGAAGGGAAGAAATGGGAATATGCCTTCTTCTCTATGCAGTATCGCTAGTTACTTGAAGGGGATATTAGGCTACCATAGAAAGTACAGAAGTTTTTGATGGCGAAAAAGTTTTTCCTTGTGGCCACTAAGTCCGCATGTCCTACAGGTCCAAAGGATGGACCACGAACAGCAACGAGCATCTCCTCTCTTTTCCTACTGATGTCGGTGTGGGAACAATCCCACAAAATATGTTCCGACGTTTGGGATTTAGAGTGACAGAAATTACACGAAGGGGATGATTTTATCCCAAACTGGTAAAGACGCATATTGAATGCTCTATGACCAGTAAGGAATTGTGTTGTTCAGTACTCGGGCTCAATCCACACAGAGTTTACGCGCCACTTAACTTGCGGAAGGAAGAGAAAAGTTGTTCTACCAACAGAAGATAGCGACCAACGGGACTGCCACGCAGTGTAAAGAGCTTCGAGACTCTCAGATTCAAATCGAAGGGGATCTGAAGGAGGCTGCAATTCAAGATCTCCAATCATTGAAGGACGATCTCTCTTGAAATTGAAAATACAGGCCCTTCACTGAATCTTCAAATCCAGTGGGACCACGCCAGCCACCACAGGCAGTGCGTCCGTCGCGCATGTTTTATATGCCTTTGTCATGGCGACAAAGGGAAACCTCTGTGCACTTAGTAATATACGTCGAACATATTGAAACTCGCAACGATGAGCCCAGCAGCCTGCGGCGTAAGCCAGTATACCCAAGTAAATAGCATTGTAATACACTTTCACAACGTCATATTCAAGTCCCCACCTACCTTTTGACAATGAGAATATTGCAAAGAAACCCTTTTTTGCATTACAAATAGATTTTTTAATGTGTGGCATAAAATGTAGGCCAGTATTTAGAACAACCCCCAGATTTAGCACCTCTCTATAAAACCTAATAGGAGTGTTCAGGAAAGAAAACGTTGAGAATGCCCCTCAACATTACGGTCTTCTGGCTTTTTTTTTTTTTTTTTTTTTTTTTTTTTTTTTTTTTTTTTTTTTTTTTTTTTTTTTTATAATGAGGGGAAATCCATCATGGACACCCAGGCGTGAGCTGTCTGGGTAGTGCCGGACTCTTACCGGCTAAAACCCCTCATTCTTCTTTGCAAACCCGGTTCCCACCTTTCGGTCTACCCGGGAGTGCACGTTTGCCTAGAGTCGCTGGTCTCTCTCTTTGAGTGACATCACACTCTCCATGTACACCTCATACGCTCTCCAAATCTCTGGCGATGCCAGCATGTGGTCTACCATGTTTTCGGCATTCAGCTCAGAGTTCAGGCGGTCGGTGAGATCTTTTCTCTCCCGGTCCCACCTGCTGCATACAAAGAGAGTGTGATGAGGTCTTCTGGCTTGCTCCTTTATATTCAGAGCACTTTTCATGATGTTCTCATGGTTCCTCATTATGTGCCCGTACTATCGCAATCTATTGTTTTCAGGGCCACCCTGATACATACGAACACGTTGACATTTGTCCTATCCAATCTGGTCACTCCGCCAGCCCATCGTAACAGTTAACCATTTTCATTTCAGCAGTTAAGTATGCAAGTTTTGCTCTCGGTTTTTTATCACCGCCCAACACTTTGAGGATCAAACGCAAAAAAATAAAGCTAGGCTTATAAATCAATAATTTTACTTATTTTAGAAGGGTCTAATAGTTGCGAGTGATTTTTTTTATATCACGAAGTATTTTATCTTAATTATGATATCAACAGATAAAGTAGTTAGTAGTTATAAATATCTAAGTGTATTATAAATTTCACTTATTTTAGAGGCATTAACTATGTAACAATTACGAGACATTTTTAAATAAAATATTTAAACTTGAATCACTATGTTTATTTGTTACATTAATTTAAATTACGCTATCGCGATTTCAGTGCACTTGCACCATTGACGAGCTTTTCAAGACTTGCTCTTATTTAAATTAATGTAACAAATAAACATAGTGATTCAAGTTTAAATATTTTTAAATAAAATATTATAAATTTACTATAAAATAATTTATGAATTATTCCCTAGCTGTGCTTGCTTACGAGAGATGCGGTGATGCTAAAGATGAATAGTTATCAAGTGTCCTTTCTCGGCGAAGTACTCCGGCATTTACCCTCTCACACACACACTCTCTCTCTACGTTACGTTTAGATATAATTTTCTCGCCGTCTGCATGTGTTTGTGAATAGTAACTATGCTGTGTTGTATTTGTATGTGTGTGTGTGTATATACGTATATTATTGTTATATAAGTGTTATTATGTATTGTACGAAGAACAAGCGGTTGCCTCGGCAACCAGATACGCTACCTAGCAACGTATCCAGGGCAGGCACTTATATAAATATATTTTTATGTATATACATACACCTACAATTTCTGTCTGCATATATATTTTTTTACATAATGTTATATCAAATATTAGATATATTATTGTAGTGCTATTATAGTCTATCTTGGCCGTGGAGTTTCCGGCAATAAATAGGTCTCTCCCTATTTTCTTATGCTACCCACTTCTCAAAGTAGTACTCGAGTGTCTTGTAAAAGGCAGGTGTACGAAAAATATTATGAATAGGACATTCTACAATAGGACAATCAGTACCATCACGCCGCTTCCCTCGCGGGGTAGGCAGAAAGGATCGAGCGCTACTTCCTTCTATCCTTGCATACATATTTCGCTTCCGTCACTGTCATACAATTCCTCATGCATGCTCTCCAGTTCAATGTGCTCAACACGTGACCGTCCTGTAGGATTTGATTTAAATGATCTTGCCATTTGATCCACGGACGTCCACGTCTCCGAGCACCATTCCTCTCAGCCAAATACTTCTTGGTCATTCTGTCCTCATTCATTCTTTCCACATGCCCAAACCATCGTTACTTATTTACATTCATCCTTGTAACCACACGAACTTTCATACCACATTCCTTTCGTATATCACTGTTACGCACACGATCTCTCAGACTTTTACCACACATCCTTCTCAACGATCTCATTTCCACCTCGGCCTTCTGTACTTGCCAATTTGTGTATATATTTTATTAAGTAAGCCGTATGTATTATTATAAATAAATAAATAAATTATCTACTATGTACTATATTTATTTATTTATTTATTTCACAATCCACGGCGTGAGCCTTTTACATGTTCAAGAATAAATAATACACAAATCAAATATCTCATTCACAACACAATTATGTACTATATATATATTATGTACTATAAAGGCTTATGCCGTCTATTGATTAATAAATAAAAATAAATAAAATAAATTATCATGTTTTGTTTATTTTGCTTCTCATTTTGTTTATTTTTCTTTCTTTTTATTACTTATTTATAATATATTGTATAATAACTCAATAAACATTATTACCGCCCAGAGGGGACATTGAAGAGAGAAGTAATATAAAAGATTCCCACGACGGCGGTTTTGGCCGGCCGGCCCTTCAGGCCCCCTTAATGGCCCGCCCGTGAGGACAATTTTTTCAACTTCAACTTCAGTTTATGTTTTAAAAGGATCGACTGTAAGGTGTAAGTTACTGCTCTAATGTCAAATTCGCCTTTTGATTGTTGTTGCATATTTTGTAATTTTTTTGGTTTTAATTTTTCTTTATTTTGCCAATAAAGATTCATTTATTGAATTGTGATTACTGATCCTAAATGTATCGTACTCTGTAATTGATTTCTGCTGACCTGTTTAAAGAGTTAATAAGTGAATATAATATCGACTGTGCTCAGGACAAAGGATTCAAACCACATTGGTCAAATTTTATAGGAAAAGCAAAAAACTGTAGGATAAAGAAAATTTCAAATTATTGTCATTATTATTTTACCAACTTTTTGTAATGTAGTTTTTTTATTATGTCATAAAAATTTTAGAGAAAATATTCAGAAATTCCCAAGTTATAAGCAAAAAATTAACAAAAATGTGGATTAAATCCTTTGTCCTGACAAAATTTAGCAACATGTTAATGAGATATGTATGTCGCATGTTTGGGGTTATGTGGTTTGATGCCTTTTACCTCGCCGTAAAATTATGTCTGGATGAATTTTTTTGGTGTTAATAATGAAACTCATGCTGTTTGAGTCCTTTGTCCTATTGGATAATTGCAATTAAGCCCTAGCTAAAAAAAAATATTTTACATTTTTTATAAAAACTAGACATTTGGGAATTGAATGCTTTTGCCAGAATGTGTAAAAGACACAAATGATTGACTTTAAGACATAAAATGACTTTTGTCATAATTGTGGTTTGATGCCTTTGTCCTGAGCACAGTCGATATGTAGTAGAATCAGTAGTAGCTGTATAGCCGTGTACTTATGTTGGTTTTTTGTTTGTTATCAGGATGAAAAAGGATGGAGATCCAGTTGATGGAGATATGGTAAATAAGGAAACGGAACATGCGGAAGCAGAAGGTGAGGGCTCGAGTGTGTGTGGGCGGGGCAAAGCTGTGCGAAGGGGAGGCGTGCAGTGCAAGCTGCCGCTCAGCAGGATTTCGGGTTTCATGGCGGCACCGCGCGTCATGTGCCTCTTTTGCGAGCGCTCCTTTCTCAGTGCTGTGCTGCTGCAGAAGCACACCAATAGGTGCCACCGCGTCTTGCCCGCGCGACGTACGAGTGCACGCAACAACGACCAAACCAATACGACCACGCACAACTACCATCCCGGATGTAACTTTTGCAACAGCAAGGCACTCGCCGCCCAGAAGGTTGACGATTTGCCCGCATTGTTCCACCACCTCTTAGATAGGCATTCACTTAAATATTTCGGATGTCGGCCCTGCGAGCAACGCTTCTCCGACAGCAACCAACTCAAATCACACAACAAGACAATTCACCCCGAGCTTCTAGAAACCACTTCTATTAGTAACGTTAGCGAAAATAACACAAACGACGTTGTTAAGTGCTCCTCTGTTCAGTTACCTGCTAGTGAAACCAATAAAGAGAAAGTTAGTAGTATTTCTTTTCGAAATAGTTATGAATCAATTGAGACTGAGTTGTTTAATTTACAAGCGAAAGTATTGACCAAAAGAGTTTCTTTAAGTACGCCTAGTAAAAGTTCGACCCCCGTTGTTGTATTTAGTGATAATAAAAAAGAATTGCGTAGTAGGAAAAATACAAGTAAAACGAGAAGTGCAAAGACGTTAAGTAAAGAAATTAGTGCAATACCCCCAGATACACGGCAGCAGGCCATCAAGGATGTCGAGGTTAAAAACATTAATAGTACTGAATTAAAGAAATTACAAGATGCAATCGTGCTTATACCGCCGCCACCTCGTGACGGCTTCAAGTCGCCTAAGAAGGGCACGACTGAGAGAGACGGCATGTCTGAGAGCATAGATAAAAAACTTAGCAAAAT
Source organism: Athripsodes cinereus (assembly GCA_947579605.1). Classification (NCBI taxonomy): domain Eukaryota; kingdom Metazoa; phylum Arthropoda; class Insecta; order Trichoptera; family Leptoceridae; genus Athripsodes; species Athripsodes cinereus. Next base: position 2,445,285 of record OX388329.1, read on the forward strand.
GGTCAGAGCCTCTGTTACCTTGACACAGGTTCAAATCAAACCTGTTTCCAATAGTGATACTCAAATGCTGTCCAGACTTGGACTGGCGCAGAATAGATCCTCGAGAGCGCAAAGTCTGAGACGGAATCGAAAGGCGCCGTCAGCAGAAACCAGATCGTCCTCGGAAGTTTCTCGAAGAGATAAGTCAAAAGGGAAGAATGATAACGAATTTATTATTAACAAAAACAGAAATGATCCTGGTGCCAAATTTGACCCAGATTTTTATTTAACAGTTAGTAATAATGTCCGAGAAAATCTTCTGAAGCATTTAGATGGTAAGCTGGAGAAAAGCAATGTGGCATGTGATGTTCCAGATGTGATAGACCCCAAGGTCAGGAGCACGCACGCAGTGCTAGGAGGAGCACTGCCCAAGGAGATACATGGCAGTGACGTGGCTTTGAATGCCATCACAATATTTCCAACTCTCCTTGCACCAGATCAGTATGGGTCTGATAAAGTACCACATTATTCATATGGTGCCAACACACAGGGTTTCAAAAAGACTATAACTAAAAATTCATGGAAGTGGAAATGGGATATTACCAAAAAATTAAAACAAATTCCAGATGTTGGTAAAAGGGATCTTTCTAGGTTGGATATTTGGACTCAGCTTGCTATGCGAGAGAGATATGACAAGGATATTGCTAAAAATAACTCAGGCTCTGAGGAGTCAGATGGAGACCTAGATAAAGCCGAAAGACAAAGGCAAGTTAGTGAGTTGAATGCCATATTAGATCGGCGAGTATTCCCTGATATTCTGAGTGAATTACAGATGTTTTCTCGAGCTGACAATGAGCCTGTTGATGTTAGCGAAGCTGACATCAAACCTGATAAGACTGAAATAAAACAAGAAGAGAGTTCTTTGGAGAAGAGGGACTTTATGGCGGGTTTAAAATTAACGGTTAATTCCAATCCTTCTCAAGAGAAGGGGATTGCAGTATTTAGTGGAGAGTGGCAAAGACCGAGATGCTATGTTTGTTGTGTGTGTGGAAGACGTGCAGATTGTCTGAGGTTGATGGAAGCGCATCAGGCCTCACAACATCCGTATGCACAAGCCACGTACTATGAATTAGTAGGCAAAGAAGCCCTTGATGACCAACTATACAAACATCTCTACATACCTGGATACAAGAGGAATTTATCCAATGTCCAGAAAAAAGTTGCCACTAAAAACAAACAATATAAGTCATTCAAATTGAATCAATCCACGAGAATATTACGTACTACAGTTAGGAATATAAAATCACTCGAGCGTCCATGTACTAAGTGCAAGAAATTGTTATTGCCATCGGAGCTTCATAGGCATATTTTAGAGTGTGCTGGTGATTACGGTTGGATGATGTCAAAGAAAAAGTGTAAAAATAAGCCTTTTGGTGCCAGAAGACGTCGTCTTAAGGGTCTTTACAAGAGAGAAAGGCCTCAGGATGACGGTGAGAGGTCTGAAAAGGACGTTGCACCAAGACCAAAACTGCCCCCCAGACCTCGAAGTAAGCCCAGTGATGGTAAGTTTTTATTTATTTTATATATTGTTATTTGTTTATTTGATTTTAATTTTTATATTGGTGGATCAAACTGTATTTAATTTTAGATGTTTTAATTATGAATTCTTATGATGTTAACGCATATTGGTAATGCTTCTTCAACAATATTTTATGCAATTATTTCAGTAGAAACAATTGAGAAGATGCTTGCCAATCTTCCAGCCAAGAGAGCGTCAAAACAAGTGCTAGATATGTCACCGCAGAAATCAAGAAAAACACTTATCAAAAAGCAAAACCATATCCTAAGACGAATATTACCTGATACAAAGTTAAAGAGAAGCAAAACAACTGTTGTAAGGACAATTAAAGATGGCGCGAGTGGAAAACTTAGGAGAGTAACTCGTTCAATAACAAGTACTGAGCCCATCGTAAATAAAGTTACTAAAAGTAATGCTGCTCAGAACGAGATTTCTCTAAATAAGGTCAAAGCAAACACCAAATCTAAAAAAGGCCAAGAACAGTTGGAAGATTCTATTGCTCTAGATACTTCTAAGAAAACACTTGAGGTGGATGTAAAGAAAAGAAGACGAAACATCTTAAAAAGACCAAGTACGAGTCCGCAAACAGAAAAACTTTCAACATCCAAAGACAGTGAATCAGACGCATCGGCACCTTCAAAAAACGATGCTACTTCTGCTGTTGTTGAAGAGAATAACAAAGAAGATGATGATGACAATAATGATAAACAACGAAGGCTTCTGAGAAGGAGACCAGAATCCACAAGCAATCCTAAGGTCCTCCAGAAGAGAACAAGAAAAAATAATTATGTAATTGACAAGTGCGCCGATAGCAATTCTGAAAATACTCAAGACAACAGCAATCCTCTGTTAACAGAAAATAAATTAGAATGTACTAAACCCAATAAATTTAATAATGTGATTGCAAAGGCCAAGTCAGGTCTTATGAATGTGAAAAGAAAATCCAAGAAAGTATTAGGTTTACCTTTGAAGTGGATTGGAAAGAGAGGAAGGGTTTCAAAATTAAAAACCAAGAAACCAGTCGTTGACCTTACCTTAGGTAATGTTGTCGTTGACAACATCAGTAGTGTTGATACTAGTCCAATAGCAGAATCGAATCAAGAAATAACCGGTGTTCCATTAGATCCAGCTCAATCAGTCACTGTTGCTTCCACATACAAAGAACAAGAAGATATCAGTATAGAACCTAAACTTAGTGACCAGTTGAATATAAATGAGAAACAATTATTACATAATAAAATTGGTGATGATAAATGCGTCAACTTGCCAGTTACAACGTCCAGCAATACTAATAATAGCAGTACTGGAAGTAATTTACCTATAACGTCACTTTCAAATGATCCACGTCATTCCAACACGGGATATTCCAATTTCGGAAGTGAGTCTCATAATATGAACAGTCAGAACCAAAGTCAATACCAGCACTTGTACAATTCGGCTGTTCAGGGAGCAAATGTTTCTAATCTTGGTAGTAAAACGGCTCCTATAAACTTCAACCAAACACTTGGATTTTATCTGCCAAGCTCCTTACAAATTATTAGTCACAGTAAAGGAGATCAAAACTTTGAGAGATCTAGCAATACAAATAAAGCAGACGACTTTGCTATAGACAACATTGATAAACCACCTTTATTCAGTTCTGTTCGGGCTCAGTCACAAATGAAAGAAATGATTCCATTTATGAATCCAACGTTAGCTATGCAAAAAGCGTATATGCAAACTAATTTTGATGTTGCTCATAGTTTGAGTAAATCAAAAATATCAAACAAATCCAAACGTGGTCTGAATGATTGTATAGCCATGTTGAGAGGGAAGTTAACAAGCACAACAGATACCAACAAAGATAACGATGTTGTATCTCCCATGTCGAGTAATATACACATGAGAGAAGAACACCTTCATTGTGATTTTAGCTTACAGCCACTGGATTTATCTGGTAGATGTCAGGCTGAAGATTTATCATTGGGCCGACGAAAGGAAGTTCCAGAGAATTTAACTGTTCCCAAACCTCACAGTGTTCCTGATGACTATCAAGAAGTACAAGATTTATCAATGAAAACTTTACCAAAAACTACTCCAAGTAAAACATCACTTTTGAATGTGCGTAAACCAGTTTTCGACCCAACTTTGCGAATACCTCAATATTCTGCACCGATCGAACAACCAATACCAAAACCGTCTACTAGTTCTGTGGATCAAAGTAATTACGCAGTTCATTCTAGTTCAACAACTACTAAGAACACACCTTACGCATCAAAAGTTGTGCCACATACAACATCTGTACAGCCGACAATCGATCTGGCTAGCAATATATCTCATGAATTGTCACTGCTGCCCCAAACGTTAGTGAACACAATTGAGAAATTACCTCCTTTACAACAAGAGGAAATTGTTAAAGTTTTAATTCCTCAAGTGCTAGTCAAAGCTGTAGAAAATTACAACTTACTAAGAACCGAGTCATCAAAACGACAAAATGAACATGATATTCTTAAAAATATATCTTCATTAACTACACCTATCGAGTTAACGCATAATGAATCACCCGCCACTAGAGAAGAACATATCAGACCCAAACCAACTATCATACCACAAACATCAGAGATATCAACTCAGACATCAGTGTCAACTAAAGAAGAAGATGTGCAAAAATGCCCTCCTGAATACATTAATGTAAATACAGATCTGTATCTGATTGATCCTATATCGGGCATGATATCTGAAAGGAAAATTGACAAGTATCCTAATAAGATTGTAGAGGCTCTAAATGTGACTCCAGTAAAGCCTAGAGGACCACATGAAATTATTGATTTAACTGATGAAGTTACAGTTAAAGAACCTGAAGAAGAAATTCCTGCAGCTATAATTGAAAAGCCAAAAGCACCGGAATCTAATGTTCGAAATGTAGTTATAATTGATCCAATATCTTTAGACAAAAATAAGACTTTGGAACGCAGTAAACCCAAGGGAACAGCAAGTTTACGTGCTGTGAGAATTAAGTCAACTAGTGAGAAAATGAAAATAAAAAATATGGCTATAACAAATAAACCAGAAACATTACCAGCTTCTATAACTAAATCCACAGTACTATTTGTACCTCAAGAAGTTAAGGAGACTATTACAAAGCCGCCTGAGGAAAACAAAGTCACCGATGTAAAGGAGGATGTAGTTAATTCACAACCTTCTACTGAACATACAATAACTTCCTCCAAAGACAAGAATATTGAAAATGCTGAGCTATCTGATCCGAATATATCAGAGCCTATAGAACCAGCCATTCAACAAGACGAGGTTAGTAGTACTCAACACTCTTCTGTTGAGGAGGGGTCCGATGCGTCGGCTGATATTTCAGTCAGTAACAATATATCACCACTTAGACAAAAACTCACAGATATGCAAATAAAAGCAACGGCTGCTGTATCTGATACGAAGCTAGATGAGTCTTCCAATACTGATCAAATACAAATCCAGAAATATCAGGATGAAGTTGGTAACACTTCAGTAGATGAAGTTCTTAATAATACTTCTCCGATTGAAAGTGTTTCAAAACATGAGAAACAGAAAGCTACACCAAGAAAAAAGAGAACCAGCAAGGCTAACAAAGAAAAGAAAATTGCTGAAACAAGTGAATCAAGTAAATTGAAGGAAAATACTCGTGAAAAGGAAACGAAAGAAATAAACCCTGTGGTGGATAAGAGAGATAAAAGTGAACCTAAAACGAATGAACCGGAGAGTGATAAAAAGACATCTTTCAATAATCTACTGAAAGAATGTAATACTCTCTCTGAAAGCGCGCTCACTCCATCTAACGCTATTGACTTTCACACTGAAAGAAAAGCTCTGGACAAATGTGAAAATATTCAAATGAGTGAACCTATTCAAGATGATGCAGAGGCTGACAGAAGTATCTCTGTGCGGAGGAGTTTGAGAAGTAAAAAGACAATATTGAAAGAAACCCAGGCATCTATTATTGAAAAGGGCACTAATATTTTTGAAAACAGAAGTCACAGTAATGATATAGAACCTATTCCTGATGTACCTGGTGCCATAATTCCAGAAGAATCCTATAAGGCCAACTTGGGAAACACCACAGAAATAATTGATCAAGTCACAGAAACACTAATTAAAGAAATTGTTGCAAATGCAGAAGAGTCTGACGATGATGATGATGACATTTGTTTAGCAGCATTTTCTAAGAAAAATACACCTCAGTTACCAAAATCAACAGTCCCTCCAGTATGTGAGACTATTAATCCCGAACCAATTTCGAATTCATCAAATGACCTGCTTGTAGAATCATCAAATATTAAGGAAGACAAGAAAAAACTTCCTCAAAAAACAAAAAAGAAAATCAATCGTGCAAAAAAAACGACTAAAGATATTGTCAAATCATCTCAGCCTGAACCTTCTGCTGTGGAGGAATTGCAAAAGCAAACGCCTGATAATGTTGCTTCGACACCGCCTACCTTTACAGTCGACGATGTGCTCCAATCAAATGAAGTTAAAAATAATGAATTATCAGCTCCTATTAAAATAACATCTCTCGATACAAGCCCTTCTGTTGGCGATACTAAAAAAGAGACAACGCGCAAATCAGGCAGATTAAAAACACAGAATGAGAGTTTTGCCTCTATTGATTCAGTAAAATTGAGTGAAAATGGTCATCTGATATTTAAAATGCATAAAGAACCTAAAGACACTGTTGAAAATGTTGAAACTGGTGACAAAACTGATGCAGTGCCTCTTTCGCCTGCAGATCTGAATATCGACACTGTCTCACCAGATATTGTTCAAGAAGATATATCAAAAACTATTGCTAGACACAAAAGACCGAGGAAGTCAAAAGTTGACAATAATAAAGTCGAAGAAAGTTTATTAGCTGTCGCAGATTTATCTAAATTAGACACAGTTATACCAGATTTTTTACCAAAAGAAATTGAACCTAACGAACCACAAGTCAATGCTGTTCTTGAAAAAATTGAAACCACTAGTAAAAAACGCTCCCAAAAAAGGACTAAAGAAGAAATCCTTCCGACAACTGAAGCAGTTGTAAACAATGTGTCAAAAGATAAAATGGACGCACCCGTAAATAAAATTCAGGAGAATTTTGCGTCACCACAAGTACTTAAAAAGACTGAAAAAACAAATAAAAAATTAGAGGTCACCAACAATAAGAAAAACAAAGTTACAAAACCAAGGCCCAATGATGTGGTTGTTCCTTCGGTAGAGAGTGATGATTTTGTTCCTGAAATAATAGAAACATTTACCGATGCTGCGGAAATGTGTTTCCCGTCATCAGACGAAGATATAGTCCTTTGCAAGTTAGTACCGAAGAAAAAATTAAAGAAACTCAAGAGTAGATCTTCTCCCAGAGGTATTGATACAACTAAAATACCAACACCAGCTATTCCAGTTGATGTTCCTCGAGCAGTGTCTGTCAGTGAGGATGTGGCGACCGAGAGCAGTGATACGACGCCAGTGGTAGAAACGCCTGAATTAAGAAAGTCCTCTAGCAGAATTAAAAACATGAGAAAAGTAAGTACATTGGATACGGAGTCCATAGAAGTTTCTCAAACTAAAATCAAGAGCTCAGTACCCAATTCCTTACAAACTGTATCACCAGAAGATTCACCCAAAACCAATGAAAAATCTAAACCTGTAGTAGAAAAGAGAAGTCCTAGAAAAATAAACAGTGCAAATAAAGAGGTAGTCGAAGATCTACCACAGGAATCTCTTTCAAAGAATAATAAAAAGACTTCTAAACAAAAATTCCTTACTAAACTTCCAGATAAAGATATTGTATTAGAAAGTGATAGTAAATCTGTGATAGGAGAACCTGTTGTATCTGAAGATGTTCCACCAAATCAAGCTCACACGGAGGATTCACTTTCTCTGCCCAGTGTTACGTCAACTCCTGAGAAAATACAACCACATAGAAAATCAAAGAAATCTCCGCTTGAAAAAGATCCTGTGCCAGAAATTATTGAGAAAGTTGAACCCGAAATAGTTAAGTCACTCAAAACTAAAGCGGCACGTAAAGATGACACAGAACAAACAACAATCAAAGATGCTCCAACTGTTGAGAGAGTTTTGTCTCCCCGAAGATCTGGTAAGAAAGCATTGCTAGACAAAGAAACAACCCCTGGTGAGTCGTCAGACAATGAACCCATTTTGAGTCAATTAAGATCACAAGCTAAACTTACTGAAACAGAAGATAAGTGTAACTCAAGTGTCCCTGAATTAGTTTTAACACCAGGCCGAGCAAGAAAGAAATCTTCACTTGATCAGGAAGAGTTCACAGAGACAAAAGATAAAATTGTAAATAAAGGACTCAAAACAAAATCTATGTCAAAAGAAGATGAGGCTCAAATTCCAAATGTTCTACCGGAGATCACAGGAACATCAACTCCCCGCAAGGGTTCTAGGAAACCCCCAACAGAGAAGGAATCGCCTGTGGAAATAAAAGAAAAATCTAAAAGTGACCTTAGGAATAAGACTTCACTTAAAGATGATTTTGTGGAGGCCTATCAGGCAACACCTGAAGTTTTATCACCACGTAGAGGAGCTAGGAAGATATTACCTGACAGAAAAAGTGCAAAAAAAGTTGTTGATAAACCTAATGAAATCAAAGACAAAGTCCTTGATGTTAAAACTAGAGGTAGCTCTAAGGAAAACGTAACAGAATCATCAAAAACATCTGATGCGCCAGACCCAGTATTGTCCCCTCGTAGAACAACTAAGAGATCTCCTCCTGAGCCAGAAACAGTAGTCCAAACTAAAGATGAGTCTAATAGTGAATTGAAAACAAAAGCTACATTGAAGGAAGATTCTGTTGAGCCTTTGAAAGAAGTTTCAAGTATTCCTATCACAGCTATAACACCACGCAAGTCAAAGAAAAAGTCAATACTGGAAAGAGAATTGTTTATTCAACCTGCGGAAGTTGAGGCTAATAATGAAAATCTTCAAAAAGATTTTCCTGAAATGAGTGCAGTATCTGAGAGAGTTCTCTCACCACGTAGAAGTAAGAAATCGATGGTAGAGAAAGGAACTTTGCCAGAAGTTATTGATGCTATGAAAATAAAGACCGATGAACTTTCAAAGGTTTCTACCACAACTACTACAATGTCTCAAGAGATCTTACCACCTCGTAGATCATCAAAGAAAAACAATCAAATCAATGTAGCAGCAAATGAGTTGATGGATGAATTTTTAGATCAAACTGATGACAAACAATTGTCTAAAAGCCTCAGAAGAATTAGTAGAAGGAATGATCCTGATGAAACACAAAAATTATCTGCTTCTTTTGTGTTGGACGATATTGATGTTAAAATTGTTAGGACGAAATCTTCACGAACTGTGCCATCCAAAGAATCACCTATTGCCGAAAAACAATTTTTGTCTGTTATCGAAGTTCCTGAAGATAGTTGTAAAAATCTGACAGATGACATTGAATTGAGTAAAATCAAATTGGGTGATGATATAAAATCTAGAATTAGATCATTAAGATCTAAAGCAGAGTCATCCCCTGAGAAGATTGCAATTGCAACAACTAAAAATGATTCTCCTTCCAAAAATAAGAAATCCTCACCGGTAGTAGATGAACTTTCAGAATCATTAGATGCACCATTGAGCTGCACAGCACCAGTTATTGTAAATAAAAATAAAAAGAAAGATCTTATGCCTATTATAATAGACACAACACCCAATAGAAAAGAAATAACGCCTAAACCTGATAAGAAGAGTAAAAAAAGTCTTAAAACAGCTTTTAATAAAATCTCAAGTGATTTACACGGTACTAAGAAATGTCTAGTCAGTTTAGATGAATTAGATGTGGATAAAATGAAGCAAGATTTGATAAAAGAAACATCTATTGTTAATCACAGTGCTGAGAGTGTGGTGGAGACTACTCCAATCTCAACCATTGAAACAGAAACAGAAACTAACAAAGTAGATGAACCAGCTGTTGAAGTTGTGACTGAAAAAACAGAAATACCACTTGTAATCAAGAAATCTAAGAAATCTGGGAAGAAAAAATCCATTGATGATATTATACCAGAGGACAAAACTGAAAATGAAGCTGTTCCTTCAATCCTTTTGAACCCAGATATTATAGAGTCAAGTAATGATATAAATTGCAATATATCTGTCACCCAAAACCAGAAAGTTATAAAAAGAAAATCTCGTCTCGATTCTCCATCTAAAGTCTCATTGAAAAAGCAGCAAATTGTACAGGTAGACGTACATTTTCCAAAAGAACACACCACCCCAGATTTAGCTCCAAAACCATCAACTCCATCTAAGATTCTCTCAAATAATTCTGGTGTAAACAAAACTAAGAAGCATAAGAAAAAGATTGTTTCCAAACCGAAATCTCCTGATTATTATGCAATAGATGATGATTTATCTTCGGAAGAACCGCTGCAAAGTATGGTCGAGGTTGAGAAACAACGTTTGGAAGACAATAAAATTAAGAAAACAACACCCTGGGAACCATTGTCATGCACCATAGATAATTTGTTAGCAAAACTTTCTGAAGGCGAAGCTTCTGACAAATCTGACAGCTCTACATGCCTGGCAAGTCTAGTTACAACACAAAGGAAAAAGAAGAAAAAGAGGGTTAAAACAGTTGAAAAATTCTCAAAAGATACTTCTGCACGCAAATCAAAGAGATCTGTTGATATTTTTCCTGACTCTAAAATTGATAGTTTTGCTGATGATAGTTTTTCCGATTCTGATAGTTTAATGAAACTGAGATGTGACAAACTTAAAATTGGAATGAAACGTAAAAGAAAGAGTAGTGAAGTCTCACAGAAAGTGAAACCAACTGAGGAGGAGACTACTACAAATTTAACTAGTACAGATGCAAGTAAACAGACTAAGGAAGATGTACTACCAGAGGCTGCTGCTCAGAGTAACAAAGATACAACCGACAGTAGTAGTGCTTTGCCAGTAGACCCAGAATCAATCCAAGATAAATATCTAGCAGACTTTGGTATGTACACTGAAAAGAGACCTAGAAAATCAACGCTGTTAGCGATGAAGAAAATATCGAAAACATTCAGACCCGACGGAGAAGATAATTCCGATGTTAACAATTCTGAAGATGAAAGCAGAATCAAGAAAATTACAAATAAAAAGATTAAAAAAGCGGCTGAAACCAAAACAATTGAGATAAAACCAGTTGAAACAATAACAGTTGAGACAAAAACAGTTGAGACAAAAACAGTTGAGACAAAAGCAGTTGAGACAAAAGCAGTTGACACAAAAATATCTGAGACAAAAAATACAGAAGATGTTGATAAACAATCAAGTGCTCAAACTGTTTCTATACATAGTGTAAATGAAGAGAAAATACCTGAACCATCAATCTCTGAAACTATCCCTAATTCTGCGGACTCACATGAATCTCAGGACAAAGTTGAAGATAAGAGTAGTGTGGTGGAAGATGCAAAAAGAGTTGAAACACCTGCCACAGAAGATGAAGTTGAGGTACCTAAAAAGCAACCTAAAACAAGTGAAAACTACTGTGCTCTATGCAAGAGAAAGTTCAGAAGGCAGGAAAATTTATTGAAACACCAAATGACTCTGACACACATCTCACGGGTGTCAGAAGTAGAAGCTAAAGAAATTGAGAACAAAGCTGTCCAGGAAGAGAAGACTAACATACCCAGTATCGTAATTACTGAGACAGAACAACTCAAATTATCACCTCCACGACCTGCTTCTAGAGTTCATAAGAACTTGGCCGAGAGAAAGAGTTTTGAAAACAAGACCGATATGGTTGCAGACATTGGTGTGTCTCCTCTAGAGCATACTGAAAATATTAGATTACTTATTGCAAAAGATACATCCAATCCAGTAATAGAGATTGCTACAGAATCATCCAGGAAGACATTAAGTACAGATGAGGCATTATTCTTTGAATGTTGTAGTTTATTAAAAGAATCCAATGATATTCCTTTGGGAGCTGCAGTGGAGCCAGCACCAGACACTTATCCTTTGACCAATGAACAAAATAATTCGTCCTCTGATTCCACCCCATACATATCTGGTGTTAAGAACATTTTGAAAGCCAGTGAATTAGTTCCACCTAGTTTAACTGGAGAAAGTGACAACACCATGGAACTTTCTCAAACAGATTCCAATTCTGATGTCCTACATACGGCACCAGATAAACGTATGTTTGCATTTGCCAATAAAAGTGATTCTATTGTGAGAAGTGAGGATGGTGAAAATCGTTTTAAACATTTTCTTATCAACGACACTTTGTTTGGCACATCTAAGAAGACTGAAACAACACCACTTAGTTGCATTGAATCTGAAGATGTTCACAAGAAATGTAGCGGAGAATATGACCCATATTCTGCTGAATCTCTTATGGTGAGAACAAACTCTGATGACTTTTCTGATAATGGTGACAGCATGATATCTAGTCAAGATGCTGACAATACAACAGCCCACAATACTAGCAGTAAAAGCCAGAGCAATACATTATCTGAAAAGTCTCTTTGTCAGCCTTTATTGATCAATGAGTTTGAAGATAAATTTGATAAGATCAAACGCAAAGCGAGAGAGAAGGCTCAGGCAGCACAGGAAGCTATGGCGGCTGTCATTGCACCAGTTAGAAGTCATTCTAAGAAATCTAGCAAGAAGAATGGATCCAAATCAAGGTAATTATTTTCATTTTTTATACTCATTACTTTGATGTCTTTGTTAGTATTCTGGTATAATTCTCCCAGTATTTCACCAAATTTTGAGATTTTTTTACAATGTTATTGTTTGTGATTTTAGTGTTATTTTTAAACATTGCAGGAAAATGGGAGGTGAAAAGAAAAATTCACAATCTTTGTCTAAATCACAGAAGTCAAAGAATAAATCCAAAAAGAAGAACATCATCACAACAGCTGATAAAGGCAATTCCAAGAAAATTTTAACTAAAGCGGCATTGAAAGGATTTGACAGTGTGAAAGTTTCTATCAGTTCTGAAGAAATCAACTTCCAAGATGTACTCGATACTAAGGGTAGTCCAATAGAGTATCAAGTCACTAAAGACAAAGATATGGAAAGAGGTGACTTTGATACCAGCAATGATAAAGTGAATAACATTGAACCATTAGTGAGGAACTCTGACATTTCCAAGAAAACCTTACCATCATTTGGCAGCAAGGCTAGTCTAAAAGGCAAACAAAAAAAACATTTATTCGACTATAAGAGAAAAGTGGAGTCACCTTTTGCCAATGATAAACATGACATTTATGAGTTTATGGACGATGAGGATGACAATATGTCAGATAGCTTCAAGTTCAGAACACCAACAGCTATAAACAGAGTGGGATCATCTGCTAAGAAAGGAGAACTTCCACTTAGTAACTCAGCAAGCTGCAAGTCTTCATTAGACGTCCAAAATGATGATTCACAAATATCTAGTTTGAGTTTCTCAGACAGAGATGAATTTAATTATATGTCGGATGATTATAATGCACATGAAAGTGGAGACGAGACCAACCATAGCTCTAATTCTCTTGAAGGATCGACAATACTTAGTAAGAGCTCAAAGAAACACAAAAAGTCTTCTAAACACAGAAACATCAAGAAGAATGCCATTATGGGCAAAATATTTAAGAACAATGCAATTAGAAACAATGATCAAAGTCCATCTGGTAATGATGGTACAGAAAATCCAGATGATACAGCCGGATGCCATCCAGATATGGATCAACTGTTTGATAGTTTGTTTGAACAAGCTGTACTAGAAAGCAGTCAGGCAACTGAGGCAGAGAACAAGGTTTCAGCAGATGTCACAGATACGGATGATATGTACAGTGCAGGGGACGAAGTCAGAGCAGATGAGAAGATAGAGTCCAATATCAGAAGTCCTAGTCCGTGTGAGAGTGACTCTGATAACGATGATGACCCAAATCCTATCCCAGCTTATCCAAGAACTAGTCAAAGAAAAATTGTGCCACGTCTCAAAGCTAGGTCCTCAGATGACGAGGCCCTGCAACCGAAACCACAACCCCAACAACTCGGTAAAAAGAGCGAAATCGGAGTCGCCAGTCACAAATCTCAAAGGAAATGTACTACAGGGAAACAAAATGTTCTCGTTGAGAGTTGGAGTTCAGAATCTGACTATGAAGACTTTAGACAGTTTGAAGAATACTCCTCTATTCCAAGACCTCAGAAACATCATCGTCGCCCTCGTCGAAGTGGCAGACATAGACAAGTTGAACAATCGAGGTCAGAACAATCTGAACCGATAGAAAGTAATAATATGAAAACTATAGAAAACACAATGATAGAGAATAATGAAGATCCCAACAAACCAGTCAATTTTAATTCCAGTGATAACCTAGATAGTATGGATGCAAAACGAGACTTTGATGATCCTAATATATCAAACAGACGTGTGTCATTCACACCCAACAATTTATTCAAAAACAAGAGCTCAAAACGTAAACGTAGACAGTCACAAAAACCATTTGATTACGACTTTGAATTCAAACCGACACGCATAGCAGAACCTCCTACAACACAGCGTAGAATAAAACGGGCAGCTTCAGAAATGTTATACTATTGGTCCAGTTCTAGTGATGACGACATGAAGAATACATCAACGGATATCGGAGGAAGGGAAACTGAACCTGTGGAGCAACACGGATGGATCGTAGGGGATTCACATAAGAAACTTGTCACAATGCTCGCTCACGCTAAAGGGAGGAAAGTGGACGACAACGCATCCGTCAAAGAGAAGAAGTCCCGTCCATCTTAATAAATTACAGTGAGTACATTACACCTATTTTCTTTTCATACAATTCCAATAGTATTAGTTTGTCCTATATAATGCTGCAATGTGAATTTATTAATTTTATTTGTGGGCTGGTATATTCAAAATAAACTTAACATCCAACAATATGAAGAGAAACCTTAATCTAAGAAATGTGAAACTATTATTACCTGTTTAATGCCAATATTGATGGTTGTTTTTGAATATACCCAACCTGTATGTATGTATCATTTGTCTGTTTGAAAAGAACACTATTTGTAAGAATATTTGCATATTGATTCTTAAAAGACAGGATCTTTTATAATAATTGTTGTGTTTATAACATTGTATTTGCACAATGTGTGTTTTACCTTCAAATGGACAATGATGCTACGTAATATGTAATAGGAAATCATTGTAAAGAGAGAATGTTTGTTTTATCCTACTTATTAATATTGACTGGTGGTCAAAGCGATATATGTTTTATTACCATTGTTACATACATAGTTTACATATTCTTGATTACTCGTAAATGAGAATGTGGTCCACAAATATAAAGTAAAGTATAACTTTTTAAGTTTATCATTAGAGTATTAACAATTGAAAATTAATAATAAAGAATGCATTATTTAGCGCCCTGAGGAAGGACTCATTGGTTCTATGTTCAGTCCAATGCACTCTGAGCAATAATCCTTCAGCGCCAATACTTAACATTCTTATCTGAGCTGAAGTAGGGTGTTGTTATTTGAAGATGCATTTTCGAATAGTGCCAGTTATTAGCACTGTCATGTGCAAGGAGTTTACTGTGGTAAGTCTTGAGAATTTGAAGTTTAAGATTGGCCCATTGATCTCTTGCTGGAGCATCCTAAGATTATTAAATTGATAATTCAACTGAGCATAAATAAATATTAATTATAATGTGATCTGATTTTGCAAAAGACATTCTTTCTTTACGACTTGTAATAAATATTGCACATACACACCTAATATATTATCTTGGTGAAGAGCTAGTCTACCCTATATCTACATTTGGTTAAATTGACATATGAACATTATTGCCTTGTAGTTCTCCCTATGACAAATCATCTTTGTTTAAAATGCATTCTTTTTTGTTGAATTCATATGTAAAATAAATGATAATTCATTCAACTTGATATATCCATTCATGTTTAATAAGATAATTGAAACTATAGTCAAAAGTAATAATGATACCCAATCATCTTTAATGGTGATTTTGTGTTGAGAATAAGAAAAATTGTGAGAGAAGCATTATATTATGTTATTATGTTGTTAACACTTATAATATTTCCTTACAGTGATAATAATAATAAAAAAAAATTATCTGTTATGCAAAACATAAAAACAAAAAAAAAACAAGAACATAGTAAAGAACAAATATTTTTCTGCATTGGGTGAGTTTATTGTACATGCACAATATCTTCCAACTTACCCTATGAAATACAATAACCATAACAGAAAAATAATGGAAAATAAAATAATTAGTTTCCATTGTTTCCCTTTAATAAACAGATTTATCAATCACCCTATTTGATGATATGTGGGTATATATATATGTGTGTGTGTGTGTGATATTTATTATAATGTATATTGTTATCCAATAGGAGACACTATGATATTTATTGGTGATTGTTTGACCTCATTGTTACTGACCACAGATACATGTTTTTATTATTACTATCTCCCTTTCAATAAGTATGTAATGTCTTCATTGTATACGCAATGGGCACACAATATGTACACAGTACAAATTATACTGTACCATGTTCTGTGTTCTGCATTGATTCCCTCATATAAGATACAAGGAGATTGCCTTCTCTTTGATGTTTAATTATTTTATGTTTAAATGACGAAAGTAGAATCAAATAATAAACAAATTATTTAGAAAAAAAAATATAATTTTTTGTTTGTTTGTTGTGCACACTGTAATAGTTGTTTTTTTTTTGGTTGCATATGAAGATATAAATAACACGCAGTAGTAGAAATTTAGACAAAAGGATTAATTAATGTAGTATTTCAGAGCCTCATAAATAAGTAACAATTGGGAATATTGACATCACCAGATATTCTCTGGTCTCTGGGAGTTAGAGTTATCATTAGCATTCGATGTTTTGATTATTTGGTTCACTTTGGTACTCATTCATATTTGACATGCTGTTTATAATTTTGTCTATCTATCTGCACCGTCACGGTGTCACCTGCACATGCACAGTGAGGTAGGCAGTGGATTATCTGAATGTAATAAACACACGTCTGCCTGTCTCCTGGTGTCATAAAAATGAAGATGACATTCAAGATTGATGGTGTACTTGATTACTATATAGTGAATTACAATCCATCAGATTAGTCTGCAACGAATTTAGATTTTCTTCTCCATTCCTCCCTATTTTCAGCTAGTCTCTTTAGTTCTACGTATATGCCACAGTTCATGTCCTTCTTCACTTGGTCCATATAGGTAACTCTTGGTCGGCCTCTACTATTCCTGCTCTCCGTGATGGTTATGAGCAGGCCTGGGTGCCTGATGTTGTGGCCAATCCAGTTAGCTCGTTGTTGGCTGATTCTTTTAAGGAGTTGTCTTCTTTCGCCTACTCTGATCAAAACTTCTTAGTTTCTATATGAATTATGTTCATTGAATGTCTTCTATGTGATGTTTTATGAGTGCCTGTCTTTGAAGAATACTCAAAAACTCATAGGAAAGAGTTAGAGTCTATAGTATTGCAGGACTCCACTGAGGGTACATATTATTTTGTGACTGTACCTCTTGTTCTATTTTAATTACATTTTCACTGTATAGCTGAATCACCTGTGTTCCGATTCTTGTTTTGCCCATTTTGCAAAAACATAATGCCTAGTAACGTAAGTTTTTTCATAGAAATCCAACTGTTGTGTGACCTTACCATTATTGTATTACTATTTTCTAAACTGCATATTATAACAAATATTTACTTCCTGTATAGATGAATCATTTCTCAAATTTTGTTGAGTTTTATTCAATTATTATTATTTGCTTATTCGTGTTTCTAATTTTTATCGGAAGTACTCACCATACAACACCTAAAATGTGGGGCACGTACCAAATTGAACCATTACTCAAATTGTACATACTTAAAACAGTGGCATCTTAATGAATATTTGAAAAATGATTTAGAAATAAATGTTTATTTTAATCATTGGAATCAATGAACATTTAAATCATAGGCTTTATAATCAATGAACTTAAAATCATAAGATTCTGTATCTGCAAGATGTGAGCTAGTCCCAAACTCATACATGAATCTTGAATTATGATTACTAACGAGATAATACATATATACAATCTGCCCTGGCCAGGAATCAAACCCGGGGTCTCGTAATTCAAAGGCAAGAGCGTAACTTCTGTGCCAAATTGACTGTCAAAATGTCATTCCCTTTTGATTATTTGTTAAGCTGCCACTGTTTTTGTTTATACGTGTCAAAATACATTTACAATTTTTGTTTTTAGGTCTTTGGGTTCTTAATTCTTGCTTGCGAGTTGATTTATAATTTCATGTATAAACAGATTCTTCTCGACTTTATAACAACGAGGAAAACAGCCTGATCTTTCAACAGCCAGAAAAAAGAAAACGATGAAGAAATATATATTGTATCCTGAAGACGACGACTCTACGAGAATATATTGACGCTTCGTTGTTGTCGTCTTTGTCTTACTTACACTAGTAATACATTTTTGCTATAAAATAAACATATATTTAGTGTCTACCTGTATAATGTATTGTAAAATATTAAATTTTTTAATTAATCATATATATTTTTTATTATTATTATTTAAACTATGAAATATTGAA
This sequence comes from Athripsodes cinereus, assembly GCA_947579605.1. Taxonomy (NCBI): domain Eukaryota; kingdom Metazoa; phylum Arthropoda; class Insecta; order Trichoptera; family Leptoceridae; genus Athripsodes; species Athripsodes cinereus. The sequence goes on from OX388329.1 coordinate 2,463,445, forward strand.
TCATTATTATCATCATTCTCTCTCTTCAAAATAGAGAAGTGTTGAAATTATATAAAAATATATATTTAACATGTATTTAAGTATAAAACTAAATTATAATATATATTTGTCAATGAATATTATTTTTAAATTATCGCTACACAATTTATTATTATTTTTATTAGAATAGAGTTTACACATATATTTTTTTTGTACAAATTTTTTAAATTATCAAATAACACGGTTTGTTTCTTTAGTATGTTTTTCTCTTTAAAATATACATTTTTATTGTGAATAATATACTATTAAATAAAGAGTATTCAAATTGAAAATAGAATGATGTACCGAGGGGAGTTTTTTGTATAATTTTTGTTTAGTCTTACGGATGAAATAGAAATAAATAAATAAATAGGTAAATGTACAATGTTTCAGTGTGAATATATATAAAATATATGAAACTATTTAAGTTATTATTATGCTATAATGTTGCTATCGTATTGTTTAGATTATTTCATAGTGGACAGTAGTTTTAAGGAGATTTCGTCTTTAAATTTTTTTTGTATCATGATCTCTTGGAAATGTAATCAATAGCTGTTGTCAAGCATAGCAAACTCGCGTTCAAATGTTTTTTTTACTGAGAATGTTCAATGAATACGGAGTGTCTGGACATCCCTCTTTCCCAATATACCCTTCCTACTATGAGAGCGATGTAAGAGCATCAGAAGTGTTGTGGGAAGGGGTGACTGAATCAGTTTGAAGACACTCTAACGGGCTGTTTCACCACCTCTGGATAAAGTTCTAGATAACTATCCTTAGGATAAATTTATCTACAAGATAAACTGAAGCGAGCGTTTCACCATCTACAGATTTCTTACGGATTGTTATCCGCCAGATAGCAGTGGCAACATTGTAATTTCATGCGTTTGTTGCATGAATGTATACACGTAGGTAGGAATATATCGTGCGTTGCCTAGGAATATATCTAGGCAACGCACATGTAAACAAATTTTGACAGTTTAACACTATCTAAGATTTATCCGCCGGATAACTTATTTAGACCTTTATCTATAGGATAGCAATGTCAGGGAGTCGTGAAACGCATTTTTCGTTTTATCCGTTAGATTTATGTTGGATTGACTATCCGCCACTTTATCCAGAGGTGGTGAAACAGCCCGTTAATGAAGGGAGCTGATATTTTCCCTGTGCCCCCGAGAGGAGAATAAAATAACAATTAATTGGTAGATTGATATTTACAAATAAGACTTTGGAACATATCAGAGCGTTTTTGCGAAAATAAAAAAATATCACAATTTTCTTTAAAAGAATGTACATCAAGTACAATGATTGATACTGAAATGTTAGGATTGAAAAAAAATCTTTGGGTGCCTACTCCATTCAGTGACATTACTTTGGAGACATTGACAATAAATTATCAGTTTGGCAAAATACATACTTGAAAGATATTGCAGAATAGTGTGCGTGGGTGCCGCATTACGCTCTGGCCAATTCAAAAATTATCCGAACTTTAAAAATCCCCATCAATTGACAACATCACAAAAACTGTTTAAATTTTTTATAAATATATAATTTAAGGTAGAGTTGATATGTCAAATAAATATTATATTTATAGCTGATAATCATATGGAGTTTAATTGTAAAATGTTTGATTAGATGAAGCTATAGTCGTGTTTACCTACAAATATATTAATGAGTTTTATTCGAGATTTTATTATTTATGATTTTGTGCTTTTTAAAATTTTGATTTTAAAATATGTTTTTTATTGTTATTATTATTTTATTCGATTCGCTTTGATGTATTTTAATAATAATATTTAATTAAATTAAGTAAAAACATTTTACATTCTTAAAAAAAACTTAATCTTTATTTAAAATAAATATAATAAATTAAATTAATGTTATTGAATATGATACATAAATATATAATATTTAATCTATCACAGCATATTTTATATTAAATAGTTTCTATTTTATTCAATGTGTAAATTTAGCAGAAATTGAGATAATTCTTATATGCTATATATATATATATAAATATTGTATGGACTGTGTTTTTGTAGGGAACACGGATTAGAGATGATTCAAAATGTATTGCGTCAATGATATGTAATATCACGCAATATTCATTATTGCCATCAAATTGATTGTTATTGTGTAAGTTTTATATTTTATATAGTAGATTTGAAATATTGTCCTTAAATATCGGACAGTTCAAAGGGAAGGGTAAAGGGTAATGGTTTTTGATAGTCGTCTTCGGACAGACTGAGAAGGAAAATCGATCGGTGTTCCGTACACGTGGTCCGTCGATTGACAACATATTTTATTATTAATTATATTATTAAACCTTTAAATGTGTAAAATTTATGTCACTTGTAATGTTTACTGAATAGAACTATATATATTATTATAGTCTTAAAATGTAACTGTAATTTTTTTTGATGTTCTTACAATTTTTAAAATTCATCTGCGTTCTATTACCTGAGATATCACAAAACAATGTTTATAAATTATAGACTATTTTTTTTATTAGTTATTTTAGATGTATCCCATCACAAAGTTTCACATTAAGATATGTAGAAGTTAAAAGTATAATTAATGAATACACTTCTTACATTTGCGCTACTAATTTTCAACATGCTTTCAATTAATTTTTATTAAATGGTGTTACTTTTTACAGTTTCATTGAAATTTGCAGACGTTTTTATTGTAAATTAGTAGAATGAATGTCTGAAAATATCAATCGATTTCAATGTTAAGTAGAATATATGAATGTACATACTTTTGATTATATATTGAGAAGTGGATGTAATTTCTTAATTAATTAACGTTTCTGAACGTTCTTACCTGTATTGCAGAGATTAGTGAATACATAACATCAAGTGATTGAAATCATAGAATGTTACTGTCGAAGATTTGCCAGTTCTCCTTTTCATGAGAAAGGAGTACTCGATGGCTCAGATAAATCATTAAGTAAGCGAGAAAGCATTGTGAACGAAAGATACTTGCTTTCTCTCAGCAATTGCAAAGTGGAGAACTTTCGAAGGCTGAAGAGTCAGACAAATTTATAATTACAATTAATGTCAGTGGATCTGCTTCTCTCGGTGATAAAACTTAAAAGTGTATAATATATTGTATTTCAATATAATGCATTTATAATCCACTATTTGTCGCATTAGAGAAATGATGTGTGGAAACATACTATCGTCCTTATGACAAATTCAGTAAGATTATCAAGGCTTTTCAGAGCCTTGTATTATATAACAAAACATGTATTATGGGTATTATTATCGTGACAATTCAGACATATAATGTAACCCCCAGATATAGAACAAGATTATTCTTAATTTTGCCCTAGCTGGGAATCGAACCCGGGGCCTTGTGATTCATGTTTAGTACATTACTTTCTGGCTACGCACATTTGTATTTTACAAGGAGTGTAGAGTTACCATTAAAGGTAACTCATAATAATTCATATGGATGACATAGGAACTGACATTCCTACAACATCCATGGGTGAGGGAGGGTGTAACCCTTAATGTGAGTTACCATTAAAGATGTTAGCAGACTTATTAACTTCCATTAAATTGTGTGTGCGTTGAAGATTTTAAGACATTTTTTATGTGCAGACATGTTGATCGCCACTAGACCATTCTAAAGATTTTTCAGAAAATTATAAATTTATCTCCACAGCTCAAATGCATTATACTGGATTTTTCACAGGGACTGTAGTGTGCACACGGTAATTTTTGAATCTGTTCATAAATTAAATAAACGAGAGTTACACGGTACATTTAAGGAGTTCCTAGTTTAAACTGTAAATATAGTATAATTATTTTCATTTTTTTTCCTTTTTTGTCTCACACACATAAACACACACACACACATTAATAGACCCAATTAGTAGTAAATAACGAACCTTTGAATACTATAAATAGTTTAAAAAATTAATATATTGTTGTCTTAGGTAGGTATTTTAACAATATTATAAGTTATAATTGGTGTATGACATAATATATACCATTCATTGATAAGTCATATAAAAAATATATATAAATTACTATTGATGTACCGCATATGATTATTACATGTAATGCTGTATTAACTTTTAATTATAAAATATATAATTATATTAACCTATATTGGTGTTTTATATAAATGATAAAAAAAGTATATATATATTCATATAACTATATTAGACGTAAATGGTATTTACATTTTTATTATACTTTATTTTGTATTTTACTTAAATGAATGAGTTCTAATACGCATATGTGTATTTGATTTTTTTATTTTTATTTTTAAGTTGTTAATAAAAAACACGACAATTAGTCTTTTGTTTTATACATATGTAGTTATTTCATGCTTTTTCTTTTGTTACTTTTTCAATTGTTTTTTATTATTAATATTAATAGTATGTACTTTTGCAATGTACTATTTATTACACAATATGGTTTTTCTTATGTATTATATAATTTTTTCGATATAATGTGTTTTTTTTTTATAAATAAATAAATACAATAAGCGTTAGTTAAAGAAAAAAAAACTATGCATTTGATGTAATAATGATATTGTAACACAAACACCGCCGATTGTTTTAAAAATTAGTTTTCATTTGTCACAGATTGACGGCACGCTGCTAGAGGAGAAAGTGTGGAACGTTTATTAAATTAATTATATTATATTCTGTTAAGAAAAGTAAGAGATGTTGTATTTATAAATAAAAAAATTAAATATATTTCTTAAAATATATAGAAACACTTTTAGGGGGTAATTTTATTAGAATATTTAAAATAAATGTCGATTTGGTTTATATTATTTTTAATTAATATTTAATTTGACATTGAATTAAAAAGTGTTTTAAAGATCAATGATTTATCCTACCTAAATTAATAAGAAAAATGAAACTAAATTCGATTTTCTTTTTGAATTTTATTATTTATCTTTTGTTTACTTGATTTGTTTTATTATATTGATTGTGCAATAGGTGTATAATGTACGTAGACGATAGTTTCTTTTTTCTTTTATTATATAACAATGATTAGTAGACTTGTGTAAGATGCTATACTTCTTTATTACCATAGTTTTTTTAATTAAACAAAACTGAATGAAATTTCAACGATTACATTTTGATATTTCAATCTTATGTACTGATTCAAATTCTACTGTAGATCTTTTAGCATTAATTGTGTATTTTGCATGTATGAAGTGCTCAGCACTATAATGGATCAAGTCCACAAAATTCAAAATCTGAGATGTTTTGTGATAAAGTCGACATATTATAGGTATACTGCATTATTAAAACACAGTATGGGACACTAAAGCAATGTGGCTCTAATTTTGAACTTAGGACTACATTTTGACAATAAAGACATTTTACATCCTATTTTTTTTTTGTGAGGACGCAGAGGATGGCGCTCGCATGTTTAGTACATGCAGCTGGTCTGCTGGCTACCCCCATCTTGGGATATGCCATTAATAGTAGGGTTACTATTGTTTTGGTACTGAATAAACTAATGCACGTAGAACGAGAATTTATCAATAATAACTCGTATTTATGAAAAGATTAACTTGATTCTGTATAATTCTGAACGCCTCATATAAGGTCGTCAGTTAATTCAATATTTTGAAAAAAAAAAAAAACAAAAAATTTCTGTATCGGTTATTTCTGATTTGAGTGGTAGTAGAGAATGTTTTATTATCTTTGTCTTTTTGTTTTCGCTCACAACTGCCATTTTGTAAAATTATTGATTAAATTTTCATTCTTATTATTATTGTGTACAGAAAATAAAACTTTATATTATATTTAATTAAATAAATAAATGTAATGAATATATTAATTTATAACGATACATTATGTCTATGATATAATAATATAAAAAAAAAACTAGTATTTGTATTGAATATCTTTATATATATATATTCGTATATTAATTTTATATTATCACTTTGATGTGTCTGAATTTTTACATTTTGTGTGACCATTTTGTGTACACAGTATGCAGAATAATTCATCTACATTTGTCAAAGTTTTCTTATTCATTTGAGTGAAATTTTTTTTTTTTTAAAACGAATATTAAATGTTTATTATGTCTTACTATTCAATGTTTCAATAATTTCTTTCTCACGAATGTTCGACATTTCATTGTTCATTAGTTAACGTAATATTGGATTTGATTCATGATTGATTCACACTTAAAAGAGTCCATATTGTATGAACATTTTGTTTTTGCTGTTTACTAGCAATGTGGCCTGAAAAGCACTATTATTTTTATCGTGAATAAATTGTCGGAAACTCCCAGCGCAAATATTTGCGACTAAAGTTTCCTTTGTAATGTAAAATGTTTGCAAGTTGATCAACTGTATTTCTATCCCTTTATTGAATATAGATTTTAAAACATTCGTTATTATTATATTGCTAGAAAACAAAAATGATAATTCATTCGTGGCCATTTTTTTATGTGTAATTAATTTTTTTTTTTTTTTAAATATTTTGTACCTTCGTAATGCATTTTATCTCGCTATTAATGTTAAAATATATAATAGTTTATACATACTATCACGGAATTACCCACAAGTGAGTCAACCAGCAGAGCAGTAGCATGTAATAAGCGTGCAAGCTGTCCTCTCCGTGCCTCGTATATAATAGTTATTCTGCATATTGCTTAGTTAATTTTCTTACTTAATACACCGCTGTAAAATTGATTATGATTATTATTATATTAATTTAAATTTAATGCAAGAAAAAGAATGTAATTTTATGTTAGTTTTATTATATTTTAACATTTTTATGCCTTTTGTGTATTTTTTTTCTTTTAATTGTTTGTTTTTTTGATTGGTTATTTAATATTGTATCACTATGATTTTCTATGTGTTTTGAGAATATATAACTATATTGATAGTAATATCACATTTATATATATGTATTTATATATATTATATATTAGAATGTAATTGATTTATTTTTTTCTTTTTGAATTATTGGAATGATGGTTATATTATTATTATTATATTATTAGTCATTTGTGTAATCTCTAACTTAAATTTATCGTAAATGGTTATTATTAATAATATAATAAATAAAAGTACTCACAAGTTGGTTTTAATAGTAGTTATATACAATCAAAATAAAAGATGTAGTCAAACTTTTATGAGCAAGCGAAATTTATTCTGCCAAATAATTGTATATACACAAATTGTTTTTTAGGTTCTCTACTTTCAGAAGTCTTGAAAAATATTTTTTTATTTGATATTCAAAAAGACAGTTGGTTTCTGCTCACTGTTTCATATAGGATTCAACCTGATATCAACTGGGGTGTTGAGGGGATATAGCAGATTTCAGCGCCTTGGGTGCAGGCATCGCTGAGCAAGATAACAAAGAACTTATAAATTTCACCTTTGAGTGTTTTGTTTTTGACAAAACAGCACATTTTTTAACAAATTGTCTCGGTTATTGTCACGTATGTGACATTGGTGACAGAAAGGCTGCTCGAAAATGTGGCAGCTCGAGTGTCAATTGGCTAGAACATGTAAAACCTGGACACAATTGAAAAAAAAAACTCTAAGAGTATCAATATTTTGTGGCTACTGTGCAAAGTAGATGAGATGAAAGTATTTGTGAATCACTTCAAACTCTCAAATGTACCCAAAATCTAAAGTTTGACTACATCTTTGATAACCTACCTCCCTTTCTTTCAATGGTTAAGTAGTTTACTGCTAAAAAATATCACAATAAATTTTATATTGAATATTATACACATAAAATTTAAATTGAATTATAGTTATGCAAAATATGTGAATATTTTGTACTATTTCTTTTACTTATTTTCGTCATACTTGTTGGTAAATGCATCCCAAGCAGTAGACCACTTTTCTATTGTATTACAGCTCTGCTCCACATAATTAATTCAACGCAAGAACTTGTAATTGAAGTCTATATTAAAAATAATAATATATTATTTAAAGGTTGTATTGCATGCTGGTAGCAGCAACAATTGAAATATATTTCTTGCGTTGAATTGATGTGGCTAATAAGTCTTTTAAATTATGTAAAACATGTTGCTGCAGCGAATTGAATATTCATTCTAAAAATACCAAGGCACAGTTGTAATGTATGTTATTATTATTTTATTTGACAGGGTGTGTTGTGTACTGCTGCGACCTGTCAGGTGTGTTGTTGTCTCCCTACTTTGTATGTATGATGTTGTTCAGTCAAAGCAATCCCTCTAGTCACAAATATCTCTTGATGCTTTTGGTGGATCTAAATCGAGAAAGCATTCTATTTCTAACCGGTTTCTATTATCTAGTTTTTTATTTTTGCAAATTTCACGACATTGCAGTCTGCCACGAAGTTTCCAGGGGTCTCAGCTTTCTCTTCACAAAGCAAGTGTTGTCTTCCTCAGTTCCCAATCCTAATAATATTGACGCTTCACGACAATATTCTCAATCAATTTAACCTATAAAACTAACTTAGTGTCAAAAGATACAGCTTGTCGTAATAAAAAAACAAACAGAATGAGTGACATTACTCATCTTTACTGAATTGAAATTAATATTAAAGATATTTTAAAAATACTTGCCTTTTTAAGACATTGAAAGACTCATAAAAGAATCTTACTTCTTTGTTTTTCCATTGATTGAGGGACTTCTATCCATGTGAGAAAACTAAGACAAACGGGGGTTTGAAAAAGCACTGACATTTGACAATTATGTTGCTTAATCACGTGGAACAAATTCTCGAGGACGGATGCGTGTTGTATTAGCGTACATGGGTGAGAAATTGTATGAATGTAGAAGAAGCGCATGGAATATGTTGGAATGGGTTGAATGAGGTTCCATCCTCTTCCTACCCTGCTTAGGACACAGTGTGAGCGTGTAGGTAATTAGATAAGCAGTAAATTGTTTGTAGCTTAATCTGAAAAGGCCCTTATTCAAAGAAACTTTGCATTTTAAGTACTTACTTACCATTTGAGTGACAATATGTATGTAGTTAATTTATTTTCTTTATAATTCACTCGTTACGAAGGCCGTATATTCCTATTACTTATCATTACTAAGAGTGCCGTTAAAATATGCATGTATCGTTCTATATAATTATCCATCATCCACTTCTAGTGCATGATGTTTGATTGAAATGATTCAGTCATAAAATATAAAAGAATAGTGTCCTTACAATAACATCACATTTACCTCTGAATTTCTAGCTGTGGCTAGTTTGCTAACTTATTTGTTACCCTTGAAATTGGTAAACAGTTTAATTATTCATGATTTTATCACATTATAAATGGCACTATTATTGAAAATATTGAGTTTAATTTATTCATTCTTTCCATGGTAGCACTTTTCACAAGTGAGATTCACCTGTGGATAGCTATAAACAAACAGATTGTTCTCAATGAAGCAAAACAAAGTTATACTTTCAGGGTGGGCAGCAAACCTCATCTTTGTTTTTATTTAAATTGAGATTTATTTCAAGCCTTTGTGTTTCAATATTTATTATGCTTGACAGACATAGCTGTGTATCAGGATAATAATGCAATTGAGGATTGTGTGGAATTATTGAATGAAAAATTTAAACTGATGAATGATTCGAGTTTTCAATAAAATATTAGTGGTAGACTATTGTAATGCAATCAATCCAAAGTTTTTTTTTTTATATATATTATAACTGTGTCATGGTGTAGAAATGAATAAAATAAGATAAAAATGCTTCATCTATATTGATAAATAAAAGGAGGTGATACAAATATCTGATGGTAAAATCTTGGAGTTACAAACAAGAAATTTGTAGGTATTTTTTTCTATTTTAAAAATTAGTTTGGGTTTTGGTCTACCCAAATACGCCTTCACACTAAGCAATAGCTCATTCAATTCTGAGTGTGTCAGCCATTGGAATTGTTCGAAAATCCAAGATGCAACCAATGCAAAGTTTTGGGTCATTGCAATATTGTAATCCCACATTTATTAATGCTTGGGACGTATCTTAATTTATAAATAAAAAAATGTATTTTATTTATTTATACAAAAAATATATATGAAGCATTCTTATTCTTGTAACTATACTTTATGGAAGAACTTAGAAAAAGGAACATTTCAATTGAATCAAATAATAAAGACTTTAAAATTTTCAATAAAAGAAAAGAACTATTTCTACTCAGGCTCTTCTACTGGCATATTCTGAGAACAGCATATTGAAAAATACAAAAACATGGGACTTCAGTTGATATTAAAAGGATCCTCTTTTACAGTACACCTTTATTCATTAAAACAATGGTATTATTACAGACTAATTAGAAATGTTGAGCTAAGGTGTTGCAATGCTAAAAACACTAATACTATTACATATAAAGAAGATTTCTTTTCTATTTTTACAAGAGGAACATAAAGAGGTAGAAAAAGATAATTGGAGCTGTTGGAAATCATATTGGGTTAGTAAGACACGTAAAAAAATGGTAATTTATTTTATACTATACTATACCATCTCGACATGTAGAGTAACCTCATAAATATAAACAATTTAATTTTTACATCAAATTTTATTTTATAAAGAATGAAATTTGAAAAAGAATTTAATTTTATAAATTTATTTTATAAAGATAAATTCTAAAGCGTTGCGATTTACTTTTTGATTACTAACCAACACTTACACAAATAGACAACACAATAGTTATTAAATGTGGTTCAAAAGTGTGTGACAAGTAATGTGACAGTCATTCAATAGATATCTACTGTGTTGTACAAGTGAGATATTGAATGATTTTCTTATGAATCTTTCTTGAAACCATATACCTACTTCTTAGACTGGTAGCATAATACAAATTGCTGTAATTTTCATGTCACAAAATCAATAATAGTAATAGTATGGCGTTCACTCTGTATGGTTTTGATCTCTTTACTTCAACAATTTTAAAAAAAGTCCTTCAAATCTGCAACATAAAATATATTATGTATTACCATGAACAAGAAGAAACTGTGTTGGTGATTGTTGTAAAAAGGTGTATTTATAATATATGGAGCATCATGAAATAACAGTAACATATATTGGTTGAGTCGACGTTGATTTTGTAAAACTCCATTATATTGATATAATGAAAAACAATTTTGTTTTCATTATATCAACAGTAACATACTTTTATAAAGGCAGCTAAACATACCTTGGCGGCGTACAGACAGCTATGAGACGTAATGAAGGCATTCATTCAAATATTTTTTCGGAGAATGCTCTGAATTGTCGCCGAAAGATTTAAGATTATTTTAAGGTAAATTTTTTGCCGAAAGATTTAAGATTGTTTTTAGGTAAATTTTTTTGAGTTCGTCGTTAGCCTGGAGGTAGAGTCTCGGCCTCCAGAACAAGGGGTCCGTGGTTCGATCCCAGGTGTCGGCAAACTCCCCTTTCATGGCACAAGCTTTTAGCTTAGTGTGAAAGGTGTATAAGGTTGTATTTGGTATGTATGTATCTTTTAAAAAAAGAATTTAAGACGTTCGCATCCAGCCGTCTGAACGCCGTCAATGAGGGACTCGAGTTCTTGAACCAAAGTTCATTTAAGACTGATTGATATGAAATTATATTGGTTGTATTACCAATTCTTCCTTTGAATTTTCAGTCTATGTCAAAAGTCGTTACTTGAAACAATCTGTTTTCAACAAAAAGGTACAGAATGACGTCTTTTAGAAAAGAATTTTATGAAATTTATATACCTTTAAGAAACCTGCTATAAGAGAAACAAACACAACTTCTAGAAAACTATTGCGTTGTTAAACTGTAAGGTTTCAAATACGTAATCACAAATTAATATTTGAAATAAATTACAGGTTGCCACGAATAAGGGTCTACCTACTTGTTAAAAAATTGTTTATCTTAATTAAAAGTGGCAACTTAAATAAGAATATTTTATTTGAATTTAATAGCGCTTCAGTGTTTTAACATTGTGAAACAACATTATAAATTATGGTATTAACACTGCTTTTGTGTTTCACTAACATGCATACAACGTATACCACAAACACGCCTAGCGCTTTTCCCTACATTGATGAAACAAAACACAGTGTTAATTTTATATTTCAAAATTATTTAATAATTTATTCATTAATTTTTTACTCTGCATTCATTACAATGTTATAGAGAAATACATTCAAATTAAATAGAATCAATATCAAACTGGTGAGTTTATTTCCATTTGCTGTAAACATTTTTTATATATATATAGACCCTTATTCGAAACACTGTCTCAATAATGTTTAGCTCATTTTTGAAATTAATTAAAAATTATACAATTTTAATTACAAAAATATTTATTATTATTGTTTATTATTTTATTTTACAGATTGCCGAGTAAAGAGGGCTTGACATAACTCACAAACTGCTGTCGGGGATTAATTTGGAAATATTCTACCATCAAAATATCGAAGAGGCTATTCAAAGTGGATCGATCACTACAGAAGGAACAGGAAGGCGGGCGGACTAACTTACTGCTGTCTCGTTTAAGCATTAAATTATTTATTACTAGGTGTACATATAATGATAAAACTGTGTGATTAATATAGAGACCGGTTTATATTCAAGTAAATATGTGTAACAGATTATCTTGCTATACACCATCACATCATTTCCCACAAATGGGGTTGTCAGTGAGCTCACTAAACACTCTATAAATACAAAGGTCCTCCTTTCTGTGGCAATATAAAATTAGACATTCAAGATGGGTCCAAGTATTTCTCATCATTGCTAGATTGAAGATGTCAGATGTCTTGTTCCTAATGTTTTACAAATGTACAGGACACTCAAATATTTACAGATATAATTGGGTGTCTATAAAATGAATAAATCCTTAAAATAATGCTTTTCTGCTTATCGTCGGTGGTTTCATGAAATCTTCTGTGTGTGTTTGTCAAGATTTTACAAAAATCCAAAAAACTATTTTGCCGGATGACACCTTCTATGTTTCCAATTCGTTTCGTCGAAGGTGTTATAGAAGGATTGACAATGTCCTAATAAGTCGAAAGACGTCAAATAAACAAATAGTAGAATAAAACATTTGTTTTAATTATTTCGTCTTACAAGGCATTATTTGAGATATTTCACAGAATAAATTTAAATGTGAGTTTTCACATATTATCCAAGTAAATGCAGCACATAAGTCGTTTAATTTCTCTCAATAACTTTTTCTGTGGACGTCTCAGCGTATAGAACATTTCATCATTAGATGCTGCTAGACAAGACAAATAATTTGGTTCTAATATCTCATTTTAGAAATAATCCACATATTTGAGGTTTCACGAAACCACCGACGATATGTGAGTTAAATATGAAAATATGCCATGTAGATAACATGTTTTTATTTAGTTTTGAGATTTTTTGTAGTGGGGGGTGAGATCGTAGAAATTTGAATTTGTATTATCATTTTTTATTTTTTTTCTTCCATCCGAAGACCTTGCCCACCTCGACTTCTAGATGTAGTCCATTGTGGGATTTGGTCCTTAGATGTCTTCCCACAGACCTAAAACCTGAAAGAAATTCAAAATTGTATTATCATTGAATAATTTCAAAACTTTTAAATATTGTTAAAATATGCAAAAATCAATCAAAATAGACCAAATCTGCACATGCATTTTTTTTACAATCTCTATTGATTGAATATTACACATTTATATAATGCAGTGTCTGTTTTACTGGTTTTGCGATTGTTGCAAGCCTCTGGTTCAATTTTTTACACAAGAGATTTTGGACTGCATTTGAAATGGGTTGTTTCTTATCTATCTAATCCCTCATGCTGTGTCACAAGCGGTGTGGTTAGAAAGGATGGAATGCCTAGTAGACTTATCTTTACGTATCTCTTGTGCTTCTTTTAAATTCATAAAAATTTTGTCGATTTCTATTACTTAAATCGTGGCTGTTCTTGAGAATTTGGTCAAGCCACGACGTTCGCGCTTCTCACACCCCCTTTTCTTTTCTCGTTTATATTTTGACAAAATTTATACATGCTCATATTTTACTACCTTATTATACATTATTATGAACAAAATTAAATTTTTTATTTGTGTCAAATCATAAAATTTAATGTTTATTGCATGATATTAAAAACATAAATATATGGTAAAAAAATATTATTATCACAATCAACAGTTGTTTTCAACACTGTCAAATTTTTCTAACATGTCAAACAAACTTCTTCAGATAGTCTGTGATGAGATTAAAGATGAATCAACTTAGGACAATGTTTGTATTATATAATCTTACTCTATTGACATATTTGTATGAGAAAAATTTATATATATAATTATTTGTCTGTAAATATATAAAAGGTAAATGTTTCGAGTATAGGGTAACACTTTTACTAATATTTTTAATATATTTGTCTTGTATTATACAATTTAATAACATTTAAACAAAATGCTATACCTAGATAGTCACTATTCACTGAAAAATATATATTAAATATATAATATATATATAGAATTGTATAATAAGATAATATATTAAATATTTATACAGGATTGTAAAATATACCTACATAATAAATATATATTGAATATGACAATTTTTATTGACAAAGGTAACATTATTATACTTATACCTTATATTGAAATAAATTGTAATATTATTGATTCCTAAACTTATCAGTGAATTAAGGTAATAATAAATATTCATAATAAAATTATATAAATTAATGTAATATGTATAAAAGTCAAGCACATTTGTATTCAATGTATACATATATATTATACTGTCCTCCCAGTTTTGTACTGTTTGTAGTTGAAAATAATTGATTTGTTGAAACTCTATGAGAGCTGATTTTGATGGCATGGGATATTTTACAAATATCTCCTATTGTAATCATAAGATGGGATATTTTACAAATATCTCCTATTGCCAAGACACTCAAAAACTAAATGAAAAAAGTAGGTGTATTTTTTTATCAAGGGACTACACGGCTTACTAATAAATATACGAGTTCTTCAGTAGCCTGGAGGTAGAGTCTCGGCCTCCAAAACAAGGGGTCCGTGGTTCGATCCCAGGTGACGGCAAACTCCCCTTTCACGGCACAAGCTTTTAGCTTAGTAACAACTGTTACAGATAACAGTTGCCATCAAGTGCATTATTGCATCTGCTGGCTGCTCCATTTCTAAAAGAATAAATTGTGACAAAAAATATTTTCTACTTTCTATTTAGTTTTTTGTTTGACTAAATTCGATTCAATCTTACATTGATAAATTAAAAAAACAATAATTTATGTAAATACATGTCCTGTTGAATGCACCAATTTCATTGTATCAATTATTTTTTACTTCAAATGCTGTGAAACTGGGCTATTATAAAACTTGATATTAACTAGACTATATATGAATTTAGAGTCGTAATATATAATATTTATTAATTTTATACTAAACACTGATAAAAAAAGGATTCATTATATTACCTGTCTAAAAATACTATGCGTACTTATTTTTTATTATCTTGGAGTGTACGAACCTACAAAAGCCTATTAATGTTGCCATGAATATAAAAAATAACTTTGAAAATCTAAAATATAAGTTTTTTTTTTTTTTTTTTTTTTTTTATTGGTAACAAATATAATATACAATAGAAAAGAAAACAAATACAATTTACGAGTCACGCCAAATCAAAAATGATTTGTCGGCGTGTTCTCTTACAGGTTCAAAATATACTACATAACGAAAAAAAAAAAGTCCAGTTATATTTTAAAAATAATCAAATGGAATATATTATACAGTGTTGCCAGACAAAAATAAAGTTTATACAATACAAATTGAAACCAGAAACATTGTGACAGTAAGCAAATATGCTTTTGTTGGGGGGTGAGAATTGGAACTCGAGATATCTCAATCACAATTTATTTTTAAATTGTACTTTTTAGGCGTGTGATATAATGGATTTTAAAAATAATAATAATACACACATCAAATACCTACAAACATTATTGTAAAAAATGTGTTTTTTTGGTTTGTTACTGCGATTTTTCATTTGGTTCTCAAAGTATTTGAAACAATACCCAGATGCCCGAGTGATGTACAATGTGAACATATGCATAATAAATACACAAATACATGTAAATGTTATATCCATATTGCAAAAATGTACTATTATTAATAAATGAAATGTATAGATTTATCTGAACATAATGAACAATATTGTGAATATAATACAAATCTGTGAAAACAATCTTAACTACAAAGATGGAAAACTGACAATTATATTAAATTTTTAAGCTCATCAATTCATTGGATAAATTAAAGCGAGCATTTTGTTCTGCTCTAAATTAAACAATGCGAGAGAAACGTCAATAATGATCTAAGAAGTAAAAAGATGTCTTTCTCGCATTGTTTAATCTTTAGTAGAATGAATGGATTAATTCAATTTGTCCAGTTATGGAATTCTACTACTTGTGCACCAATACTATAAATAAGTCATTCGTAAATATGTATGAACACCTTACTAGACAAATGGCAGGGAAACCGACGTCATCTATGCAAAGTGCATCCCTTTGAGGAATATTCTTTTCTAGTAGAAGATTTAAGCTAATCAAATTTATGGGTAGCCAGCAGACAAACTGCTTGTAATAAAAATGCATATCATCCTCTTGGTGGCTTAGTTTAAATGTGAATTCTACGAAGTGAGAAATTATATGATTCTATTACGAAACGATGGTTTAATAAGTGGTTACGTAATTAAAGAAATATTTGTGTCAGTTTGTATGTATATATATATGTTTGGAAAGGTGTTTTCGCTAGGCATACAAGAGAATGTAATAAAAAGCTTTAAAAACTAGTTAATAATTCCAGGGCAGAAACACACAAAAATCTCATTGCAGGTTTTTCATCAAAGTATAGATATTCTCACAGGAAATAGAGAGAACCTAAGAATTCTCACCAGAGTGCTAACAGGACACTGTAAACTCAATAAAAATTTATGTATAATGAAATTAACAGAAATGTACTTATGTAGATTCTGCATGAATAAACATGAAACTCTATTACATCTACTCACAGAATGTGACCCAATAATGCAAACAAAAGCTAAAATAATTGTCTCACATTTCCCTGATCAAGAATAGATGAAAGGAACTAACTCGCAGAAAGTTCTGAATTTCTCTCAGGTTGTACATAGGTTTGTGGGAAGACATATAAGGACTATATTTCACAATGGACTTCAACATGTAGTCGACGTGTGGAAGGTCGTTATGCCACTCTATCACTTTTGATATTTAGCTCCCTGATATTATTGGGTAACTAACTGTTGTTGATTTAAATCGTTTAGATGGGTTCTGTTTGTCCCACTTATTTCGTTGTTTCTTCGATTCTCGGTAAAATATTTTATACCTCAGCACAATTTTATGTTTTTATATACCATCTTTTAAAAAGTCTATTGTATTTACACTTTCTGTTTATTTTTAATGATAACATAAAAGTACAGATTGTTTTATTTTTTTCAATTTGAATTTCATTTTATTACACGGGGAAATGACTGTTGAAGGGTATCTGTGTTGGCTTTGTGAAAATTTATAAACATGATTCTCGAATGATTTATTTGGCGCCGTTTAATAGAGCATCCATTTCAAAGGTGCATTAAACTATACTAGAAGAGCGTTGTCTTCATTTTGCTTCTGAACATTACTATTGATTAGTTTTTACGAAGGTACTCGTAGAGTCGATTCCATATGATAGGTCCTGTGACATTAAAAGCCTTATCATAGAAGCAGGACTTGTTTGTTCTATTGATCTCGTCCAGCATATTAGTAGATGTTTTTGTTGAGCGTAGGTGTCTACTTGCAGATGTTTTGAGAACACAGGGCTCAGAAAGTAACTGAGGTGCAATATATTATTATTCAAAGTCTTGTAGATCATAAGGCACAGTTTATATTGAACCCTTTCTATTTTTTTGTACAATTAAAAATATGAGTGTGTGCATAATATATTTTTGCTATTTTTATTACAATTCTTGACATTATGTCTACACTTGTGGACAAATATGGGTGACTTAAAGTTTAAATAAGATATTGTGACACCCCCGATAAGTGAAATAAAATAAAAACATTTCTGTATTCATAGTTAAATATTTGTGAAAAACAGTTCGGTGAGGTTTTGCAGATGAATACTTCAGGTGATGTTTTACAAATGCATGTTTTTTACCGTCGAATACTCAAAAGCTTACAGATAAGAATGGGTAACTTATTCTTTGCTGGGGGCTCCACGAAACAATTGAAAATGTAGCACAAAGCACACCTTGCGATAATGATGGGTTGCGGGTTCAAGTCAACAACCAAACAAGGTGACTTTGTCTTTTCTAAGCCTTATGTGATAGTTTCATGTGTTAACTTTACATAATTAATATAGCAATGGTTGCAAAGCCATTCTCCATTAGTGGGCGTATTATTACTACCATTAGTAGAAGACTGTCGTCCTGAATTGTACCAGATTTACAGTGTACATCCTTTTCAGGTATATAATATCTTTAAAATCAATGCTTAAGTTTTGTTTTACACCTTGTGATTCGTATCCTGTTGAGGATTTTCCTTCCATAGTGTGTATGGCAGCTGTTTGCCAATCAGATGCCCTCACATGGGTACAACCAAGGTATAGTTTCTGAGTTTAGTTGCCAGAGTTGTTTTCTCCGTTGCTGTGAGGACAACACAACAGGAGAAGTGGTCTTAGTAAAACTGTTATAAGATTTTTATATATTAGGATTTTCAAATTTTCTACATACGCTGCTATGAGACTAATGACTGATTTCTTTATTTTTAAAATTATTTAAGTTTACGTTAGTTTTATTATTTTTTACTTGCTCATTTTAAGTAAAATAGGTTATATAAATATTATTAATTATATAGTTTAATTGTACTTTTGTTCTAGGTATATGTCTGTCTGTAAATATTGTTTTTTTTTTATCACAATGAATGATAAGTTATTGCAATATCGTTGAATGAAAACTAAGTTGCACTAAAATAAATAAATCACGTGGATTTTCCATCTAGTCATAATAGTTTCTTTTTAATTCATTTTTTATTTTGTTTTAAATCGTATTATTCTTAGTCTAATCTTAAATAATACTAATCTATAATTTATATATCTTGAATGTATTTTCTGCGAAGCCCCCAGCAAAAAAAAGATATCCCATTTCTGTAAGTTTTGAGTGTTCTACTTTTAAATGCATGTATTTGTAAAACGTTGAAATTATATGATATTAAACAAATTGAATTCAGGGATCTCGCTCTGCGGAGTTCCCGATAAGGAATAGATCTTCCACTCTTTTCTGTAAGTTTTACAATATCCTGTAAAAGGCAGGTGTTTATGAAACCTTTGTATAAGACAATTGACATCTTAAGTCCAGCGATTAGTGATCCCACCCATCCTGAATGTCTTTTATTTTTTACTGGCAGAGAGAGGATAATTTGCATTTTTGTTACATGAAATGGGTTCACATGCTACCCCATTCATGGGATACGCTATGATGGTATTGTTTTATAGTAATTCAGCTACTACTACTACCACTACTTTACTATCACGGCATATCCCGCAAGTAGGGCAGCTAGCAGACCATCCGCATGTATCAAACATGCAAGCTGTCCTCTCCGTGCTAACAAAAAATTAAGACATTCAGAATAGGTGACAAACTCATCGCTGGATTTTTTTTCCTGCTGAGACCGCCTTAGCCATAAGCTGTTATGGTCTCAGTGCAGGGTGATGTTTTTATAATAATAATAATGTAAAATGTCCTTATTTTTTCGAACACTTGTTTTTTACAGGACACTCGAAAAATTACGATTATGAAAATTATAAAATCTACACAATCTATAGTGTGAGAGTGTTTCGGGCATAATTGGGTTTATTATAAATACAAATTAGTGTTTTATTTATTTAAAAAAACACAAATGGTTTGAGTTTGATAACCTTTTAAATTATAGATGGAAGAGAACACAATTGGTTTCAGTTTTACTTAATATTTAATTGAATAGTGACCTGGTTTCCACTTACAAAGACATTGTCAAATTTTTATAAGTGGAAATCAGGTCAATTGACAGTTTAAAAGTTTCGGTTTAGTTGGAAGACATCGCATTTTAGCGATAAACTCGCCCTCTGTACATTGAATTGTATAATTGATATTTTTATGACACTGTTTTATGTTGTAATATTGTAGCCAATGTACAGTGAAGAATAAAATAAATAAATAAAAAGGTGGCAATACTAAAACCGTTTATTAAATAAACTTCAAGTCAATCAATAAAAATAAATTTCAAATTGTGTCTCTAACCATAACTTTTGTCAGATTTTTCCATTTTTGTTGTGATTGTTATAAATAATAATATTCTTCCTAGCATAATACATACTCCATATCCCAGACTAATCTACTTACATAAAATAGAATTTTGTACCAATATCGATTACCACTTGTTGTATATAATGTTTTTACTTCGCACTGTCACTTGTTGAATAAGTACTTGTGTCTTTACAGTATAGAATTATCTATCATAGTTTCAATCATAACCTTCAATAGACTTTATAATAAAAACACTGTCTTTGTATAAGTTGAATTCTTACTGTATTTGAACATATCCTCTGTACTATGGAAGAAATGATAATGCGCCGTCGCTTTTTCACATATTGTATTTTTGTAAAAAATAAATTTTAATTTGTTATTTAACTAAACTTGTATTAGTTCTGATATATTATGAAATATATAGTGTAGGTACTCCTAATATTGTGTGTAAATATTTGATGAAAATCTCACTATATTGAACCTATTCGTATGGGGTCTTAAGTCTGTTGTTTTAAATTAATGTTTGTCTTTATTTATTTATTTATTTACTGTACAGGTACACAAGTAGTACAATCCCATAATTGAATATATCGAAACAAGCGTTTTGTTTCGATATAGATTAAAATACCACGAGATTGATGGTGATGAAAGGATGACAAAGATGATATAGTTGTCTGAAAGAAGGGGTGTGATGAAGCACTAGCGTCTGAGAACTATGTGGCTTGATTAAATTCTCAAGGACGGTCGTATGTTGAGTGAGAGAAATCGACATGCTTGCATGAATGTAAATGATGATTTTGAGTGATTTTATTTTTGAAGCCGTTTAACAGTCCCTAGACCGTCGTAGAGGAAGCGAAAGAAGTATGTAGGGACAGATATGTATGGTGTTCCGTTCTCTCTGCTTACCCCACTTAGGATGCGACCTTAGGGAATAGTAAAGTATTGATAATGGCTTAAGAAGTGGAAAGACGTCTCTCTTGTGTTTATTTAATCTATTATAGAACTAAAAACGCTTGTTTCTATTAATCCAGTTTGTCTTTATTCTTGACCTATTCATATGGAGTCTTAAGCCTTTTGTTTTAATTTAATATTATTTCAAATTTGGACATTTTTTCATATATATTTGTATTCACAACATTTAAAACATAATGTCCGATGGGTTGGACGCCGTTGTTTTCCAATTTCCTCTGTTAATATTGGATATTTTCATGTTTTGTTTTCATTAGATACTCTTAAAAATAAGTAATCTTAATTTACAATTTTTTTTTGTATATATATGTTGGATGATTTATTTGGCACCATTTAATGGAGCATCCATTTTTTATCCACAAATGAGCAATGTTATGCAAAACATTTATTTTTTTCCAAAATGAAAATCTAAAAATTTGTCATACTATAGAGGTAAACAGAACACACAACTTTATGCAGTAATGCGTTGAATAACCAGTCAAAGAATACACTGTGTGTATTACAAAATACAAGTTGTTCTTTTTGTGCCATAAATAACATAATTGAAGATGAGCAGTTTGCATCACGGTTGAATTTAAGATGCACATTTATATGTGATTTTTCTGTAATTGATTTCTGCTATTTTGCATTTATAACAATATATAATTTTGTATAACATCAATACAAATTAAATTAAACAAAAGATTGCAGATTCCAATTATTAAATTATTTTGTTGCATTAATTTTTATCCATTTTTCGCTGCTTGTTGATGTTTTTGAGCTCGAAAAACTAATATTTAATTTACTCTAGAAACACAATATTAGTTTATTTTGTCGAAAAATAGATCTCGATATGTTTTTATATACTGTCTAGATTAAATCATCACACCTGTAGTTAGGATGCAAATTATTGTGAATATTTAGTCAAATAATTATTTATTGTGCAAATAACGTGGTTATTATAAATATTATATAATATTTTATGTATATTTTAGTTTAAAATACATCAGTCTATAAAGATTATTATCAAAATTAATTATTGTATATCACAGATGTCTAGTTTATTTTCATAATTGTAAAAAAGTATTTAAATATTTTCAACGTATATACGCTTATTCTGTTCATTGCTTCAATAATATGTGAATATTTTACGACAAAGAGAGGGCGATCTACTTGTTCCCTATTACATACATTTAGTCCACTGAATATCGCATTTGTGGGAAACCCTATGATGGGGTAGGGATACCAAAAGTTTATGTAATATCCAACTGCCTTTTTGTATCTGATATAATAAAAAATATATACTGACGGCTCTCATGTTTTGATTTTGATTGTTTGATGATATAACTTTGTGTAATGTGCAAACGAAAAAACTTTATTCGACAAAAACTAGATTTTACAGTAAGGATGAAGAACAAACCAGAGATATATTTTTTGAAAAAAGAACATAATTTCCGCACACATGTAATTGAGTAAAACTTATATCATTCAAATTGCAAACAAAGTATGTTAATTTTTCCTAAAAATATTGATTCTCGTTGACTGTTTATACTGTACAATTTGGTTTTTGTTAAATAGTTTTTTTTTTCGACGCACATTAGGTTTCTTTGCAATTGGTTATATTGTTTGTGTGAACTTTCATGTGATATGATTACATACATCTGACACTACTCTCGACTGTTTTTATATGACCCTAATGTATTTAGATATAATGTCTCTACAACAAGACAATATTGTCACTCGATGCATTTTTTAATTTCTTTGATAGTTATGGTTTAAGAAATTTTGTATACATCATAATCATGTCTATATGGTGGAGGGAAAGTACTACACTACGTTAAGAAATGTAAATTTAACCGGTGCCATGCAGAGGTACTGCTCTTATATTGAAAGAACCCTCCACGCACCCGGATATCTCAGGAGTCAAAGACTCCTATTTAATTTGTCCTCACGGGCGAGCCATATGGGCACCCTTTTTTAAGTTTTACTTATCTGGGTGTTACATTTATTTATATATATATATATATATATATATATGTATTGATTGTCTTTGCGGACACATCGCGTATTTTTGTTTGGTGGTGAGCTTTCGAATGCGCTCGGGCATCCATTGTCAAACCGACTGACTAATTTTTTTTTTCTTCCTGAGTCTTTCGCTTCGCCTTAGAACCTGTGAAGATGTAGGGGTGGGGGTAGCAGTAGGGGGAGTAAGATTGGACGGTGTCTCGTTGTTTTGTTTCGTCGTAAATTTGTCTGCGTTGTTGCCATTCATTAGCGTGGGTAAGTTTGCGATGTTGTCATTTTTTTTGTGTGATATAAAAATACGCGATGTGTCCGCAAAGACAATCAATACATACATACCTCGTCGCGAAAAACTTATCAACAACATATATATATATATATATGTGAGATGGTCTTGATGAGACACAGGCGCCAGTGTCGAAACATAAAATCTTTTCGACGAATCCAAACTGCATATTATTCTGGCAATGGTCTTGTACCGTATGCAAAGGCATGAGACAGGACTCTGCTCGACTGTACGCAGTGAAACTTTCACCTCATATT
The DNA here is from genome assembly GCA_947579605.1 of Athripsodes cinereus. Lineage (NCBI taxonomy): Eukaryota > Metazoa > Arthropoda > Insecta > Trichoptera > Leptoceridae > Athripsodes > Athripsodes cinereus. The sequence continues at coordinate 2,487,224 of OX388329.1, forward strand.
ATCTCCTGCGTAAAATAATAAGAACTTTCCTCCATGGAATGCATGTTAGTTTTTTCTCCATGCATTTCATTAATTCATTCATAAATGTGTGTATGTATCGATGCATTAATGCCCATTATATAAGATTCATATCGGCATTTGGGAATAACCCAGTCTATTTGAAATTCCCATTTTTTTTTAGAAAGATGTATCTGGGTTTTATTTGTTATAAACCCAAATACAACCTTATACGCCTTTCACGGTAAGCTTCTAAAAGCTTGTGTCGTGAAAGGGGAGTTTGCTGGCACCTGGTATTGAACCAAGGACCCCTTGTTCACGAGACAAGAGAGACTCTACCTCCAGGCTACGGATGAACTCAATTTGTTTGTTATGTTTCGTTATTATATATACGACTTCTCACATTTTGTCACTTGTCGACACAAAATTACTTTAAAAAAAAAATACGATTGCGAGTCATTATTGCTATTTGCTTTGGTTAGCATTGTTATGCTTTGACATGCTTATATATCTGAAGATATCGCAAAGATGTGTTTTCAACACAGATGAATATATTCACACCAGCAGAAAAGGAATGATAATTTGCCTTAAAATCGTAACTACGTAGTGTTGTTTTCCTTCCACCAAGAGATATCTAGCCTACACTGCCACCCAATATGTACTGTATTATTTGTATTGCATGTATAATGAAATAGTTTATTGTATATAATAGATTTATTTAATTTTGAGTCACTATCCATGTTAAGTATTAAAATAAACTAGCCCATATTATATTAAAGTAAGTATGTTTATGTTGTACATACACATATGTTTATTACAATACATAATATATCTCATTGAGATAATACAACACCCCTTTGCAAAGAACATACATAGATTATTATTATTAAGTTACTGGCAAATTGATGAATATTTTATTGGTTATTTATCAATCAGCCTAGTTTGAAGAGCCTAGACTAAATGAATGTATAAACAATTTTTCTCATTATTTATGATGGTATAAAAAGGACAGAGAATGTTTTTTGGCTCGGATCTGGGTATAATATTCAATGTAATACAATATAATATGTAACTTCTGACGTGGATACCTTTATGTATCCGAGATTCTCATTTAATCTATGTATTTAACTAATATGATGTGGATGTAATGTCCTAGTATTGATGAATTGTACAATGTCCTTGAGGTGCATTGGCACGTAAAGGACACTTTAATTTTTCCCAATATAATAATAATAGATAGTTTGTGATTTATTTCCATAAATTGATTATAGAAAAGATGTTTGGTAAATTGATGAATATATTTTAAAATTCTGACTGCTGACTTTACTCCATCTTAATGATATATGCTAATTTTGCATATTGTAAGACTACTTGAGATGTATTTTTCATGAATTCATATTCATCTTTAAGAAAGGCATACAGAAATCATATGACAGAAATACTATTTGAATTGAATTATTGTCTTGTTGTACATTCCTCCACAAGTCATTGAATTGTTTTGATGTTAACCCCACAGTTAGTCATATAACATATCCCTGCTTCGCCCCGTTTCCACATTAGTAGATATTGACAATAGTCCTGAGGCCTGAGTCAACAACACACTATCGCGTCACGTTCCCGCACCGCTAGCGTTCGGGTGCAGACGATGGTGCGCCAAAGTGTTAATTTTCGTAACTATTGTGTATCTTAGCAACGAAATTGACACTTGCTTGCAACATCGTCTGCACCCGAACGCTAACGGAGCGGGAACGTGAGACGAAAGTGTGTTGTTGACTCAGGCCTCTGAACTGTATGAGTATTGTTTTTTATATCATAATCACAAGTTTTTCAGATAGTCTTCACGTAGATTCTTTGCAAAGAGGATGTCCAATATTTTATTAGCTTACGATACATGTATCCTAGATGAGAAGATTATATATATATATTTATTAGTCGTTTATCGTTGTTTTATTATTTCTAAACATAGTCAAAACATAATATAAATATAATTATAAAAGAATATAGATGTTTTAATAATAATAATAATAATGTTTGAATAATTGCATAAATAATTCATTAATTTTTATAATAAATTAGGGTAACACTTTTTCGTCATCGATTCCGTGATTTTTTAAAGATATATAATACAAAATAGATTTTTTTGCTTAGTATTATTATTATTATTAAAGATATTGTTTTTTATATTTTTGCCATAATTTAAATAAAAATAAATAGTTTGATTTATTTTAATTAAAAAAAGATTTAAAAATATGAATGTATATTGTCTACGCTATTACTCTAACTAGTGGAATATTATATGATAATAATTATATAAATAAACGTTTATTTAAAATAAAAACGTGTCTATATTATAATAAACATATATTTAAAAAATATATATTTAATATAGTTAATATTAATATGTCTATGTGTTTTTTGTAAAATATTAATATTATTATTATTATTGTATTACGATATGAAAGATTTTTTTCGTTTGTGTTTTTTAACATTTTGTTTTTTATTTTTTTTTCTTAAAGAGTCGAATGTTATTTAAGTATAGAATAATAGTTATTTATATTACAATAGTAACTATATGTACATTGTATCAAATAAAAAGAAAATAAATTAATAAAAAAACATAGACTATATATATATGAATTATTGTTCATTTTATTTACATATAGGGAAAAGTAAAATATGTTATTCTATAAACATATTCTGTATTAAAAGGTGTTTTTTTTTCTCTTTTATTCATGATTATATAAGGATTTTTTTATTATTATTATTTGCGGAATATGCCGAAATAATTAATTGTTTGATTATTAATATTATTATTATTACATTTCTTATTTTCTGACGTTAAATAAATATTGAAAAATATATTTTGTGATATTTTATTTCTAAATATATTATATTCCTTTACTCTGGAAATGAAATCATTCCCTCACGCCAGCGTATGCTGTTTTATCCACCTACAAGCCGAACAAACATTCTAGCAGTCACCAATAGCAAAGGCGATTCGACTGTTCAATAATATTTCCCAAATATGGACATATTCCACATAACATACAGTGAATTTGTAAGGAAAGTGGAAACACTATTGTAAATGTTTGTTTTCTCTGGGATCGCATTGGCCGAAGGCTGTAATGGTCCCAGTAGACTATGGTCTCCTTTTAACAACAATAATTCCTTACTCTGAATGCCCTCAAAACTCTACGCTTCAAAAGACGTTTGGGATCAAAGGTTTTGCTTTTACTAGACAGGCAAAGCAGTAGAACTACGTTGAAGAGAGACTCCTCTCATACCTGCATTTCTCAGGAGTCGTAGACTCCTGTTTATCTGCACTAAAATCGTCCTAAAAAGATTGTATTGAATTGAATTGTGGGCTTGAAGGGCCAGCTGGCCAAAACTGCCATCGTGAGAATCTTTAAAACTACTATCATTCTTTCTTCAATGCCCCATTTTGGAGTGAATATAAAAGTTGACTTATTGAAAATAAAAGAATATAAGAATTAGACACGAAAAACAAGTACGACAAGGGAAGTCCCACAACAGATTTTAGAGATCCCAGTGTACAAGACACTTGATCAAATAAGGTAAATCTATCATCTTACACTGCGTAAGCTTTAGGCCGAAAAGAAGACACACCATTTAAATATATCTTAAATTAAAGTTTTTGACTTACCATAATATATTTTGATATTCTTTTGACCAGAAACAAAAAGTATAAAATCGTAATATTTTTATATTCTCTCTGGTTTCAATCGTATGGATTGGTTTGCAGGATATCACCTTTCCTCCCACTGCACTCTATCTGCAGCCCATTTACTTGTATAGATTGTTGAGGTATTCTTGGTCTCCATGGTTTGTCCTTTCAGCCATTCCTTAATAGTCTACTGTTATAGTTCTTTGAAACTTTGATGCGCTGTATCTTGAAATATTAGAAATTTAAGTTGGCTTACAGAGAACTGAATGAGTAATTTGTGGATGTTCAAAATAAAATTCTAATCTTTTGTCATTCTTAGATACTCTTTGACATTCCTTATAGCAACTGATATGTTTATTTGTACTTTTTCTTTTTATTCATTGTAACCTAGGTTAAGAAAATATTTTTTGTTTGTTTTATTGTTATTGTTTTCTTTTATATATATATAACTGTATGATCTAATATTCTGAAAGATCATTTGATTTTACGCAGGAGATAGTATGAGGTGTAGGTTTTATTCCATTTCACTGCGTACAGTCGGGCAGAGACTTGGCTCATGCCTTTGCATGTGGAACAAGGCTCGGCCCGTCACCGGAATATGCAGTTTGGATTTGTCGAAGAGATGTTATGTTTCGACATTGGCGCATGTGTCTCGTCAGGACCATCTTACATAATGGCCGACACAACATCAAATCCAGTATGCGAGGAGCATCGCATATAATGAAAGACTGTATGATCTAATTTTCATCCGAAATGCATGTACAACATGCACCTAATGAATGAAAGATCATTTGATTTTATGCAGGAGATAGTATGAAGTGAAGGTTTTACTCCATTTCACTGCGTACAGTCGGGCAGAGACTTGGCTCATGCCTTTGCATACGGAACGTATATATATGCACATCGCGTGTTTGGTTATCATCTACACAAAAAAATGACAACATCGCAAACTTACCTACGCTAATGAATGGCAACAACGCAGACAAATTTACGACGTAACAAAACAACGAGACACCGCCTAACCTTACCCCCCCTACTTCTACCCCCACCCCTAGATCTTCACAGGTTCCACGGCGAAGCGAGAGGCTCAGGAAGAAGTGGTCAGTCGGTTTGACAATGGATGCCCGGGCGCATTCGAAAGCTCACCACCGAACTCAAACACGCGATGTGTCTGCAAAGACAATCTATACATACATACCTCGTCGCGAAAAACTTATCAACAACATATATATTATATGAGGTGAAGGTTTTACTCCATTTCACTGCGTACAGTCGGGCAGAGACTTGGCTCTTGCCTTTGCATGTGGGACGAGACACGGCCCGTCACCGGAACATGCAGATTGAATTTGCAGAATAGGTGTTGTTTCTGCATTGTGTATACATGTACTTCTTCAGGACCATCTCGCAGAATGGCCGACACAACATTAAATCCAGTATGCGGGGAGTATCGCATATTATGAATGAATGTTTTGTGTAGAATTCGGATAAATGGAAGTCCCCAGACTTCTGCGGTATCCGGGTGGACGGTGGGTCTCCTTCAATGTAGCAACTGACCAGACTGATGTATTTGATGTTTTTACTTGGTTGCTATCTCGGTCTCATTTTACTTTTCATTGGCACTGTAGTGGAGTTAAGAATAGTCAGAAGGGATTTCATGAAATAAAAGACATAAATAAGGTGAGAACGATTATTTTTAATTTTGAATATGTAATATAATAATATATATGTATTACTAACCTAACCTTGTATTTAACTTCTGTATATGTTCAAACAAATTAGAAATTTGATTGTAAACATGCATAGGCGACATTACATACATCAATGTCAGATGGGCGACTTTACTTATTAAAATGTCAGTCGGGCGACATTACTTATCAAAATATCAGTAGGGCCACATTACTTATCAAAATGTCAGATGTGCTATTTAACTTATCAAAATGTCAGATGGACGACTTTACTTATCAAAATGTCAGATTAACGACATTATTTGTTAGAATGTCAGATAGACCAATAAATACAAGGAATAATTAAGTGTAGTATCTTAAATGTAAGAACATTCAGAAGGGAGTAATATAATATATGGTAGATACTTATAATAAATATATTAAGTTCAAAGTATATTTTTTGTTGGTTGATATTTTTTATCTTAAATATAACACATCAATGTATTTTATTGTTTTTTAATACTTGTATGTAGGTAAAGAAATACTTTTTCATGGAACAGTTATCTGTTTATGGATATTTATTTTCAAGGGATTTTAAGACATAAAATAAAGAATTTCGATAGGATATCATTTACTCATATATAAAAATAATTAAAGATAAGAATTGTAATGATATATATATATATATAAATATATACATATGTATAGTACCTATTTATATATTTTTTAATTTAATAAATTTTGGAATTGGAAGTCTTCATATCATTTTCATAACACTATCTAGTTTCTAAAAAGGGCTATCAATTCCCAATTTCCGTACTCAAATAATGAATAATAATTAATAAACTTTCTGGAACTTTAAGATAATTGTAATTAAGATTGCCAGATAATATGCAATCATCAAACATGTTGTCAGAGGAAAATTATGCTATGCCAAATGTTGAAGTTTTTTAATATGGTCAACAAATAAAAGGCAGGCACCACTGATTATGATGGGAAACTGACAGGAGAGACCTGATTCATTTGTTCACAAGGTTTTACACGTGACACGCCTTTTATCTTATTATAAGTTGAATTGGCAATATTGTCATCAGGAAGGATGTTACGAGGACTTCAACATTAATATAGGGGTCCGGGGTTCGATCCCAGGTGCCGGCAAACTCCCCTTTCACGACACAAACTATAGCTTACTGTGAAAGGTGTATAAGGTTGTATTTGGGTTTATAACAAAACCCAGATATAATCTTTAAAAAAAAAACTATATATTATGTTTGTGTGACAACTTGCCCAAATAGGTATAACATAGTTTAGTGTCCATCCAACACATAACAGAAATAGTTTTAATATTTTTTTGGCACGGGAATAAGATTTTCGTTATTTAACTATATAATTAATTTCATCAATACAAAAATAATAACTAAATATAATTCTTAAATTGTATTTTTCTCTTAATTGTAATACTTAGTGATTTTTTTAAGGTGGCAAGAAAGCTTGTCTATTAATGTAAAATAAAAGTGATTGGCAACAAAAATTGCACCTCGTTTGTGATTGACATCAAAATGATAAAATTTCTGTCCACATTTACATAAACTGAAGCTAAAAACGAATGAACAAATGTTTTTTATCCTTTATACTACAATTGCATTCACAGAAAAAGAATGAGACAAAAAGAAATCATCCATCTCTTTCTTTATCTATATATTTACAATTGGAGGAAAAGAGTGATAAAATATTTATTTGTACGCAGCTAGTGTGGATTTTCTGTGAGGAAAATTGGTTAAAACAATTAACTGTGTTGTATAGTATTTTAGATAATAACAACACTCACTGAATTGCTGATTGTTTTTATAAAAAGTCTATTGGAATCGATACAACTTGAATTGGTAGTCGATACAATAGTCGTACACTTTTTTACAAAAATGTAGTTATTAATGGGGTGATGTCATCAATACACAAAGCGACTTTTGGTGCTCATAAATAACTTTTAGTTAAAAGTTGGCAGAATGAAGAAGATTTATGCAAAACTAATAACTTCGAAAAATTGCAACACTTCTTTTACGAAGTATGCAACATTCACACCTATGCATACATTATCCACCGCATATCAATTACTTAATACAATACGAAGTATGCAACATTCACACCTATGCATACATTATCCACCGCATATCAATTACTTAATACAATACGAAGTATGCAACATTCACACCTATGCATACATTATCCACCGCATATCAATTACTTAATACAATACGAAGTATGCAACATTCACACCTATGCATACATTATCCACCGCATATCAATTACTTAATACAATACGAAGTATGCAACATTCACACCTATGCATACATTATCCACCGCATATCAATTACTTAATACAATACGAAGTATGCAACATTCACACCTATGCATACATTATCCACCGCATATCAATTACTTAATACAATACGAAGTATGCAACATTCACACCTATGCATACATTATCCACCGCATATCAATTACTTAATACAATACGAAGTATGCAACATTCACACCTATGCATACATTATCCACCGCATATCAATTACTTAATACAATACGAAGTATGCAACATTCACACCTATGCATACATTATCCACCGCATATCAATTACTTAATACAATACGAAGTATGCAACATTCACACCTATGCATACATTATCCACCGCATATCAATTACTTAATACAATACGAAGTATGCAACATTCACACCTATGCATACATTATCCACCGCATATCAATTACTTAATACAATACGAAGTATGCAACATTCACACCTATGCATACATTATCCACCGCATATCAATTACTTAATACAATACGAAGTATGCAACATTCACACCTATGCATACATTATCCACCGCATATCAATTACTTAATACAATACGAAGTATGCAACATTCACACCTATGCATACATTATCCACCGCATATCAATTACTTAATACAATACGAAGTATGCAACATTCACACCTATGCATACATTATCCACCGCATATCAATTACTTAATACAATACGAAGTATGCAACATTCACACCTATGCATACATTATCCACCGCATATCAATTACTTAATACAATACGAAGTATGCAACATTCACACCTATGCATACATTATCCACCGCATATCAATTACTTAATACAATACGAAGTATGCAACATTCACACCTATGCATACATTATCCACCGCATATCAATTACTTAATACAATACGAAGTATGCAACATTCACACCTATGCATACATTATCCACCGCATATCAATTACTTAATACAATACGAAGTATGCAACATTCACACCTATGCATACATTATCCACCGCATATCAATTACTTAATACAATACGAAGTATGCAACATTCACACCTATGCATACATTATCCACCGCATATCAATTACTTAATACAATACGAAGTATGCAACATTCACACCTATGCATACATTATCCACCGCATATCAATTACTTAATACAATACGAAGTATGCAACATTCACACCTATGCATACATTATCCACCGCATATCAATTACTTAATACAATACGAAGTATGCAACATTCACACCTATGCATACATTATCCACCGCATATCAATTACTTAATACAATACGAAGTATGCAACATTCACACCTATGCATACATTATCCACCGCATATCAATTACTTAATACAATACGAAGTATGCAACATTCACACCTATGCATACATTATCCACCGCATATCAATTACTTAATACAATACGAAGTATGCAACATTCACACCTATGCATACATTATCCACCGCATATCAATTACTTAATACAATACGAAGTATGCAACATTCACACCTATGCATACATTATCCACCGCATATCAATTACTTAATACAATACGAAGTATGCAACATTCACACCTATGCATACATTATCCACCGCATATCAATTACTTAATACAATACGAAGTATGCAACATTCACACCTATGCATACATTATCCACCGCATATCAATTACTTAATACAATACGAAGTATGCAACATTCACACCTATGCATACATTATCCACCGCATATCAATTACTTAATACAATACGAAGTATGCAACATTCACACCTATGCATACATTATCCACCGCATATCAATTACTTAATACAATACGAAGTATGCAACATTCACACCTATGCATACATTATCCACCGCATATCAATTACTTAATACAATACGAAGTATGCAACATTCACACCTATGCATACATTATCCACCGCATATCAATTACTTAATACAATACGAAGTATGCAACATTCACACCTATGCATACATTATCCACCGCATATCAATTACTTAATACAATACGAAGTATGCAACATTCACACCTATGCATACATTATCCACCGCATATCAATTACTTAATACAATACGAAGTATGCAACATTCACACCTATGCATACATTATCCACCGCATATCAATTACTTAATACAATACGAAGTATGCAACATTCACACCTATGCATACATTATCCACCGCATATCAATTACTTAATACAAATCAAGATATTTTCATATTTCTTCTCACAATCAAATTGTATGTGTATAATTAAAAAGTTTTTTTTCATTTTATTTAGTCCACGGCTGTCTACAAATTATATTTTAAAGCTGAGTTTATTAATTCAATTAATTTCTTTGTGAAATCGCTATTAAAGCTGAGAGATTTTAAAGTATTAAAATATGTTATTTATTATTTATATGATACTAATATTCATATCAGTCTAACTATATCTCACTGATATAATATACATATGACGGAAGGAAAATAAACTAATGTCAACAAATGTCAATTTTTAGAATGAAAGCCCAGTTTGTCAACATAATTACATACCGTCGTTGGTTCTATGAAACCTCTTATGTGCTCCAATCCAAATTTTACAGAGGACACAAAAAAACTGTTTTAAAGTCCACAGATCAACAAATGTAATCAAAATTATTATCAAATTCATGTAAAAATTTTGACGTTTTACATGAAATTGATTATAAAGTTTTTCGTGTACCCTGTAAAAATTGGTTTGAAGCACATCAGAGGTTTCATAAAACCGACGACGATACTATTCAGGTTGTTGTTTGTTAATATGAGTTAGTTGTCAAATGTAATTGTCTATGGTAGATGAGAGGAAAGTTTTGTCTATGGTTGAAGTTATGGAAGATGCAATGACAATGGTGTGTAAAAGAGACAGAATGCTTTATTGTTTTAAGAATGGCCAAGTGTCATCGGTTGTGTGAGTTTTGTATGCATAGTGGTTGTTGTATTGTGTTGTCAAATAAAAAGATTTTAATGTGTAACAGTTGTGTTCTAATTATTCCATTCCTTACCCAAATAAAGAAAAATGTTATAACAAATGTGGTTGTAAATAATTATTTAACTATTATTTTTAGATGTATTCTTTTTCGAAATGCAAATGACATCAAATTTAATTAACAAAATACAATTTACCTTTTTATCTGTAGTTATCACAAAAAATATATCAAAACAAAAACACTGATTATTTTTCACACTAACAATTAAATGCTTAAGTGCTTTCATCGACAAGATTGACATTGTGAAGTGAACTGAGGAAAATTGAAGTCAATATAAAAACAAGAGGTAATGGTATTTAGAAAAAGAAGGGGTAAGAAAATATGGGGCAAGGAATAGTAGGACGAGTTAAGACAATTGAGGATGACTTCTGAGCTTCAACAGAAGAGATGAAGTAGTTATTTGAATATTTACAGTGTTTTTAATAAATACTCAAATATCCACCATGCTTACTGTAAATATTCAAATACATACCCCAAATGCCTAGCTTGACGAAAGTGCTCAAGCGAAAAATAAACTGATTTAATACATTTTTTTATTTGTTTTTTCACAATGTAAACGCAGGAAACATTCAAAATATTATTAATTTTTAACAAAGGTGAATGGGCCATCAGAAAAGACATAATGAGAGCCACAATGCTACAATGCTCATATGTCAATTTGGTCGAAAAATTAAGACAGTGTAGTTTCCTTCCGACATACAGATATTTATATACACATACTAATAAAAATTATCAATATTTAAATTTTGACATTTTGAAAAGGTATAAAATCTTATATGAAATCTGTGTGCTATTTATTTGTATGTTATATTACCTATATGTTTGCAAAAATAGACTTACATTGTAGAATGAAAATATTATCATGTGTCCGTGCGACATCACTAACATTCTAGCACCACAACCCCTTCATACACTTCATCATTTCCTCCCCCTCGCACCGACACTAAATTATTTTCACAATATAAAATAATTATATTTATTTGTTTATCAATATTTCAAAAGCATTTCAGTGTTTTTAATATGAAAGTTTATGTCGAATAACAAAATATTATAATATTTTCATACATTTTATCGGACTAAAGCCCCTTTGCCTTACTAAAAACATCTGTAAATGCTTATTAGTATGGATGAAAGAATTATAGTTTAATAAAACAAAAGAAAATATTACAACAAGAACATTGTTTGTTTTTCGTATCAATTTCAGTTTTTATAATAATTAAATACTTTGTGACTAAAATAAATAATGAATAATTTTATTTTACTTTATTATATCATCACTTGTAATATTTTTAACTTTAAGTTAATTTTTGTTCAGTTCTCAACCACATAAGAGTTATTGTGCAAGTATTTTGGTCTCTCTTGCTATCAACAATACATACTTTATCATTAGTTTACAGACGGATTCTGTCTAATACTTATACCAATTGAAACTATCTAAACCGATCAAAACTATTTAAACGGATCAAATACCATTCTTATTCAATGTTATCATTACAAACAAAACTATGTATATGAATCAGTATAGATTTTATAAATTTAAGTAATTCGTTTGAAATAAGTGGTCAAAGAGTGAAAAAATATTTTATGTAATTTATTTTAGATTCTCAATTTTTATATTTAAGGTTATATTTATTTCGAATTGTAATGATTTTGTAAGAATGTTTGCAGTTGAGGAAATGAAAGATTTCTACAGCAATTTCAACATAATAGAAAAAGAGTTTGTATAAATTACACAATAGCATAATAGTTTTTATATTTTACTGGATTTTTTACACCTGCATAAGTGAATACAATGAATGTTACTCAACAGGCACCTCATCTCTGCACAACTAACAGACTATGCAAACTATCTTTAGTAAGAAACAAGAATTTTTTTCCATTGTTTACAAATAGGCTTAGGCTGGTTGTTTGCGCAGTTCACAAATAATGTGAACTTTCTTTCAGCGTAAACAGGAAATGTGTTATGATACTTACTAGGAATCAGCTTAGCCTGGTTTGTGTATTTACATAAAATTATATTGTATATATAATATTTTGACATCATCAGTGGATTCATGGAACCTCCTATATGCATTTATAAAGATTTTACAGAAGACCATAAAAAACATTATTTTTGGATGTCATTTTCTATTTGTCTGATTCGTTACATGGAAGCCATCTTAGAAATTCTATAGTATTTTGACTGTCTAGGCATGATTCGAAAAATTCCACAGAATTATTTTTAAGTACATATGAGTTTTCACGAATTATCACCTAAGAGATTTAATTTTTATCAATAACTTTATCCATATCTCAAAGATATGGAGATGCATTTCATCGAAACAATTAATATATTTAAAGATAATTTCGTACCAATATCTCATGTTTGAAAAAATCGACACATAAGATGTTTCATGGTTCCATCGGCGATGTAGGTATATTCTGATTCTAGATTTTGAAAAATAAAGGAATAATATGAAATTGTGCAAATGCAGCATTAACAATAAGGACATACAATACTGTTTGTAGAAGAGGTCTGTCTAAAAAGTAATTAAGTCTATATTTCATACGTGTTGTAGTGGTTTTCTAACATTTATATCTGAATTAACTTTTTTTTCAAACAGCTTAATTAATATTACGAATACTTATAAATATTATAAATTTAGAGCTGGACACTGTTAATAACTTAAAATTAATATTGTTAATCCTTGAAATAAATATTTAAAATTGTTAACTGTTAATGATTGATGAAAAATTAATATTGTTGCTTGTTAATTTTTTTTTTAAAGTAACATTATTTACAGTTAATCACCACTGACAACAATTCCAGGGAACTTGTCCTAGTGATGGAAGCAAAATTTTGAAAAATTTACCAAAAAATGTAACAGCCTACACAATTTAGCAGAAGTTAAGATGTGAGTTAAAAAAATGATATTTAGTTTTCAAATAATAAATCACATTTATAACTAGGTATGTAAAAAAAATGAGAATAAATTGAAAAATACAACTGTGTGTCAAAAAAAGTGTAATTGTTTAAATTTGATTTATTTAATAGAATTTTATTAAATTTGTAATGTCCAGCTCTGTATAATAAACATCTTTTACACGAAAAATATATAAATATATATATTTATAATAATAATGTGCTTACATTTATAAATTATACTAAATGACTGTGTGAAACAAAAACTGTTTACTCACGACCATATATTTCATACTGATGTTGTTGTTTGGTGTTATGTTTGCTTCTATTACGTAGATTCACGTGAATCTTTTTTTGAATTAAACGCTGTCTTCATTGTAAATGGAAACAATGGTTTTGTTACGGACATTTATTGAACTGTTTGTGTGTCATGTTGAAATGTTTAAACAGTATAGATTTCCCTGTCAATATCGTAAGTATTGGCATTGTCGTTCATGTCTTCATCGTAATCATTCTCTCCGTCCTCCATGATAGTGTAGCTGAAATATTCATTATAAAATTGAAGTTAATCTTTAGAATCTGAGAATAAATCATAAGGAAATTATTCTCCACATACTAATCATTTTAAATTATAGATTAAGTATGAGCTAATACACTAAATATATCCTTATACACCTTTCACAGTAAGTTACTAAAAGCTTGTGTCGTGAAAGGGAAGTTTGCCGGCACCTGGTATCGAACCACGGACCCCTTGTTCACGAGGCCGAGACTCTACCTCCAGGCTACCGACGAACGAAATAAAAAAATAAAATTTGGGGTGGACCACCCTTAACTTTTAGGGGTATGAAAAATAGATGTTGGCCGATTTTCAGACCTACCTGATAAGCATACAAAATTTCATTAAAATCGGTCCAGCCGTTTTGGAGGAGTATGATAGATAACAAACACTGTGACACGAGAATTTTATATATAAGATCGCATTGGCCTTCCGCTGTAATGATCCCTGTAAGAATCGTCTCTTTGTCGGTAATAATAATAATAATAAGATAGACAAGCAAATGGCAAGAAATATTTGACACTTAATACATTACACATAAATGTAACGAAAAGAGAAGAAGTGTTGGTTTAAAAATTATATGTCAAACCTCAAATTTTGTATGAAGTTTGATACTTGCCAGTCCACTTTAAAGAGCATCAATTTAACATTTCTAAGATTTAGATTTCTGATTAGAAACACTGGAAAAAAAAGTCTAGAATGGTTGTGGAATAGGTACTATGTGGAACTATCTAATGTGCTTTAGAGGAGTCAAGCCAAAGGTAAGTGTAATAAGCTCTTGATCTGAGTAAGATTAAAAAAAAGATATACTCCTGGAAATGGAGAGATAAGGATTAACGGTAAGTAAGGGGTGATTCTTTTGCCTTCAGGGATCCCACAATTGGTATAATTTAGGTGATGTATAAAAGGCAGGTATTTGCAAAACATCCCATATAAGATATTTGCCACCCACAAATTAGTGATGACGAATGTCAACCATCTTAAAGATGTTTCGTCTTTTAATGGCACAGAAGGGATGACTTGTATGTTTTAAAAATTAATCTATTGGCTATTCCACTTGTGGGAAATCTTGTGATGGTATGAATGAATGAATTTGTTACCTTCCAGATGGAACATTATGGTTAACAGCAAACACATAAGTCTGCCAAATGTGAGCCCTGAAGAACAGTACAAGACCTGCAATGATGATAGGCAGACCCAACAGAGCACATAGCAAGTCTGCACCGATATTCATATTCCACACCAGATTTCCATCTAAAATCACAAACCAAACAACAAATATATTTGATTTACTTATATATTATGAATTACATAACAGAATGTGTGACATACATGCTAATGAATGGGGTGATTAATGGTGCTAGTCACGGATTCCTTTGAATGAATACTGGGATTCAACTCGTCATGTAAGCAATGGTCTACACTAAATAGATTATGTACAAACAGGGCATGACAAATTGCAGGCCATATGCACCAAAAGTTACACATATACATTTTTTTTATTTGCTTTTTGTATTTATGCTTGTGGAGGTTTTGTTTGATTTTTGCAATGGAGTTTTTCGGAATACAATACGTCTCTTCATGTTTCTGAATATATTGATAAAAATGGATTTTAATTACCTGGTTTTTCAGCGAATAATGTCCACCAAATCTCAGATAATGGTAGTGCCGGAGCCATCATAGCAATAGTAAACACAGATGACTGTGAGAGAATCAAGAATCTAACTGAAGTCACAGAGAATGCTGTATAAGCAATCACCATCCCCCAACCATACACAGGAATATAATGACAGATTGGCTCAGGTATAGGTGGTTTTACATCTTCAATAACTTTATCTTCTGCGACACTGATAACTTTTTTAGCTTCAGAAACACCATACTTAACAACTTGTCTTTCATGTTTCCCGTCATCCATGTTGAATATTTTAAGACGATCTGATCTGGTTATATTAACTGGTTTATTATCTTCATATTTTTTTTCTTTCCTTCCGATATTACGACCAGACTGAAACAGCTTCCAATTTGAATAGTTGTAATTTTCAAATGGATTAGTATCGTTTAAGTTCTGAGAAGAGATTTCTACATTATTTGTAGGATCTCCTTCCACATGGGCTAGGTTTGGTTCCAATTTGTCTACTTCAACTGTATCTTCGTGATAGTTGTTTATATCGTTTTTATCAACAGTAGTTTCTGATACTATTTCTGTTACGCTACCATAATCTTTTGATATTTCATTATCCATTTCTGATTCAATTTGTTGTTGATTAATATAATGTGTGTTCTTCGACATGACATATGTCTTAGGTTCTGGAATAACATTGTCTTCTGGTTTTTCTTCTACATATACAATCATTGTAATTACTGATTTATCTTCTGCAACTGCTTCATTTTCCTTTAAGTTGATATCATTTTCCATGTAACTGTTATCCACGTCATTTGTTTCTTTAGTATCATGTGCGTTGGCATCCACATTGGGTGTAGGCTTAATGCTTACGGTATCCACTTTGGTTTTTACATTGACATCATTGTCCATATAGTTGTTATCAACATAATTTTTGATCATAGCATTGTTTCGTTCTATTTCCCTTTTATGTCTTGCCTTCTCATTACTCTCAGATGTAGTTCCATGATTCACATTAGAAACATTGCTCGCTGGTTTGCTTGGTACATTCACCACATCAGTACTGTTCATCAAATCGTTTGCAAATCTATGATCAAGACGTCCTCTGTGCATCCTATGCATCTTGGGAGATTGTGGATCATGTTCCCTAATAAACAAGTCTTGTTTGAATGTGATAGTGTGTCCATTCAAGTTGACACTTGTTTTATTTAGGATGACATGACCAACTAAATCAGGTTTTAGTTTGTTGGTTATGACGTGCCCTTGAAGAATGGAATCGGTGGGTTGGATAATTTTGAAACCGAGAGCATTTGTTTGTACGGATGTTCGTTTGTTTCTTGTAGAATTGTCAGAATTAGCCTTGATTAACTCAGCATTTTTAGTATCATTGCAACGGTTTTCATACAGTTTATTTTGCATTGTAGAGTTGAGTTGTGTTAGTGGGATTGGTTCAGAAGTCTTGTTATAAGCAATAACATTAGCGCTGTTCATGTTATGTCTTTTGACATGTTTGCTTCTATGAACCCTACCATTTCTCTTATGCGTGTTACTCATCAGAGTCCTCTCGCGGGTAGATCTATAAAGGATTAATTTATAAAGATAAATTGTGTGTTTCCTTGTATAAAATAGACATCAGTTAATAATTTATATCATATTACCTCTTGGAACGTGGCTTGGTGGACACTCCTACTTCACGCTTCTCAAATACAGTGTTTATGTCATCCATATCATCAGATCCATCAAAGTCCAAAGGATTTGGAGAGTCACTGCAAACAAAATAATAGTTACAAATATAACTCTGATCACTAACAGGGTGGTTGTTCAGTTATTATTGTATATTTTTTCAAACATATTTAAACAACAGTATGCACCTAATTGTGCAAATGAACATAAAATGGGTCTCCCACTCTTCAGTAAGTTGTCCAATGTCGTTTTTGAAGCTGACGATCTTAAAAACATGTCAATTTTTTTGATAGTTGGAATAGATTTCACCATTTCAATAAATTGTATGTCTGTATATTGGTTGTTTTTAATATGAAGGTGCTTCTTTGTCAATTTTTTTAATAATCAATTTACAGTATAGAATGATTAAATAAAAAAACAAAAATGAAAACATTTGACATTATCAATTCTAGAGTAACCTGAGATTTGTAGGATAGGTTGAGCGAATAAGTAAAAAGAAAAATATAAAGAAAATGACCCATTTTCTCATTGACAAGGAAACTTACCTGTTTGTTACATGCAGTTAGAATATTGGTTGTAGCCATTTTTAGGAGATGCAATGATATGATACATAAATAGATACCTGAGATTCTCAAATGTTGTTTGCGTGGTGTCAATTTCTCCAAGTTGTTTGGGCACTTCAACCATAATTGGTTCATCTCCAACGGCTGCACCAGGAATATGACAGGTGATGATGTCATAAGTATCAATTGACGTAGAGTTGGTAATCCATACCTGAAATTGTATTAATAAGTTTTATTATAAATTTCTCCAATAAGTAGTTATTTCTGTGGAGTCATATAAGTCTTCCTCTCTTTTCTGTGAGTTTTAGAGTGTCCTGTAAAAAACAGATGTTTGTTAAAAATTACGAAGAAGACGGTTTCCAGAAATTTAAAACTGACATTGTTAATTATTTAAAACTACATAACTGACATAGGGCAATCGAAGTTTGCGTTCTGACTTTTAAATTATACTTTTGTAATGAATCTTTATTATCTATGTGGACCCATATTATTATTGTTCTTGTCAACTCTTTGACTGCTTTGATTGATTATTATTTGACTGATGAATTTAATTAATGTTTTTCTAGTGTTTGATTTTTATATTGAAATTTAGTTTTGTTATGACTATGATAATTTATTCATATTCCATACTAATTTTAATTTGATGATTTCTTGATGACTTTTATTAATGATTTTTTTTGATAATGTTTTTTTTTAATATCTTATATTATTACATTTAATTACTATATCTGAATTGTTCACTGTTTTGTTTGAGACTGTTTGCATTGTCTTTGTTCTGATTGGTTGTTCATGGTTTACAAGTTTTAAATGCTTTATATATACCTATTTCTTGGAAGGGAAAAGAAACTATTGTTAAAACTTAAATTCTTTTTAAATTGTATTTGTTTGATTGTTGAAAGTTGTTTTTGATTCTGATGTTAATTCATGATTTTATTATTTTTGACTTGTGTATATGTGAATCTGTATTGTACCTATATATTTCTGTCTTATGTTTCAACATGTAAATGGCTCACGCCGTATGTAAATAATAAAATAAAAATAAAAATTTAACATTTTCAATTCAGAGGTGATGAAGTATGCCACTCATTCTGATTGTTTTTACTTTGTGGAGATGCAAATTTCAATGATTACTATTACAAGTAGATGGTCTGTTGACTACCTCACTTGTGGGATATGCTGTGATGGTATATTAGTAGCATTTTATTCAATCCAATGTATAATCCAATGTATATACAAGGCTTGGTTTAGAGTAGGTACTCTTTAAGGACAACATTCCCAATTCCTCTGTATCATGCTTATCACATGTCACAGAAATTTTTGGTAGTATGTAGTACGACTCAATATTTTTGATGAGTGCATTGGATATATCCTAAATATACACAAACTTACCCCTAATTAAAAATATTCCAAATAGTTAACACTCAAAAACAATAATTTGTTCTAGAGCAGGTTTTTCTTTTATTTATTTTTTATTTAATCATTTAATCAGGTTATAAAAAAGCATTTAATTTTATAACTTATATAAACCTTATGATTAACTACCATTATTATACTTATTTTGCATCTTGACGATTCAATTGTATGACAGTGACGTGTGTGAAAAGTGTATGCAAGGATAGGAATAAATGGCGTTCAATCCTTTCTGCCTACCCCATAAAGGAAGCGGTGTAATGGTGATTATGATGATGAAATAAAATAACAATATTATTTTGTTTAGTTACCTGCACAGCCGAGTTCAAATAGAAGACAGAAGCAACGATGAACAACAGCACACAAAGGAATGCTTGTATCCACATAGTTATCATGATACTAGATTTCTTCAGTTCGTTTAGGTAGGACTCAACATTAGCATAAACTGAAAATACATTATTATATATGTATACATATGTGATATGTATCACAACAGGTATGATTTAATCTGAAGATATAACATCACTTCCACGACAGAGAGAGAGAGATAGAGAAAGAGTATTAGGCGTTCTGACATTTATGAATCGGCTAAGGCTGGCTGGCCGATTCGTATATGATATGTACTACAATAGGTATGATTTAATCTGAAGATATGCATCACTTCCACGACAGAGAGAGAGAAAGAGTATTAGGTGTTCTGATATTTATGAATCAGCTTAGGCTGGCTGGCCGATTCATATATGATATGTATCACAATAGGTATGATTTAATCTGAAGATATTCATCACTTCCACGACAGAGAGAGAGAGAAAGAGTATTAGGTGTTCTGATATTTATGAATCAGCTTAGGCTGGCTGGCCGATTCATATATGATATGTATCACAATAGGTATGATTTCATCTGAATATATTCTAATATTTCCCAGCCAGGACACTCACACTCACACTTATTTGTAATCAGATTGTACTTGTCATTATGTAGACTATGTCCAAAATAAGCAGACAAATAAAATAAATGTTAAAAATTAAAATTGACAACATTTTGCTGGTAGCGCTGTGTACGCCTCGTGTTTCCTATGTGGTGGCGCTAGTGTCAGTGGAATACACACGCAGTTGTTATATGCATCATTGATTGCAGCATCTAATAAAATAGTTAATTATGAAAACCAAAATCTGTGTTTCAATCTAACAATAAATTACCTGGTTCATATATTGGTGATTCAGGACAATTAGCAGTGTTCTCTGGATATACATCCGCTGGATCATCAATATTGTATACATTCTCAGGACCCATTTCTTCAATGATATTCCCCTCACACTTGTTGGGTGGTTTGCAATGACAAATTGTACCAGACGTTTCGTTATTAGAAACTAATTTAGAAACAGTTGACATAAATACTGTACTCGCAGGACAAAACAGTTTCTCCTATAAGAAAAATAAATAAATACCAGTTATAGATAAAAAAAAAACCTTTCTGTATAGCATCTGTGGACCTTGGTTTTGAGGAGGTATTGATCACCAAATTTCATATTGTTGAAACATTTTTTTTGCCTCATTGTATAAAGAATTCAGTTTTTTAATGTTAATTGTATGGGCATTTTGAGGTAGTGTTAGCACTTGTATGTATATAGTTTCTAATAAAAACTTACTGATGACTGGCGTCTACCCTGAGACAAATATTGTTCATAATGAAAGTAATACCGTGTTTTATTTTAATATATATTTATTCTATTAATTATACTAGCGTTATAAATACATTTTGAAACACATTAAGGAGTTCTGATATTCTGAGGTAAAGCGTACAAAAGTTTTTAATAATTCTTAATTATTTGGCAATCTCTCAAGTTTTAATATAAAATATGTTTGATGTTTGGAATTTTCCATTTATGGAATCAATATGCCTATATCATTTGTACATTTAATGTTCTGTGGAGTCTAGGACAATGAACAATTCTCCCATCTTTTATTGTACGTTTTCCAGTGTAAAAAGCAGGTATTATTTTGGAAAAACATTCATCTGTAGCCTGGAAGTAGAGTGCTAATCTCATGCACAAGAGGAGCGCAGCTCGAATCCAGGTGCTGGTAAACTCCATAAGCTTTTAGCTTACTGTAAAAGGTGTATAAGGTTTACAACAGAAACACAGATAAATTGTTAAATGGAACTCTTCAGACCTCTGCGGTGTCCAGGTGGACAGTGGAGCCTTCAATATAACAAAAACACAGATATATCTTTTTTAAAAAATATTTGACATCTTCAATCCCAAAATGATGAGGTGTATCACATTTTATTAGCATGGAAAAGATGACCTACATATTTATAATGAGCAGTTACTCTGTTAGCTGCTTCATTTGTGAGTTACACTGTCATGGTATAGATAGATAGAACTTATTCCTAGTTTTATGGAAAAAATAGCAACTTTATTGTTATGTTACAATAAATTACTTACGAGAGGGCGATAGATAATGTGATCTTCTAGGAATGTAAACGCCAAAGCAAATGCTCCCAATCCAATAGAGTAAGCCAGATTCCACAACAGATTGAATTCCCATTTCGAACCTGAAAAAATATTAAATGCATATTTTGTCAAATGGATATCTTTCAATGTTCATGACATAAAGGAACACTCCAATATAAAAACAAAAAATAATATGCAATTTTGTGATATGGGTTGCTCAACATCACAATAATATATTTTTCCTTTCTCTTTCTCAATTTTATTTTGTTTATTGTAGTAGTAATGCTTGTGATGTAGGAAAAGGGATATTGTAATTACCATCATAGAACAGATAATTCTAGTGGGACAGTGTAATTTCTTGTCTGACATACATTGTTCTGCTCTCTCTCTCTAAGGATGTAGTAAAATTATGTTCATGTACAATAGATAAATAAAATACAATGAGATTTTGAGTTTACCTTTAACACTCTTAGCACCTCTGCATTTGAAATCGTTGCACAGCCCATAGTCAGCAGTTATAAAGAGTCCAATGGATAGAATAGCAGTTGCAAAGAGTTTGCGAACACCAAGCACTAAAAGTAGAAGTTTTTAAAAGACAGACATTATAAATTTATTAATAATTTTTCATTATTTATCTTTAAACATTCTTTGTGTCAGCTGTCAGGGTGTCAGCTCAACAGAAAAATTGTGGGAGAGACTAGATGCAAAAGAAACCGACAGAGGTGGGACTTTTTGGAAAGAGAGGACACAAACTACGATCGGAGGAGGTGCAGAGTGATTCCAACTTGTTGTTGTTGCAGGTTGCCTATTAAGAAGACGACTTCAGGATGGATAATGGTAAGGCGATAACTGTCACTGTCATTGCAGATTGGAGTGACAAGGTTCAAAGTCCGGAACGCGTACACAAGTAAGTAGAGTGTCATCTAACAGATTTTTCTAAAATGATCACAATATGGACAATAAGGATATAACATTATCCGACGCTAAAACTAAAAATAGTTTGCGGGCTGCCCCACTTGTGGAATGTGCCATGTGGTATAATAATAATAATAAACTTTATTGTACAAAATATTTGGATACAAATAATAAGGATACATGGTATAAACGAATAATTTTACACAATGGGTGAGTTTATCGCAGGGACGCGATATCTTCCAACTAACCCAATAATAATTTCGTCGCTAGCCTGGAGGTAGAGTCTCGGCCTCGTGAACAAGGGGTCCGTGGTTCGATACTAGATGCCGGCAAACTCTTAGTAGCTTACTGTGAAAGGTGAATAAGGTTGTATTTGGGTTTATAACAAAAACCCAGATATGTATATCTTTTTTTTAAATAAATTAAAAAATATAGTAGTAGTTGAATCACTAAAATTTACGCGAAACATATATTCAGGCTCCATGGAACGTAATCTGGAAACCTAGTTAGATTAGATCACACACATAATATAACTATAAAGCAAACAAAGTCAAAATAATAACACAAAACCAGTGAAGCATTTACTGTGGACAGATATGTGCTCCTAATATAGTCGCACACGCACTCGCAAGTAGCCGAGTCGTAATTGGTCGTTGGCGAGTGTCACTAGTTGAGTATTTCATAGACGTAGCAGAAAATAATATACCTATAGCATAAGAGAAAATGCTCAGAATAATGTGCTAGCTTCATGTCCTTCTGCTTGCCGCCTGTTGATGTTTCACCAATCTTTTTTCATACATTACTTTAAAATTACGAAGACAACAGGAATAGGATGTCTCAGATGTGAACATTTTGTGAATGGTCTATAGTCAAATAAAATTAAGTTTGCCTATAGATAATATATTCCAAATATAAACTAAAATATATTGCAGAAGGTTTTCTTTATGATATCTGTGATCTTGAGAAACGGATTGAAATAATCTTTAGAATACATAGCATATTGTTCACGTAGGTACTTACTTTTCTTGCACAGCAGGAAGTAGAAGAGCAGAGCAAAGACAATCAGAATGGACTTAAGAGGATCTTGCATATGACAGGCGACACGATCTCCAATTTGGGAATAAATGATGACAACCATGCTGCCTCCCAAGGTGCCGACTATCTGCAGAAGTCTGGAAACAAAATGTA
The DNA here is from genome assembly GCA_947579605.1 of Athripsodes cinereus. Lineage (NCBI taxonomy): Eukaryota > Metazoa > Arthropoda > Insecta > Trichoptera > Leptoceridae > Athripsodes > Athripsodes cinereus. Next base: position 2,511,194 of record OX388329.1, read on the forward strand.
AAATGAGACAGATAGGCATTAGATTAAAAAGATTTTAGATTAAGTCTGACTAAAAACTTATTCTTCGTGCATTCTTGTAGCGGAAACCTTTTTCTTGTGTTGACATTGAATCAATTAATTTTGTCTATATTAACATCCAGTGAACGGTTTCCTAGTACTGACGATGCCACACTATGAACCATATCGTGGAATGTTCTCTGAATGACTTTGAGTTTGGTTGGAGATATCTACGTGAGGTGACGACAGGTGCACTCAACATACTATTAAAAATTTACCATTGCATTAATGGGGGCAGAATGCCAAATGCATTTAAAAATAAATATAAACCTAATTCACTCATACATACATACCATCACACCGCTTCCCTTGTGGGGTAGGCAGAAAAGATCTAGCGCCACTTCCTTCAATTCTTGCATACACTTTTCGCTCCCGTCACTGTCATACAATTCCTCATGCGTGCTCTCCCATTCAATGTGCTCAACAAGTGTCCATTCCGACGATATGTAAGACCTACTGGTTTATAATATGATCTTGCCGATGATTCTTGGACGGCCATGCCTCTCAGCCAAATATGTTTTCTTGCTCATTCTATCCTCATTCCTCACTTTTCATAATTATTTCACGACAGTATGTAAGGGGAGATAAAGTGATCCTTAAAGGTACCTACCAGCCCTTATGGATGTCTTTTTTTTTTTTTTTTTTTTTTTTATTTTAAGCAAACATTGTCGTATGGTAAGGTGACCAACTTTTTTTTGTTCAAAAAGAGTATTTCATAGGGGAAAAAAAAGAAGAAAAAACGATAAAAACTTTATTTTCTTTAAAAGATTTTTTTCTTCGGAGTGGATTTTTTTGCTAAATGAGAATGTTCGTCTAATAATGTAGCCACATCCGAACAACTTTCATTTTGCATATTAAATTTGACTGTTGAGACGGCAGATAATGTAAAATAATCTTAAAAAATGTTTTAGAAATACAAATGAGTATAAAATTATACAAATGAGTATTTTCAGAGTACAGGATTTGAAAAGAGTACGGTTTGCGAAAAAAGAGTACAAAACGTAAATGAGTATAGTTGGTCACCTTACGTATGATAACATAGTAATCGTAATTATATACTGATTTCGCAGTACTTGCGGTAGTAGGTAATTTATTTTATCATTTCGCAAAACATTTTTTTGTGTGCAAATCAAACCAGTAACAAAAATAATATGTATGTTATAATAATAGAAACAAGACGAAACATGTCTCTCAACAATAAAAAAAAAAACTATATAGTGTCCGGACAACAGTGGTGGTTCTAACTTTTGCGAGGCTCTGGGCAAATCGAATTTCGCGGGGGCCCGAGCAAAACATTTGCCTTAAATGTAGGTAAGTAGGATCTACAGATTCAAACGTAAAATGTCAAAAGTTTCGTGATTCTGTTATTACAAATAATAAAATTTATTATGCAACTCTTCCCCTTTGATAGGCTCTTCTGTAAAATGACAATTTTGCAGATCCTGCGTAAATTTTGGGCGTGACTATAAATTATGTTGCATGTGGAATAACTTAAGAGATATATTTAAAAATACTAGCTGACCCGGCAAACGTTGCTTTGCCATATACATACATTATTTCTAAATTACTAATATCGCTACTAAAAAATAGGGTTTAATGGTAGAAGGGTGAAAATTTAGGGCTGTATGTATTTGACCAAAAAAAAAATCGGGGTGGACCACCCTTAACCTTTAGAGGAATGAAAAATAGATGTTGGCCGATTCTAAAATTTATCCGATAAGTAGGTACACAAAATTTCATCAAAATCGGTCCAGCCGTTTCGGAGGAGTAGGATAACAAACACCGTGACACGAGAATTTTATATATTAAATCAATTAATTATATGCACGTGTTTTTATTTAACATGATTGATGTGGATTGCAGAATAAATAAAATTTGTTTTGTTGTATTTGTATATTTGAGTTAATTTTATATTGAATTCCCTAATTATGATAATTTGTTATTGCTTTCGTTGTTTGTTGTTAGTATTATTAATTTCTTGTTTATTTTACTTATATTAAATAACCAATTTACTTATGTACATATATAAGTGTAATATATTTTTTTTAATACGTATTGTTTTTTTATCGTGGTTACTCCTTGTCATGGCTGATTTTTTTTTTTTTGCCTAATAAGTTTACCAACATGTAAAAGGCTCGCGCCGTACATTGTATAATAAATAAATGAATAAAAAAATTGAATGAAATTTCGTTATTAACTATTATTGTTAATCTTGTTATCTTTTTTATGTTTATGTATTCTAATTTAATTTTAAAAAAAAATCAATAATTATTATGAATTGAGAGAAAGTATTAGGTATCTCGACGCTTTCGAATAGGCACAGGTTGGTTTAAGTATTTTATATCAAACAAAAAATGTTGAACATAAAAAAATAAACAATAATTTGATTTGACTAGTAACTCAATTCATTTCTACATTGATAAGTAGATAGGATTGGCCAGCATGTGCCTATTCGTAAGCGTTAGAACACCTAATACTCTCTCTATAGTGCAAGTGGGGCATACCTACAGGTAAAATTGTACATATCGTGATATATATCACGAAATAATGCACTAAGTGTAAAAATAACCACTTGGTTGCGAAAGATAAAAAATCTTCGTAAATATATTCATAGTACTGCATAGACAGTTACCTATATATAACATATAACATAACTTTAAAACGATAAAGAAATATAAATATTATTTTCACGATGATGGTTTTGGCCGGCCGGTCCTTCAGGTCTGAGGACAGTTTTGGTTTGAATGTGCGGATAAATAGAAGTCCATGACTTCCGAGATATTCAGGTGGGAAGTGGATCTCTCTTCATGTCCTTAAAGAGGCATTTGTTAAACATCACACGTAAGACTTTTGTAATTTTACAATAAGATAAAGATGTGCTATTCATCAAGAAGGTATTATTTTAAATGACAGGAAGTTGGAAGATATCACAATCTAGCGATAGATAAACTCGCTCTCTGTGCATTGAATTGTATAACTGATTTTTTATTGATATTTTGTAACGATTGATGTTTTAACCAATGTATAGTTAAGAATAAAAATAAATAAACATGTTTACACTAAGGCTTTCGAAAATTTGCGGAAAACAGTGAGAGACAGATTCTGCTCCAATGACTTCACAATAAAATCAATACAATTTTATATCAATATGGATGGGCGTCTTAACACCCACCTACCTACCTAAATAAATTAATAAGAAACACCCTTGATAATGTCAAACCTTATTTGCTCAATTAGTGTGAATAATAAAAACATTGTCGGACAGAGTTGAGTATTAACAAATTGAACAAGTTAATTAAATTTATTAACTTTAAAAAAATCATGTAATTTTTTTCCAAAGTGTGGTAACCACAAGATTAATTGCATGTGAAAAACATGCATGTCGTTCTCTCAATGCTGACACATTTTTTTTAAAATAATTCGTTAACAGATTAACTGCTATTAAGTTAATCATTGGCGTACTCAGGGGGAAGGCAAAATAGGGAAGCTTTCGTTTCTAGGAATACAAAAATATTGTCGAAGTATTAAAAATTGGAAAGTAAGTTTTAAAGAATGGGAAAAGTTTGGAAAATTTACATCGAAACAGGAAGTTTTTCCCATCTAGAAGTCGAACTAAATAAAAGATGATTCTATTTTTTTTTACAAAAACGAGGAGGACGTGAAATATTTAAAGTTCCCAAACCAAATTGAAAATTATATAGCTGAGACTAAATAAAAAATATCCATGCATTTGATAGTTGTAATTATGTACCTATTATTTTTAAAATTGCTTAATTGCCCCCCCCCCCCAAAGAAAAACCTGGGTACGTTAATGAAGTGAATCTCAAAATTTTATTACATTTGACGTTCAACAATTTTCGTTAATACATTGAATTTCATAATAAAGGTTTATTATGAGGATGGAATGAGTCTGCAGCAGGGCTCGAACCCTTAATCTCCTGATAGAAAATACTATCCGGCTGCCGACCACCTATATTTTCAGGTTATGTGTACGTTATTTTCAACTCGTTGTAAATATATATATTTGTTATGTGGGAATATTTTTGGTTATGTGTACGTTATTTTCAACTTGTTGTAAATATATATATATATATATTTGTTCCCCACAATGCTGTCGCCTAGGTAATTAGTTGACTGTAAAAGTGGCCGCTCATTTCGCCCACTCAGTAATTTGTATTTTTTTTGCAACCTTTAATTTGTATTTTCTGTCACTCATTTCAATACTATCCTTTCTCAAATATAAATCACAAAGTTATTTTTTTTTATTTCCTCTTAAGTTAAATTTAGTGAGTTATGTGGGCGGGAGGGGTCTCCAGTGGTTATTCACTTACCAAAACTTGTGTTACATTTACATTCTCAAAAAATAGCTGATTATGATTTTATGGTGTTGATAGTATTGCCTGCACTTTTGCCTGACGATGAGAATGGAAACTCTTGAAAGCCGGCTCGCAAAAATTATTCGTCCTTAGAACTTCCACGAAGAACCGTCGGTTGATAAATTAAACTTTATTTGATAGTGTAATTTTTTTTAGATGTATCTGGATTTTCATTATAAACCCAAATACATCCTTATATACCATTCACGCGCAGTAAGCTAAATGTTTGTGTCATGAAAAGGGAATTTGCTGGAACCTGGAATCGAATCGCGGACCCCTTGTGCACGAGGCCGAGACTCTATCTCCAGATTACCAACGATCTCAATTTGGAAGTAATTAAGTTAATAATTAACGAAATTAATCATTTCGTTAACGGATTAATGGTGAATAACTTTGTTCGTAGGTAGATGTATAAATATATAAAATATGTATAAATAAAGAATCCTGGAAAACTATCGCAAAATTGTGTAGGAGTGCTTTATGTTTCGGATCTTGACAGGGTAGACATGGAACTACACACTGACATATACCTAAAGTCTATGGGCGCCTTATCGCGAAATTTAACGTCGGCACCATAAAGATAAACGGCCGGTTCCACAAAAATTAAAGTCTTTCTAAATTTACACAATTAAAACTTCTAACAATAACCATAGTAACCGATATCAGTAGGAAAAGAGAGAAGATGCTTGTTGCTGTTCGTGGTCTAACGTCTGGACCTCCAGGACATGCAGATTTAGTGGTCATAAGGAAAAAAAAATCGCCTTCAAGAACTTCTTTACTTTTTTGGTAGCCTAATATTACCCCCTTTAAGTAACTAAATATACTGCATAGAGATGAGGGCATGCCTATTTCTTCCCTTCCCTTTTTGCGTCAAAATTTTTGGTGTGTGATCGTTAAATCTAGAGTGCTCTCTCGGAGCAGCATTTCTCGCTTCAATGCGACATTAAACCCTGTTTGATGCATGTGTGTGTGTCGTTAAGAAGATACATATTTCCAGATAGGGCACGATGTATTTGGTAGGCGCTGCTCTCTAAAATAAACTATTAGTAACTTATAGAACTTTGACACTTCGGACTTAAATTAAAAGCGTCTTAATTTTTATGAAATTTGCAAAAAGTCCCTTTTTATTTTTGAATTCGAGATGTTAAAATTCCATAAGTTACTGCGGGTTTTTTTTTTCTTATATAGGTCAAGGGACCTTACATCCCTTGTGTCACCGCGACCATAACAGATCTATTGTGACATCCTTCTGTATCATATCTCACTCTCAAGACCTAGGTGCTTCATGTAGCTCACTATTTGTCTTGGTGTGAGAAGTCTCACTTTCTCAGAGTCCAGCAGTGGACCTCCGTGGATGTAACTCCGGTTGCGAGCGAGTGCGTCACAGTTACAGAGGATGTGGATGGGTGTTTCATTATCCTCTGAACAAAATCTGCAGATTGGGGTATCTGACAATCCAATTTTCGTCATGTGTTTCCTCAGTCTGCAGTGTCCTGTCAAGGTCCTGGTTAGAATCCTTATTTGATTTTTATTAAGTTTTAGAACTTCTGTGGTGAATTTCTGCGAGTACCCTGTTATCAGTTCCTTCGCGTGCTTCAACCCTATGCTGTTGGACCAAATTTCATGGCTTTGATCCATGGCCCAGCTTTTTAGGCTAAGCCTGATAGTGCTAGACGGTAATTCGCATATAGGCTCAGGACCTATTGTTAGTCTCTCGTCGCCAGTTCTAGCATCTTCTCTACTGCGGTGTTACTTCTTTAAAAAAAACCGCGAAAATTTAAAACGGCCTTTTCTTTTTTAAGGGACCGGCCGTTAATCGTAACCCAAACAATTCAAACCAAAAGAACGTCAATTAGATTATATTCATCAAACCTATCCAAGACTGAATATATTATTATTATTTACAGTGTACAAAACACGAGACAACAACAATTTAATGAATAAATTTCATTAAATATTGATGGGTAATACAGACTGACGTGTCGTGTGGCGGCCTCGAAGCTTCCACAACATTCCGCCGCACACCCATGCGCAGGCGCAGCGCACCGTCGCACAGCGGCGAGCCGCGGTTGGAGCGCCGACTAATCAGTCGTCTCCTGCCACCCGCGATGTGCGCATACCTATTACTTGTGTCGTTCTATTAAATTTTCTTAGACGCAATCTGCGTATTATCATTTTTACTTGTAAATTTATTTATTATTCAATAATTGTAATTTGTGAATCGTTAATATACATGTAAGTACCAAACACGAATATCTCTCATTTCTGAACCTGATTCCACAATCCTTCTTATCAGATCCTCAATCTGATACGGGGGATAGAATTTTGATGAGAAATTGTTATAAAAATACACCTTCTGATAATCAAGCCCTTTTAACTTAACAACTTATTTATTCTTTCATTTGGAGTCAATCTTAAATACACATAGGTGAACGCCGAAAAACTGGCAAAGGCGGCCCCCCTAAAACTGGCGAACCCGACTTTGAACTCTTACTTTTATAATAACATCGAGTAAAGTAATATGTAAAATCTGTGTATAATACGGCAAATCAATAAATATTAAATTATAAAATTAATAGCCGTAAATTGATATTGCAAATATACCTATTGTAAAATCTACTGTGGGTAGCTCTTTTTTCTGCTGAATATTTAACTGACTAACCCACCGACTACCCACCTATTATCAGCTAATATACTTCTTATCATTGAACAATTACATATAATTAATTTTTTACTCTCATTACACATTATCATACTTCATCAAAATCAATTTTAATTTATTTCAAGAAGGAATCAGAGAGAGATTAGTGTTTTCGCGTCAATTTAACTATGATCTATAATAACAGACACACAAATTTATGCGCACAGGGTTGGGAGACGACTCCGAAGGGAACACTCCAGCGCCTTTTTTTATTTCATTCAATAGAGCCCCTTCGTAAGCGCATCTTTTTATTACCTTTACACATAACTTCTAAACATTGTAAATTATTGTGAAAGTTTCCTAAAAAAAAAAAGTGAAGTGCCGTATCATAAGAAAAAAGAAAATATCAAAGTGCTAAAAAAACAATAAAAAAAAGAGTATACAGTGCTAAAAGATTATAAGCACACAAGATAAAAAAAAAAAAACAAAGTATTCAAAAAAGTATAGAATACAAGACATGTGACAAACAAAAAAAATATAATCATAAGGCACAACAAAAAATATACCTAGCACACAAAAAAAAAACAAATTTAAAGCACTTCTTATTATCATCATACATATTATTTGTTCATTTTACTAACCAACAATATTTTATTTATCTTTTAGCAGTTTTATATTGCTTGTACCATAGTACCTAAACATCAACTTCTAGAGTGTTCTATTTTATTTTTGAAATAATAATACGTGTTATTTTTCGAAGCAAATTTTATGTCTATTTATTATACATATCTATACATACGTAGTTATCACAATTTCAATGCGCAGTCAAGTAGGTAAAATTTTTATTAAAAAATACAGTATGTTCTAAATAAAGTCATACTTCAAATTTTTGTTGCAATTTACTACTTCAAATTTTGATTCAATTTTTATCACAAACTTTAACTTCAAATTAACCTCAACAATTTTACTTAATCCAGCGCTTCTCAACATTACAATTGTTTTTCAAATTTTTTACACATAATTAATCAAAATTCAAAAAGTGCTTCACCAACGCTTCATATACAGCGAATCAAACATTAGACTAGATATTTTTGAAAAAATATCACAATAAATTCAACTTTTATATATTCAAACACTTTTATGCAAATTATTCAAATTTATTCACGTTACAATTTTTTGAACACTCTGTAACTGTAATTATAATTCTACAATGTCTATACACAACACTCTTTATAAGTATAACTATACATAAGCACAATTACTAGTCTATTGCACTGTGTCGACTATACAAATTTTTCTTACAAAAATCATCATTTAAAATTTACTTATTATGCATCATTCAACTCAATGCAAGTGAAATTTACGTTTACCCACTATATATTAATTATACATTCAATTCAAAGCAAGTGAAATTCACATTTATATATCACATACTAAGCATATATTCAAAGCAAAGTCAAAGTGAGAAATTAACAATTATCCATTGCTACAAACATACAAACTTATATTATTATATCAATTTCATTCACGACAAACAAATATTATCAAAACTATTTTTTCACAAATTGTAACATATTATTTTTTCACTGAATTTTTATAATAAATTTTAAAATATAATTTATCACTAATACTTCAAATATCGCAACAAGGGCCTTATCAAGTGGTACAAAACTGGCAGACAACTTCAGGCACTCCCTAACTTCAGCAAATGACAACCACAGGTCAGACAGAGCTGGCAGGGATACAACACAACATTGGAGACATCAGCAGAAGCGGCAGTACTCAACATGGAGAGTCACCATCCACCAACAGACAAGACAGACCAGCGCCCAAAACTGGCAGACTTCTGTATCCTGTGACCAACACGGGTGAGGTGTACAACCGTACATCCAAGGTGGAGACACAACCACTCCATTCGCCATCGCATGACCAACATGCGTAAGGCATGCAACCGCATGACCGAGGTGGACTACACCAGCAGCCAAACCATGCCACAACTACTTCAAAACCAACTCCAAGTCACCTTCGGTACATCAATCCCATCGATGGATTTAGGCCAAAAGGAGGATGCACACTTGGGAGTCTCCAACATCAACAACAAACAAACTCTCTCAACAGAAGGAGAAAAACACAAACAGTGCCAACAATCTAACAGCCACTCAGTTACAGAACCACAAGCCCACGACAAGCTCAAGTCAGCAGACACCTCAGTCACAGGATGATCAACTGAGCCCATGCAAGACTTTCAAGCCTCAATCTCACACAGCCTTCCAGGACGATCACGAGATCCGGAAGAAGAGTCGCACTCCAACAAGGACAAGAGACTACACAGCAAAAATTCAAAGTTACGTACTAACAAAAATCATATTATATTACCTTGTTTATATTGTATATATGTATGCTTCCAACTATTATTATATCACTTACTAGCATTTTACTCAGGCAACAAGCCACACATTACTTGAATTCTATTACATTTATTTTAAAAACAAAAAAACAAACATACAATTATTAAATTTAACTCAACTAGAGATTACATATCAAACAACTATCAAACTTCAAAACATACTTTACTTTCATACTCTCAAAGCATTATTCACTTACACAATTTTTATACAAAACATGCATTCATGCCAAACAAATTTTGAGTAGATTATTTTTATCAAAGGTATATGCCTAGAATTGCATCAACCACAACTTACATTACTCATTAACCATAACTAATGGAAACACTGCCTATTAGCTGATGCAACAAACACTAACAATGATCTTGGTTTCAGGTGTAGAGAACCTCCAGAGGATCAAAGACAACTTCCCAGCTCCATCGGCACATCAATCTTATCATCAGATTTAGGCCTAAGATGGATGCTCACGCGGAACTCCACAACTCTCAGCAGGCATTCTACTCACACAACGCACAATCAAGAAGGATCTGGATTTCATCGAGTCCTTAGGTCCCCTAAGCCCTCTAGGGGGGGGCTGATGTGGCGGCCTCGAAGCTTCCACAACATTCCGCCGCACACCCATGCGCAGGCGCAGCGCACCGTCGCACAGCGGCGAGCCGCGGTTGGAGCGCCGACTAATCAGTCGTCTCCTGCCACCCGCGATGTGCGCATACCTATTACTTGTGTCGTTCTATTAAATTTTCTTAGACGCAATCTGCGTATTATCATTTTTACTTGTAAATTTATTTATTATTCAATAATTGTAATTTGTGAATCGTTAATATACATGTAAGTACCAAACACGAATATCTCTCATTTCTGAACCTGATTCCACAATCCTTCTTATCAGATCCTCAATCTGATACGGGGGATAGAATTTTGATGAGAAATTGTTATAAAAATACACCTTCTGATAATCAAGCCCTTTTAACTTAACAACTTATTTATTCTTTCATTTGGAGTCAATCTTAAATACACATAGGTGAACGCCGAACAACTGGCATACCTATATACACCTAGCCAACCTTAGGTGGCCCATGGCGGCCCCCTAAAGTCGTAACACCGCCAAAACAAGAGACAGCCAGGATCGTTCCGTTATAATAGCAACACATACATTTTTCTAGTTTAGTGTTGCTGTATCCACCCCTATTATTACGTCTACGGAACTATGCTATAACTTCGGTTCAGGTTGAATGGAAGACATATTGCCTAGCAACAAGTCCGCCCATTGGGCAGATTCGCTTACTTGTTTATTTTATCTTGAGTATTTTTTTGTATCCTATTTTTTGATCAATATTTTTTTTTTATAATGAATTATACTTAATTGTGTTGTGTTAGTAAGTGTTCATTAATAACGCAACAAAATTAGCCTTTTAGGGAATTTCGTCACTTGCGGATGTGATGTTATATACTTTTACCTTTCCGGGGATGACTTGTCTATAATTTTTTATTATTAAACACTGTTTAAATTCCACTATGTTAGATATTAACATAGTGGAATTTAACTAATTATTCCACTATGTTAGACACAGTTAAAAAAAGCAAAGCAAATTTTGTGAATTCTTTTGTGAATCAAACTATAAGATCACAAAAACTATACACCGTTAAGTAATGTTCCAATACTTTATTTAAATTTAATTTAAACACACCCATGTTCATGTTTCTAGTACTTTATATCTATTGTACATAACATATAAATATTTTGCATCATGCAAATGCAATATCTGTTCAATTATTTCTTGCCTAGTGACCTGATTTGTCAGTAAAGATTTTGATATAAGTTATATAATATTTATCTTTAATAAGTTTGTTTTTAAATATAAGATAAACTGGATAAAAAATTGTTTATTATTCAACCCAGTGGTCTCCAACTCCTGGTCCGTAGACCAGTAAGTAACTGGCCGTAGAACAAGTGGTATCGGGCTATTGAAGGAACAGGAAGGTCAGTCCTTTCTTGTGTCCCCTTTTTCGAACTATTTAAAGCAGATTAGAGGAATATTCTTAACAAGACCGAGATATTCGTGAAATACATACGTTATATTATTGGGTTAGTTGGAAGATATTGCGCCCTGCGATAAACTCGCCCATTGTGCAAAATATTTGTAAATACCATGTTGTAATCTAATTATTTTGGTTTATATATTTTGTTCAATAAAGTTTATTATTTCTATTATATTCCTATAACTTATCGAAAATCTGGCGACGGATGAAAGAAATTTAGGGTGCAAGGGAAATCATCAAACCCTGGAATCTGAGACCTTAAAAAGGCCATCAAAGGTATTTAAACAAACAACAGGTAAAGAATCAACGTCTTCCCCGATTTATGGGAATGATTTAACCCACTAAGTACCAAATTAAGTGAGAGAGTCCTGGCATTTTTAATGAATTTAGGTATTTTTTTTTTCAAATATCTCTAATTTTTTTGAATGAGACCCATATATTATGTGTTTGTACAAGGATATCGGTAGATTAAGGATACGTTACAATCTCTATGAAATTTTAATTATTATGATTGAATTCACAAATATTATTAAGTTAAATAAACCAGCAATAATAAAATATAGAAAATAATATGGATGCATAAATCTACAGCACGTATTTAAATTTTCTAATCAAAAGTTGTAAATACGGATATCACGCCCGAAAATCTACAGCACGTATTTAAATTTTCTTATCAAAAGTTGTAAATACGGATATCACGCCCGAAAATCTACAGCACGTATTTAAACTTTCTAATCAAAAGTTGTAAATACGGATATCACGCCCGAAAAAAAAATACAAAATTTCGCAAATAAATAACACAACAATAAAATTATTCATCTTCATATTTATTCTACCTTACAGACCCAATCTTTTTTAAAAATTTAAGCATCAACACCTCTTAACTTATCTTTCATAACTAGGTGAATTTTAATTATTTAACTTTACGTAGGTACACTGTTAACGAAGACGTTAAGAATGCCTTTGCCAATAATGCTTTACACCTTTGTGAATAATGCTTTACACCGAAACCAATAATAGTTGTAGGTTTAATAAACCAATAATATTATAAATACAACCCGGAACCGGTTTTAGAAAATCAAAATTACAGGCTCTATTATGATAAAACCATAATAACAGATAGACAAATACATCATAATAGACCCGATTTAGTATTACATGATAAACGTAATAAAATAACGTACCTAATAGATATCGCTGTCCCAGATACACATAATATACAAACAACCGTCGCAGAAAAAATACGTAAATATACAGAACTAGCAGGAGAAATAAAAAATATTTGGCATTCTAGGTCCGTTTATATAATACCTTTAGTCATGTCAGCTACAGGGGTAACTCCGAAATCTTTAATAAATAATTTACAAAAATTAGATTTACCGGTTAATTTGTATATTAAAATTCAAAAATCTATTATAATAAACACTTGTAATATTGTAAAAAAGTTTTTGAACACAGATATTTCAGGCACAATGCTGGTATTTTGATCCCGCGTTTTGAGCCTAATCCTTTGATATCCTGTATATCTGGATAGGTGAATTTTTCCCGGCATTAGACTGTTAAGTTTTTGTGTGACCATGACTGATCATATGGAGCGACTTATCTGGTTGTATAATGCTGAGAAGTGTGGATGGAAATTCTGCCGCCGCGTATAAAAAAATTGTATGCATGTCTATAAATACAAAAACAACAACAAGAACTCGCATTCTATTGAACAATTTTGTACACGCAAAGACATTTAAATTTAACTACAATGAAAGGTGAGAATAAACTGAAGCGTTATAATTTTTAATAAATTATTTCTGTTTTAAAACACACAATTTTATATGTCCTAAGAGTTTTTTTAATGACTAATTTCATGGATTCATTATTATTTCATTTCAGTCACTGTAATATACATGTTATGTATGTTGGCTGCAGTAAGATCCGATTGCGAGGACAAGTCCGAAACATATTTCGTTGATTCTAAAAACTGCCGTCAGTTTTATATACCTATTACCGTGTTCGCAATAGAATTGGTTGGAATCAGCAAAAATATTCTCACGACCCACATTTTCAAAAATATTACAATTAATAAGGTATGTCTAACTATTAGCGACCAAAAACTATGTATAGGTACCTACTATTATGTATTTTTCATTTCTTGATATAGGTACTATGCTATTTCATTTTTAAAAAATATTACAATTAATAAGGTATGTCTAACTATTAGCGACCAAAAACTATGTATAGGTACCTACTATTATGTATTTTTCATTTCTTGATATATGTAGGTACTATGCTATTTCATTTTTTTTATGTTAATGTGCTATCGGTAGGTAAGTTTTTCGTTATGAGTATCTAGTTTTCGTTTTGGTCTAGGTATATTTTTTGTTTAATTCACAGAACTTAGAAAAAGTTACGTTAGTATAATTGAAGACTGATTATTACAAAAGTGCAGTGTCTGGAGCATAAAACCACGACAAAGTGAAAAGAAGTACTCAAGGGGAACAGCAGAGCAATATGACACAAGTGATATCTATTGGTTGAAGTTTGAATTACACTATGTTGTTCAACTACATTGCAACTTTGTACGTTTTTTGGCCTTTACGTTTAATACCAATGGTGAGTAAAGAATTATTTTGAAATTTTTGATACTTGGCACCTTTATAATAACCAGCCTTCAATTCCTGATTTTATAGATTTCTCTATACTTTATAATACTGAATATATCCAAAGGGGACAAATTGGAGCATATCCCCTTTCCGTATACGCCAATGGATGATTTAAATGTGAATAACCCGTTATTATAATTATACATATTTGAAACCTCCATTAAAAATCGCCGATATTGACATTTCACAAAAATAATGCGTATTGAACATAATGCATCGTAATAAATACATTATCAGTGATTTTTAGGGCTTTAGCACACCTTCGCCGCGGAATAGCGAAAGCGAAACCGCTGAGCGGAATCGTAGTAGCGAAATCGCTTTCAGCTAGTACACTTGCGCGGAATGCGAACAGCGAAATTGTGATACCGAATAAACACTATTAGTACGCAGTGGTGTGAAATTAGTGGAACTAAATTGCATATTCCAAAGTACCTAACTATCCGGTATTGGCCGAATAATAAATATTGAACTATAATCTATCTATACCATCACGGCTTTTCCACAAATTTATTACATACACTTGCCCTACTGACTACAGATTTCGATATATGACCAGTATGACCATATTATATGCAATTGAAACATCACAATACCTACATATAAATACACACATACAGTACCTATAACACATTATTTATTCTGTACACAATATTATTTTATTAACGCAGTTTAAGTGAATTTGATTGATTTATTGAGATATGAATGTGTAACATCAAACTGCTCAATAAACTCATACACATAATAACATACAAGTCACTGCTCACATTCTCAACATGTTCATTTTATTAGAGAAATAGTAATATATAGTTTAGTTTAGTTAGTTAGGTGACATATTTCTGTTAGTTATGTTATGTGAGACAATATATAATAACTTCTACACAAGCATTCAATCTTGGTATGGAATTCAGAATAATAAATTCACAGAATATTATGCAAGCGATCCCTGTGCATAGAGTCACAAAGGAGCAATTATAGCTCTTTGTTCAAAGTACTAACATATCTAATTACTCAGAACCCGTGGAGTCTTGAATAAAGAATAGGTTTCCCACGCAGTTTTCAAGTGTGCTTTTAAAGACAGATCATTGAAAATTCAGCATCCATCCTGAACTATATTTTTTGGCATAGGAAAGTCTATCTGCATGTTTGATACATGCAGCTGGTTCGCTGGCTTCCCTATTTGTGGGCTATGGTGTGATGGTGTAGAAGGCAGTAAAGTTTATAGCAAAATGCGATGGCTATAAATTAACACAGATGTACAAACTCAAAAACTAAGTAATTACCTATCATTTGAAATAAATACTTATATTACATATTTCGTGGAGACAAATTTATACGGATTTTGGAAATTATTTTATTTACAATATTTGGTAAACATATTGTTACCTATATGTATACAATTTGATGTTTTTTTCTCTACTATGTTGATTTTTTAACGAAGAAAAAAACTGTTTTTTTTATTCATTATGGAATTCTGCTTCCTACTCGTAAACATCGTCACAGTGAACGTATTATTGTTCTATTTTTAAAGTTTTTCATTAAAAAATCAAACGGCAGTGACAATACATAATATTTTTGTATAGATTTTGCTTATATCTATCGCTTTTCCTTCTACCAATTTAAGAATATTTGATAGTAATCCTTCGAAGAATTGATCTTTCGTACATTAATGACATATTCCTAAAGTTGTGATCAATTGGACTTGTAATATAGACTGGAAATTTGTAGAAAAAATTGGTAATGCGACCAATATAATTTTTAAACCATCGTTCATTCAAAAATATATGTACGTTCATATCTCCCTAGAGTCCCTCGTTGTAGATGCATTTATAAAAGTATGTTACTGTTGATACAAAATACTTCAATTGCCAATATTAAATGTGCGTTTTTTTTTAACAATTTCCATTATTTGTTCATAAAGGTACAGGTACATCGAGTTCGTTGGTAGCCTGGAGGTAGAGTCTCGGCTTCGTGCACATGGGGTGCGCGGTTGGATCCCAGGTGCCGGCAAACTCCCCTTTCACGACACGAGCTTTTAGTTTACTGTGAAAGGTGTATAAGGTTGTATTTGGGTTTATAACAAAAACCCAGATATATCAATCAGAAACCTCAATTGGAGAACCATTTCTACACAATGCAACATTGTGTAAAATCTAATCGGAAGAAGTGAGAAAGGTGTCCTAACGCTTACGAATTGGCTCTAGGCTGGCTTAAGTGATCACTTTCAGTGTCCATGGACAACGTTCACCAATTCCACCATTCTCACTGTCACGATTTAAGGTCCACCAATCGAGAGATGCTTTATGCAGACCTTAGAAGCAACCATCTTTTTGGGAGAATGGTGGAATTGGTGAACGTTGTACATGGACACTGAAAGTGATCACTTAAGCCAGCCTAGAGCCAATTCGTAAGCGTTGGGACACCTTTCTCACTTCTTCCGATTAGATTTTACACAATGTTGCATTGTGTAGACATGGTTCTCCAATTGAGGTTTCTGATTGGTTTTGTCATCTGCATCCAAATCCGGTTAAACAATAAAAAAAATAGTAAATATTCTACCCAGATATATCTTTAAAAAAATATGTACATAATATTTTAGGTTGTAGTCTTGACGGGCATTCATCGTATATTTTTATTGTAGGGGACTTTTATTGCTCTCACAGATATATAGGACTTAAGTAAGAGTTGAAAAGAGACTATTACAGTCTTTTAAAAACAGCAAAGTATTTCGGCAGAATACTGTTGCCCAGTATGGGAAAGAAGTGCTCACTGCGGTAAGGTCGACGTCGAGTTAAACATAACAGGCACCATAAGGTCAACTCCATCTCAATGGTTACCGGTGTTGTCTAATATCGCACCGCCTGACCTACGCAGGTCCCATGCCACATTACGAGAAATGAATAAAATCAGGGAAAAAAGTCAACTACCAGCCTACGAAGACATATTTCACCCACCTCATAAAAGGCTCAAATCTCGAAAACCTATATGGACCGTCAATTCTGGGGAACTTGACATTAAAAAACAATGGAAGGAAAGATGGACCACAGGGGACACTACAAATAGGCACCTTGTAGTGGACCCCACAATCCAAGTACCTGGTTTTGATCTGCCGAGAAGGGTTTGGGTACAGCAAAATAGAGTGAGGACAGAACATGGATGCTGTAACTACTTGCTCTGGAGGTGGGGAAAAAGAGATTCCCCTGATTGTGAATGTGGAGATGTGCAGAGTGTGAGACACATAGTGCAGGACTGCCATCTCAAAAAAATTAGCGGGGATCTGCGGGACATCCACGAAGCGGGACCGGAGGCGGTGAGCTGGCTCTCGACACTAGAGCCAAGACTGTAGAGGACACGAGGCAGCCCACATGGATTAAGATTCATCAACACCGAGCCATACGAAAAGTAAAGTAGTAAGTAAGTAAAGTATTTTTAATTTTGGAAAAAAGTTTCAGAGAACATTTATATTGCGCTACAAGTACTTTAGGTCAATGATTCTGACACGTTCAACATCAATATTAAAAGAAGTATTCATTTCTGATTCATAATGTGTGATGGTACTTGTCAAACGTAATACAGTCGATTCCACTTAATTGGGACACCGGTTAATTGGGACAGCCGCTTATTTGGGACAAATCTCAAAGAACAGAAACCAAACCATGAAACTAATAGTAAATTTATATGTTTAATTGGGACAACATTCCGCTTAATTGGGACAGTAAATTTAAGATCACAGCACATATTATGTTACACATATTCTCAAAAAAAATATGTACAAAGAAATGTTACAAAAACAAAATACAGACTACTTACTGTTGACACATTTTTGCATTGAATTAAATTGTATTTACCTACCCATTTATTTTTTTAATTATATTTATTTTTTCTTGAAAATTTATATTACATATTTGTAATTTATATGATAATTTATATTAGGTACCTATATGTAATTTACAGTTTCCAAGAGTTTATAAAATAACATGATTGAAAAAAAATATGCATTGTTTAATTTTATGAGCGTATTACTGGTTAATGGTTTTAGTTGCCAAAACCAAATAAAAAAATTTGAAGAAATGTGAATTTCGCTTAATTGGGACAGCCGCTTAATAGGGACAAAATGCCCAAGTCCCGATATGTCATAATTAAGCGGAATCGACTGTATATAGTAAATGTTTTTTTCTCTATTTGTTTGATGTTTTTTTTTTGTCACCAAACAATGTTTTTACTTATTTAAATAGTGAAATGAAAAATAATGATTGTTTTCTACTGTGTAAACTAACAAAATAATAAAATACTGATGTACTGTGACTCAACGTGTACCGTTTAATATGTAATTTACTTTGTGCCCAATAACGGTTGAATAAATGTTTTAATATAAAAAATTGTGTTTAGTTAATTTATTTTGTGTGATGTAATTAATTAAGTATTGTGGTGCTTATATTAAAATCCGCAATCAAATGTTATTCGCAGCTGAAAAACTATATTTATATTATAACAGTGATGTTAGTTTCTTCTCCATAATTATTGTAATTGCATATAAATTGAGTTTTTATTTTATCAAAAATTCGCAAGTGAAACATCTAGACAGGACCCGATCTGGTTATTAAGCTGTTTTGGATAAAAAAAATATTTGCTTCCCTCTAGAATGACACCAGCTTATATGTAAGTCATGAACATGTTATTCTTATATTTCCCCAATTAGGTATTGTTGATTAATTATCCAAGTGACAACCATTCTTTAAGGTCTAAGATTCCTAAAAATTATGTTTTCCTGACATCAAATTTTCTCCCATCCCCGTAACCAGATTTTCTAAATGGTATAGGAATTTGGAACATTTCAGAATCTCCCCAGTTTCATTGAAGACTATTTTCTCACATTCACTATTTTTAGTGGCTTTCCCAAAACTGAAAGATTGCGAAATTTTCAATTTTGCGAAAAAGTTTTTCTAAATTTAATAATTTTTTTTATTACAAAATTTCTACCCCCTCATTGCCAAATTTTTGACATAGTTTAAGAACTTTATATATTTTACAATCTCTTCTGTTTTGTAAAAGAATTCTCACGATCCCAAGTATTGAATTTTGGCGGCTTTTTTTAACCCCTCTGAGCTTTTTCTCGGCTCCCCTTTTCCCCTCAATCGGGCCCTGTACCTACTTTATAAATGTAATAGAATTCGCTAATGCATTAAAACATCGACAGTAGTGATAAATAAAATAAAAATATATACTAGTAATATAATTAAATATTTTTCTTACCTAGTCAGTTTCAACGGACAGAACAAGTAGGGATCCATGAAGCCGCACCTTTTCATAAAGAAGACATAGCCACTGATGAAGAAGAGAGTCATCGTAGATGGAAAAACATACATGATCGGTGTCCCGGTGGTCAGCTTGGTGTAAGCCGGGAACATAATATTCAAGGCAGTTGAAGATACGATCAAAAGTAGCCCAGTAAATATAAAGTCAAAAGAAGATTGACAATTACAATCACAATTGACTTCCTGTTGTTGGTTTAGATATCTAGGCTCCGGAGAACCTTCCTCAAAGCTAGATGGGGATAGCTCATCTTCCTGACTAATGTCAGGTCTTACACGTCTTCTGTCCTCCGACGCATACGACGGATTAATATTTAAGCCGTCACCCATGGTTGTTCGTTGTTTGATCTGAAACAATACAAAAGATGTGCTTGTTTTTTTAAGCCCACAATGATATTTAGGAACTTGTAAATATTTTAAATTTGAAAGTCGCAAATATCAGTGGAAAAAAGCCAAACGCTTGCTAGAATATCATTTTTTATATGTAGGTATCACACTAGGTATTTATGAATGGCTATCATTTAAACGATCAGCATAATATTGAAGTTTTGTTCAGCAGAAAAATGTATTCTGTCGACAAATATATCATTTTGATATGCTACTTATGCCCAGCGAGAAAATTATATTTGTATTGCAAATAATATGATATTGTAAAACTCTAAATTTAATCAACCAGCAAAATTATTATTTGACCAGCATAATGATTATTTGTGCAGCAAAATAAATAAATGAGCAGCAAACTGTGAGCTAATTTTAATTAAACTTGTGAAAGATAAATTTTTAATCTTGTTCAAATAATAAATCTTTGTATGTAGCATCTTTTTATGTGATTTTATATGTAGCATTTGAATGAACGACACTAGCGTTTTTCGACATTTCAGTTAGATATTTCGTTAATATAGCAAAGCGGAAACTGGCATTATTTTCGTAGTCATCATTAATTTGGTAAGAAATCACAAAAAAACTTCATGTGGATTCGAAGGTAAATCGGTGTGTGAAAAATATTGTTTATCCAATATTTTCTGCCGGTCAAATAATAATTCTGCTGCTTAAATAACAATTCTGCTGGCCAATTAATTATTTTGTTGTGCGATTATTTATTAAGCTGTTAAAATTTGTTAATTTGCTGATATAACCAAGTTTGTTTGTAAAACAATTTTTTTTATTTATTGCCGATGAAAACATTGTTTGCTGTGCAAATAACTTAAATGCTGGTTTTTTCTTGCCGAACGAATGGATTAATAGCCGATATCAAATAATTAGTTCCCTTTATGAATTTATCAACTAAGAATTATTGATAACCGGTGTGACGCGTGGGTAATGCTTTTGCTTTATAGTTTCGAATTCGATTCCCAGCCAAGACAAAATGAAAAATGACGTTTTCCAAATTTATTTATTTATTTATTTATTTATTTTATTACAAAACAGATTTTAAAAGATAAGTCACTAATGTCTACCTAACTGGGCATGAGCCCGTACCAAGGTAGACTAAATTGTTCTGGGTATGGGTGTTACATATATACATATTATGTTTTAAGTGCATTGTATGTGTGTATCGTCGCGTTATTATCTGTAATATAAAATCCATATCTTAGTTTGGGATTAGCTCGATCTGTGTAAATTGTCCCTGCAAGTTTTATTTTTACGAGTTTTATTTTTGTGATAAATTTCTACGAGCAGTTTACCGAATAGTTTAGTCTAATCATATTAATAGGTTTCTTCATTCAGACAAATTCTTGAAAATGAATTACAATCTTCACTCAGTTGACCATCTAACTTAGGGACTTTATAATGATAGTTAAAATATCAATTTTCGTATGATCTGGTGCTACTTTACTTATGATGAACAAGTGTGAAAAGACGTGTTCATTTTCGGTGAAGAGCTTTGACCCTGACACTTTGGTTGATGAGCAACAGAACTTTAAGGACGCGCATCGATGAGATCGATTGACCAGGTGAAGGAGGTAGGAGGGAGCTTGCATGAGCCGCTGCAAGGATGGACTGAATATAGAGTAGAGATCACTGGTAACAAGTTATATACTCCTATACAAATGATGGTTACGATGCTCAATAATAAAGGGAACAATCGAGAAGGAGAAGATAATAAGTAAGAGATTCTGTACTAATACGGTAGTTTTATTTAGGATTTTTTTGTATTAATTTGTAATAATTTAGTTAGGTACAAAGATATACTTGATCTGAATTTCAGAAAAAAATCGGTCATACGGCCTCTCTAATTTTGCTTCCAGTTTATAACTGACGTTGGTTGAGAAAGTATGTAAGACAATATATTGCTAATACTCGATGGACATCGATGTTGGAACACAAAAAATCTGAAAAGTGTACCGCGCTGCAAGTTTCGTATGTCTATGGTTAGGTATAAAATCCAAACTACGTTAATCCCCGTTTATAAAACGAAGTTTCATTCATAAATTTTACCAACGGCAAATTTACCTTTTTACATAAAGGTAAATAATAAATATAAAGCAGGCAAAAGAATAAAACATGAATGAAAGAATTTATTATAGAAGGTATCAATAAAATAAAAACATAAATATTGAAGCAGGTAGTTTAAAATATCAAAAAAGAAATTAAAACAGCTTTAGTAGTAGGTATACATGAAATAAATAAGCTAGGTTTATCAAATGTAAAATTATTAATTTGTTATTATGTTCTGCTGTTAAATATTTTCTATAGTTTGGGAAACAATCATAGTCGTCTGTCGTGTGTTCGATAATCCTGTGATGCGGTCAATTCGAACTGACATCAAGGACAAGCGCTATTGCTGACTAAAATGAAGCGTCATCGTTGTGTGTGTGCGTGACAGATTGCGTGAATGTGATGGAAGCGTGGTGTCGGCGTTACACTTTCAAAGCAGCGTATTTTCTGCATATTTAAATATTTGTTGTTGCTGAAATATTTTCTTTCCCGGATATTTCAGGAGTCAATGAAATAATTATAAACTTAAACACTCTTTAACGTCTTTCAGTATCACTAAGGCAACAGAATTGATTTCCACCACGTTAGTAGGCAGTGGACCCAGCTGAAGGAGCAGATCCCATCTTGAGACAAACACATTCACGAGTATGTATTCTAAAGTAAGGTGGGCAGACTTACATTATCTGCGATCTTCGACAATAAAATTAGAAGACATGTAATCGACTCAAAGGTAGGTAAACAAAAAAAAAGTAACAAATTTTCGTAATTTTATTTCCTTTATAATCTAAATTTCTACCCCTCCCCTCGTCAGATTTTAAAAAAGGGTAGAGGAATTTGAAATACTCTATGATCTCCTCGTTTTTTTTTTCTTCAGATTTTTCAAAACTGCGGACTTTTGGAACCACTCCTGCTCTAAAGAATGCTGCATTAATTGTAGCATTTAAAAACACTTCCCCAAACCGAATGGGTTGAGGAGTGTTGAGAAGTGCCAGCGAGAGTAATTGAATCTGGCATCTCGCGATTGAAATTACAAGACATTGCCATCAAGGTAACAACACATCGTAGAGCCGGTAGACTAACTGCATAAATAATAAACATGCAAGTTGTCCCCTTCGTGCCAAAAAAAAACATTTTGCAGGGTTACTTACTCTTGTCACAATTTTAATACGATCTAAATCTTGTCTTGTTCTTATGTGACTCTACGGTACGCGAAGTGACTGTTATAAGTAAGACAAATATTTATTTAAAGCTGATAAATATTTCAACAATATTAATGTAAACATCAATGTCTGGTACATTCTTGGGATTATATAAGATAATGTTTAACTATAATACCGGGGGATTGGCATGCACGTAATTTTGATTAGGTCACTAGAGAGATTAAGATCATGACCGTATTTAGATTTTGTCAGAAGTAACCGTGCAGGATGGGTATATGCTGAGGTGAGTAATTTAGTAAGTAAATTTCTAATTGCACTAATACAAGATTATAAGTTACAAAGTGTTGCCCCTTTTTGTAGTTTTGGAGAAGATTTTGTCGGGCTGAGTCTGAATGATAATATAGAAGTTGCGCTCTTGAAAAATTCAGGGGAGAGTGGTGTGAAAAACCCACTCAAAATGTTTGGCATCCTGAATCATTCGCAGAAGAGTCTTGAGAAGAATAAAATAGATGGGTGGCATAGCTCATTGCTACTGAATTGAAAATGTCAGATGTGTTATATTGACATTGACTCTTATATTGACAGATGATGCTGGAATACTTTTTAACTCGGCGGTAGAATTGCCATTCACTCTTCTCAGCATTGTACAACCAGATAAGTCTTCAAATGATCAGTCATGGTCACACAAAAACTTAACAGTCTAATGCCGGGAAAAATTTACCAATCCAGATATACAGAATATCAAAGGATTAGGCTCAAAAGGCGGTTTCTAAATATCAGCATTGTGCCTGAAATATCTGTGTTCAGAAACTTTCTAACAATATTTAAAGTGTTTATTATAATAGACTTGTGAATTTTTATGTACAAATCAACTGGTAAATCTAATTTTTTATTAATTTTTTTTTATGTCTTTTTATGTATTTTAATTATTGAAAGTAGGTTCCTTACATGAGTATCGGTGTTATTATATTTTGATATGATTGTATTGTAATAATATGTGAAACTGTATTGTGTTGTCTATTGTGTAACATTAACAATATAACAAATATTTAATATAAAGGCTTCTGCCGTGTAGGTATAAAATAAATAAATGAATTTGTAATTTTATTATTTTTCATCATACAAACAAACAGTATTACCAACATTACAAAATATGTGACATAGTTGATAAACCAAAACAGTTTGCAATAATGTTACAAGATTTTCGTTGGCACATAATATTATCTATGTAAGTTTTTAAAGTGTTATTAATTAGAGTGTATATGCCTATTTTAATTAAAATTATATGTAGGTGCCTTAAATTCATAGAAAAGATTTAAACAAATTCAGAAGCGCTGAAGGAGGATGAGAAGGAAAGGAAAAGAAAACCGTTGCAGCAAAGTTAGCCTCTTAGAAAAGTTTCATTCAGCAGTAACGAGATTTACCACCATTCTGAATGTCCTATTTTTTATGACGACCTTTTACTTATGGTATGCCGGCTACCACAGTAGACTGCTGCATACACTAAAGAAATGTATATTTGTTTATATTATATACAATAATGGCATATCCCACAAGTGGGGTAGTCAGCAGACTAATTACATGTAATAGACATGCAAGCTGTCCTCTCCATATCAATAAAAGTTAAAATTTTCAAAATGCGTGGTACACGTCATTGTTGAATAGAAAATGTTAAATGTCTTACACGGAATGTTTTAGGGACACTGTAAAATTTACAGAAAAAGTGGTAGACCAATTCTTTCTCAGGAACTCTAATCGGGACACATGAACAAATTACAATATTATCCGGGAAAATCGGAAATTTAATTAAAGCATTACTGAATTACCTGTATTCTTAACAATAATATTTCTAAGAAGAATTTATATAACTTGGATAACTTAAACACGCGCCCCTCCCTCCCCCTCCCCCAAATATTCATACAGTATTAAAGATTTCTTCTCCTCCCAAATTGGGAAGAAACTCAGAAATCGAGGGACTTCTATTTTTAAAACATAAGCTGAATATGTACCTACTACTCTTTCAATAAGCAATCTGATTATTTTGTGTTGAAGAATAATGGAATGAGTAATCCCGACTTAATTTATTAACCCTCTCCTTTCCAGGGTGCCTGTACAGCCACATGAAGAATTTTATATATTAAAATTCATATGATTACAAAGGAATTCATGTTGCATGCTGAAATTATAAAACATGGAATGTTCGGTTTTATAAGACGGAATAAGTACATATTTTTCTGTTGGAATTATTAATTTAAATGTTATTTATATCCAAGCTTTACATAAATATTTTTTTATTTACTAATTTAAATGCGCGTTATTATTTTGCGTTTTAATATTTTCCATCTTGTAAGATTGTTTATTTTTGTTAAAATATTTTCAAATATTCATTTCATAAATATTCCTACGTAATAATTTATGTCCTCAAATTGATCCTCTGCAAACATACAGGCCTCCCTCAAAAACGAAGGGAGGTGGGAGGTATTGAAAAAATCATAAAAATAGACATATTATTCATTGTAGGAACATACAAAGAAACATTCATGGACTCTCGAAATTTGATTTGGTAATAAGAGTTTTTTATGTTTAATATATTATCATCAGGCACGTAGTCATTAAATGGTAAAAAGCAAATTATACACAGTTAGTCACTTCTTAGTTTTGGTTAATATTAATTAATAATCACTATTCTTTTGTCATCTTTGCTTAAATACCCGTGATAGTGACCATATTTCCAAATTTCGAGCAGAACTTAAATGGCCAACATACAAACAACCCCGCGATCTACATATACTCTACTTTCTGTACAACATCCTAAAGCACAATTCCCCTCAATACCTTTTTAAGCATTTTGAATACTTGTCTTCACATGGACGTCCACTGAGATCTCAGAATAACCAGTTACTTGCCGTCCCTGTCCACACCACAACCTTCTTCAGTTCATCATTTACGAACCATGCAATTAGAATGTGGAATAATCTACCTTGCAATATTAGAAATTCCTCTATGCTACACGTTTTTAAGAATAACCTAAAATCCATAGACTTATCCTAAAAAGTTCCTCCCCGTGCCTATATCCTTCATTTTATAGTATTTATTAGAGGAAACATGACATATATAATGTTCTACTTAGGACTAAGAATGTAATTAGTTATAATTCAATTTAGTATTAACTGTTCACATTTAGTATTAATTACACATTGTCAACATAGTATCACACATTATTTTGGTTAGCTGGAAGATGTGCCTGGAGGCAATAAGCTCGCCGATTGCTCATAATTTTTTTTCCTGATCAATAAAGTGTTTTTATTATTATTATTATCTCATATTTCATTTATTTAACAAAACAATATTAGATTCTACATTTTGAACACAATATAAGATTAACAATAAAATTTAAATATAACATTAAATAACAAAAACCATAAAATATTAAAATAAATTTATATTCAAAATGTAGAACCCCAACATTATTCGAGTTGATTCTTCCATGATGTTCTATGAAATAGTACAATCATGGGAGATCACTTACAGAGCTACAGGGACAAAAACCTTCTTACTATCCTGGTAGACGATATTATTATTATTATAGTGCTAGCTGCTAATAATAAAATGGTGTGTTCGATAAAATAAATGTTAGAATAGTGATTAAACTATAGATTCTATTTTGTTGGTGGTAATTTTATGAAAGCTAATTTTAAAATGTTTTAAACAAAAGGTATGTTAAAAACATAATATATTCAGGTCTAAAATGAACCATTTCGATTTGTGATCGAGTCAAGCCAAAAAAAAAAATTTGAATAAATTTTGTAAAAAGTTCACCTATACAATTTTCTATTATTATAATGCTCTCGTACGAGTAAGGTACCAGTACGTCATTAACTGCATGTAATAAACGCATGCTGAAGATTCATTGGTCGGAATACGTCGAAAACGAAGAAGTGTAAACCAGGGTTGGCGAAAAAAGGCAACTCCACAAAAGAATTTGCCAACAACGAGCTAACTGGATTGGCCACAACATCAGGCACCCAGGACTGCTCATCGCAATCGCAGAGGGTAGGACCGAAGGCACAAATGGCAGAGGCCGACCGAGAGACGCCTATATAGACCAACAAGGGACATGAGCTGTGGCTCATACATGGAGTTGAAGAGACTGGCTGAGAATAGGGAGGAGTGGAGAAAAAAGTCCAAACTCGTTGCAGACCAATCCAATGGATTGTAATGTAACTCATTATATATATTATAATAAACATATACCTAGCAGGTATTTCTCTTTGTGCAAATTGAAATGATATACATATGATTTAGCACGAGTGGCATATCTCATTTCTGCTGAATTAAGTTAAGCGACGAAACTTATTAGCCTTACACAATTTGGAGCTTTGATAAAACTAATATAATGCTATTGTAGGTCCATTACAGGGAAATTGGGTTGTTTTTATTTATTAGAGGACAAAGTTTTAAAGTGTTTGTTAATTTATATAATTTTGCGGTGTTTATTTCTGAGAATTTTTAATTGTGTAATCTGGTACCTTAGCAATTCGTTGGCGTTACGGCAAAAGGTTATATCTGTCAATTTTTTTGCAATACTCTGAGTTGGTTTCACAAAATGTCAAAAATATCATATTCCATAATTTGGCAAGCAACAGAGGTGTTACTATACTAGGTACATACTGAATTAAGTCAAGATATATTTCATATTATAAGGCTTAGAAAGACAAAGTTACCTTATTTCCTATTTTGTTTTAACTCTCCTATATTTTTTTTGCAGACATAACCTTTTCTCATCGCGTTACCGAAGTTTAATCTCGTTGGGTATTAACATTTTTGTATTTTACCTTCAAATGTCGGTATTTCTCTGGTGTGTAGGTAGTTATCTAGCAGTGGCGTTATTAGACTTTTTATGTCAACCATGCTTTCGTAATGATTTTTTTTATTATTTCCACAATTTGCTAAAAGAATTTAAGTCAACATCCGACTTTTTGAATTTCTATGTCGCCATATTTTGAATTTGGCAAAAGAATTAGTCCAATATGAAACACTGAACTGGAGTGGGGCTCGAGGAGGAACTCTTTCGACTGGCATAGATTTGAGAGGCATTTGAATAGGAAATCACTAACGTTGAAGAAGCCTTATCAGGCACGAGGAAAAGGATTAAATATATATATATAACGATCCCATCGTGTATTATTGTAGGTAAAACAATTTCAGATAATACACAACTTATTTGATAAGACACGCGGAGCTTTTTTTGTATATATGACGAGCACGCCACTGCCATTTAGGTATGTTTATTTGGTGCGCAATTTGTTTAGAATAATTCCCCCTTTTTTCCAGCGAAAAGTAAGATTTCTGTGTTTGTTAATTTTTTATTGTGCGGAATCAAATTCTGTGAATTGAAAAGAAATTAATTTATTTACTCTCTTAGTAACCGATTTCTGAAATGTGTATAGAAAAACAATAAGTCTACATTACATCATACCAACTACGCATATCCCAGACATGGGGTAATCAGCTAACTAACGGGATGTAAAAATTTACAAGTTGTCTTCTCCGTATACCGATACAAGTTAAAGGCATTCATGATGGCTGAATCTAAGTGCTTATAAAAATGACGTCTTGTATTATATTGTAGTTTTTCTCCGATATTAAAATATACATTTTATATCTTACGTTTTGTTACCTATAAACCTACTTTAAATGACATCGAAAGAAAAACCTATGTTTATACGTATACCTACTCGTACTGCAGTTACTTATTTGGTTTCTACAGGCTAGCTATAGGTGATACACTTGATGGACAGATAATATGTACCCTGAATATAGTTGCACATTGGGAGTAGTAGAGTCGTGATTGGTCGTGGACGAG
Organism: Athripsodes cinereus; assembly: GCA_947579605.1. Classification (NCBI taxonomy): domain Eukaryota; kingdom Metazoa; phylum Arthropoda; class Insecta; order Trichoptera; family Leptoceridae; genus Athripsodes; species Athripsodes cinereus. The sequence continues at coordinate 2,540,141 of OX388329.1, forward strand.
CGTCACCTACTGAATACTCCGTAGGCATAGTAAAAAATACAAATCATGTGAGGAAATGCTTAGTATAATGTACTATCTTCACGTCGCTTTTGCTGTCTACTAATTGTTTCCCAAATATTTATTCATTGGTTACTTTAAAACCTTTCCTTACTTGCACATTTTAAATAGGTATGCATCGAGGACACTAGGAATAGGGCGTAATAATATTGTGAATATTCTTTAGTTACCAATATAATTATTATGTCCATGATTACTTAATTTGGCGGAGGTGGGATTATGATACGCACGGATGAATCAATGTTTATTTTTTGTTTGTTTTAAATTTCCTATGAACCGTTTTACTTTGAAAGTCGACAATATTATCACAATAAGAATTTTCAATGAAATTGTTTGTACATGACGTTGATATGAATGAAATTAAAAATAAAGAAATGTTTAACTAATAATTAAATATTATTTTTTACTTTATGAAACAGGTTGCAGGTTGCTAGGCAGAATGTTAAACAAACTGATAGGGTGTATAGAGGGGGCCATTTAAAACATCTCATGGGTACTGATTATGGGGATTTTTTTTTATTTCTTAAAGAGGTGCTCATATGGACCAACTGAAGAAAGACATGAACTGTGGAACATACGTAGAACTCAAGAGACAAGTTGAAAATAGGGAGGAATGGAGAAGAAAATCCAAACTCGTTGCAGACCAATACTATGAATTGTAATTCACTATATATAGAGGTGCTATACACACACGCTATAAACATCGGGTGCATCATTGAAAAATAAAAAATAAATCCCGCATTCGAAGTAGCATGGGTGCCATTGGCGGCATTGGCATGAATTGAAAAAAAAGAAGAGAGGAAACCAAGATAGTATGGGCACAGAAGGCGGAGATCATCAGAACACATTATTAACAAAGTCATGGTAATGAACCCCCCTCCACATCCATCAAGAGGCAGTGGCGGATACATATGGGGGGCGCCCCTCCCCTCGCGGGGCCTATTCACGATGTCTTGTATATGTGTGTAATCAGTTTAAATAAAACTTTCGTAAACTTTGCGTATGCCTTGATTATTTTTTTATTTCAATAAAAGTAAAGGTAGCTCAAGATATCTCTAGCGCCCCCCCCCCTTGAGTTTTTTCTGAATCCGTCACTGTCAAGAAGGAGACGAAAGAATACCTGGGTAACACAACGCAATAGAATCCTGCGGAAATTATCTGGATGAAGATAGCTTATATAATGGGAGAATATAATAAATAACCTTAGGACGAGAAGAGCCGACCCCAACAGCCTTCTAGCGGCAATAAGTTGGGACAGTGCCAAGAACTTAACAGAAGAAGAAGAAGATATGTACACATGTTGTATGTCATTTAGAAGAAAAATCAATCTCTCTTGCAAATACTTTTGAATTTGAACTAAATATGATCATTTTTTTTTCATTCACCTGTTCTTTAAACTTGGTAAGCCCATATTATTACTGAACGTTGCTTTCAGGGAGAGATATGTATTTTTTCAGAAAAGGCGTTCTGCTGCTACAACATTCTATACCATCTCGGCATAACTCACAAGTGGGGTAGCCAGCGCACTAGCTGCATGTAATAAACATGCAAGCTATGCTAACAAAAAAATAAGACATTGAGGATCGATGGCAAACCTCGTCACTGAATTTAAGAGCCCCGTTTAGCAAAAACGGTAAAATATTCAATTTTCAACAAATTTGTTAGAAAAACTGCCAAAACTTGTTGACCCATGCTAACATATTGATTTGATAAAATAAAAAAAATAAATATCTGTTACCAATATTAGTTTTTTACTAAAAAATAAATAAATTGCAGACTGACAAGATTTATTTAGGTAGGTACTCTTTGTTTTATCAAAATACAAATTATTTGTAATATATATATATTTTTTATTCATCCTATCAAGCAAATAAATACTATAGATTTTAGCAAACTTTTTTTAATATACAAAAAATCGAGTTCATGTGGTGATTTTAGGTTTCAAAATATGAGAAATTTTATCAAAAAAAAATTTTTAAATTGGTCAACATCCATGAAAGAAACAAATAAAATAGAATTTATTTGTTCCATAATTTATTGTAATGACTATCTAAGTATTCGTAAAATTAAAAAAAAATATATGAAAATTTGTAGGATTCTCATGCATTTATGTACCAAACACACCCTCGAATTCGATTTTTAAAAATATGCTTTTTTATAAACGAATACCATGAAGCTAAAATCATTTTTTTAAAGTTACCTATAGTTTGATATTGGTAATGAATATTTTTTTTCATATTTCATCAAATCAAAATGTTCGTAGGTTCTACAAGTTTTGAGAGTTTATGTACCAAATTTGTTGAAAATTGAATGTTTTATCAATGCTAAAGGGGCCCCTTAAGATGCAAATTATTTTTATTTTTTCCGAACACCTGCCTTTTACAGGACACTCGTAAGCTTACGGAAAAGATCAATTTTTGTCCAGTGCTCCACGGAACTAGTAGGTATACACATATATTTGTTACAATAGTAAAATTTTGTTGAATCAGATCTGATACGTAGATAAATAAAAAAGTTATAATTGTTGATACGTAAAATTTTGGGATTGTGCAAGAATGGAAATTATAAAAGCCTTCAAAAAATGTGAAAGCTTGTAGACATAATGAGTACCTACCTACAATATATATTGCAAATAGTTTCTTCTATAATATACCTTATCAGTTTGTCTACTGTTCTGGCTAACCACCTGTAGGCAGTGGCCTGCTCTTTCTATATATAATATGCATAAAGCACCGCATTTTTAACCAAAAAAGCTGTATATTGTCTGAAACTGTTATACAAAAACGATGAGATCGTGAAATATTTTAATTCCTATACCTAATTGAAAATTTGGCGACGGAGAAGGGTGATAGAAGTTTGAAAAATTGGGCATTTTCTTAAATCTCTATACACTGAGAAAAATACTAACGAATTTTCACAACGAATCATTGGTACGTACGGTACAATGACCTCATAGGTCGAAACTCATAGGTCTGTTTAACTCATTGTCAAACTCATAGGTATGTTTGACAATGACCTCATAGGTCGAAACCAGGTAACTTATTTAACAAATAAATCGTAGTAAAACCAAAAACAATTTTGTTTTCATTATATTTATTTAATTTAAGTTAATTCAGTGATTTAAAAATACTCTACAAAATCGGCTGTCTAGTTTCATAACTATTCAAGTCGAAATTCTCGATTACATTGGTAATACACACACACACACACACACCAATCAACGCCACTCTTTCAATTCCACAAACAAATAATCATAAAAAATACACAGGTCTCTTTATATATTAAATATTTAGTTATGGAAGGAGACCTACTGGAAAAATATAAAATGTATCTATTTTCAATTACACAAATAAAGATTTCGAATTGTTTTCCTATTGAACGGAACAAAGACAAGATAGTTATTTCTTTAACAGAGCGATTATATTATACAATGGGTTAGTTGGAAGATATCGCGCTTCTGCGATAAACTCGCCCATTGCACAATTTTTTTTGTATAGTTAAATTGAATTTTTTCATTTGTTGTTTTTTTGTGCAATAAAGTTTTTTTTTATTATTATTATTATTATTATAATATAGTATATTTTAAAGGAAAATATTTAATTTAAATCAAAACACTGTTTTATTCCACCATGAGATTGTTTAATTATTATAACGTTTTCAACTACAATGTAGCCATCATCAGTAATAACACAATACTGTGTATTGTGTTATTACTGTGTTATTACAGTTGTGTTATTACAGTATTGTGTTATTACAGTATTGTGTTATTACTGATGATGGCTACATTGTAGTTGAAAACGTTATAATAATTAAACAATCTCATAGTGGAATAAAACAGTGTTTTGATTTAAATTAAATATTTTCCTTTAAAATGCATTTCCACAAAGTTACACTCGAAAATATAGAATTTTTAGTATATTTTACTTTCTGTTGTGTTTTTTAAGCGTAATCCAAATGGGAACTAATTATTTGTACGGCTATTAATCCATTCGTTCGGCAAGAAAAAATCAGCATTTAAGTCATTTGCACAGCAAACAATGTTTTCATCGGCAATAAATAAAAAATAAGCGCAATACTTGTTTTACAAACAAACTTGGTTATACCGGCAAATTACAAAAAAATTAGCAGCTTAATAAATACTCGGACAACAAAATAATTATTTGAGCAGCAGAATTATTATTAATTGAGCAGCAGAATTATTATTTGAGCAGCAGAATTATTATTTGACCGGCAGAAAATATTAGAGAAACAATATTTTTCACACACCGATTTACCTTCGGATCCACATGAAGTTTTTGTGATTTCTTACCAAATTAATGATGACTACGAAAATAATGCCAGTTTCCGCTTTGCTATATTAACGAAATATCTAACTGAAATGTCGAAAAACGCCAGTGTCATTCATTCAAATGCTACATATAAAATCACATAAAAAGATGCTACATACAAAGATTTATTATTTGAACAAGATTAAAGATTTATCTTTCACAAGTTTAATTAAAACTAGCTCACGGTTTGTTTGCTGCTCATTTATTTATTTTGCTGGACGAATAATCATTATGCCGGTCAAATAATAATTTTGTTGGTCGATTAAATTTAGAGTTTTATAATATCATAATTATTATTATTATTTGCAATAGAAATATAATATTCTTGCGATGCATAAGTAGCATATCAACACAACATGATATATTTGTCGGCAGAATACATTTTTCTGCTGAACATAACATCAATATTATGCTGATCGTTTAAATGATAGCCAATATAAATATAGAAAAATTACGTAAAGACGATTTCTCGAATATAAGACATTTCTACTTGTTGAGTTGCGGAACTGTACAGTCGGAATATACAATAAATATGTACTAATATAGTATCTAATAAATAATTTGTTTGATTAATTAACCCAGTTTTGTTTATCGTATTTATTTATCTACCTTCATTTCTACGATTAGGTATGCCACCAAACCTGATTGCTTTAACTTGCAAATTTACTACTTGTTCATTATTTTCGTCTGCCGGCTACCCCACTTGTGGATAATGCCGTGATGACGAGAATGAATGAATAAAATAAAAAAAAATTGCCCTATAGTAACGTAACAGTCATAATAAAAATAAAATTGTCTGTGATACTTTTCCTTCTTTCAGACAAGCTGTCAAAAATCACTTCCTTTCACTGAATTTAGCATCTGACTCCTAAAACCCTTTCCCCTATGCATGTGCACGCTGCAATATAATATGTATGTTACACTTTTTTTTATTATTAGGTATGTGTCCATGAATGCATTGTTGCCTGCATGTGCCTTTTTCATTTGTTTGCTTTGTATTGTATATATATATTTTTTTATATTTATAATATTACTGTAGATATTATGTATATTTATGTCTGTTTTGTTTTTTGATTTTAATAACCGGGTTAGTTGGAAGACATCGCATTTTAGCGATAAACTCGCCCTCTGTACATTGAATTGTATAAATGATATTTTCTATGTTAATTTGTATTATTGTAAACAATGTACAGTGAAGAATAAAATAAATAAATAAATGAAATGCGAGACAATATGCTACTTTTTGGTAATACAGTTTTGTATATTTTTATGGATGTGTATAACTGCTTATTACGTCAATAAAATAATAGTTGAATAATTGTCCATGAAGTCTCCGGTAAAGAATAGATCTCCCACTCTTTTCCGTTGCAACGCACAAGTCACCCTCACCGTGCCAATAAAATAATTTGACGCTTAGGATGGTTGGCATTATAGGTATCTCACCAAAAATGTGTAGATATTTTTGTCAAACTAAATTAATACCTATATACTATACTATACTATACCCTCACGCCGTATCCCAAGTGGGGTAGGCAGAGAGAACGGAACGCCACACAGATCTATCTTTACACACTTCCTTCGCTTCCTCCACATTCATACAGTTTCTCATACACGCACGTCGATTCCTCTTACTCAACACGCGGCCGTCCTTGAGAATTTGATCCACGTGATCAAGCCACGTGGTTCTCGGACGTCCGCGCTTCCTCACACCTTTTCTTTCAGACAAGTATACCTATCCTCTTTGTCATTCTTACTTCGTTCATTCGTTCAACATGTCCAAACCACCGTAGTTTATTCAAGTGCATTCTGTCCACAACACTCTTCTTGCATCCGCTCATTCTTCTAATATCCTCATTCTTCACTCTATCACGCAGCGTTTTACCAACCATTCTTCTAAACGATCGCATCTCCACTGCATTTATTAATACCTATCTGTTCATAAATTTACCCCACGGAGTCCCCGGAGTTGAATTGGTCTCCCACTATCTGTAAGTTTTCGAGTGTCCTTTAAAAAGCAGTAGGTATTTGTAAAATCATCTTCAGTTTAACAGTAATGGAGTATTCTGCTACCAACATTAAATGTCTTAGCTTTTATTATCACGGAGAGGACGACTTGCATGTTTATCACGTACAGTTGGTCCGCTGGCTACCCCACTTGTGTGAGATGCCGTAATTTAAGGTACGGTAATATTTGAAACCGATAACATATTTTTTGACAGTTATTATGTGTTCATTATTGTTTTGTATTGAAAATTTTCTCCAGGGTGTTTGACCCAATGCGTCAACTTTGTAAGTATAACATGTATACCTACATATAACATATATATATTGAACTTTGCTTGTTTCGCTGACCTAGTGATACAGTTTATTAGCTCAATAAAATTTTGATTACCGTGGCTTAGAAAAATGGTATAAAAATGTAAATATTAATAAATACATCTGAAATGCACATAATTAAATAAAACAATAATAACAATCGATTAAAATTAAAATACAAACAAAATATTTGACAATATTCGCTAAAGTTATCATAGTAAAAAAATAGACAAAAAATTAAGAAAAATAAATTTTTAATAATATCTAATATTTTTCCATGTGATTTATAATAATATTGTTATTATGAAACTGGCAAATACCGCCAATTATGAAATTTGGATAAAGGAGTGAAAAATTATTGAATAAAAAGTATTTGAAACAAATGGAACTCCGCTAGAACAAGAAATCATTGAAAGGAATTTTGAAATGAAGAAAAATAAATATAATAATATTATTATTGTAGGTACTTACATAAAGTTGATTGTTGTTGTCAAAATATACTTTATTTTTAGAAACTTTTGAGAACAAGATTCGCGACCGAACACCAAGAGACACGGACCGCAAGTGATTGAGGATAAAATTTTCGTTCCTCTCATGACCCTCCTCAATTCCCCACTCATAGAGGGGCGCTGTCCTTATTGCGCAGACGTGAAATTTGACAAATTTCAGCATCGAATCTTTACAAGTCCTCTTACGTAACTGTAACTGAAGGCATTTCTATATAATCACGAAGGGGAATTATTTCATTTTATTCGAGCAACTTTTTTCGCACGACGCTACTGAACGATGATATAAAATATATATTCAGATTATTTTAAGAACGCCTGCCTTTTATAAAGGACAGTCAAAAACTTGCAGAAATAACCCACGGAGCCTCCAGTAAAGAATAGGTCTCCCATTGCTTCCTGTTTGTCTTTCAGTGCCTTGTAAAAGACACATGTTTCCTAAAACTTTGCACTTATACGATAATGAACATTTACATTGAATATCTATTCTTTACCGATATAGAGAGGATAATATTATGCACATTTATTAATTGCAATAAATTACTCTATGGAAAGCATTCTTAGTAGTGTGAATGGAATTGGTCTTTCTTTATATAAATATAGTACAGCTGATTGACACCCCACCTTTCATTGACTCCACCCAGTTTCCCCACTTTTCCCTCAACTTCCACCACAGCACTGCATTTTCCCCCTTTCCTTTCTCTCACGCACCCTTCCCCTCGCCTATAATTCATAATTATTATTATTATTGTTCAACTTGTCTTTCTTTTGTACTCATTATTCTAAGAATAAGTTTCTCTATCATACACAGGACAACACTGGTATGTCGCCACAAATCTGCCTTACTTACTTGTACTTATTCACATCAATTTGAAAAAAAACTGTTGTTCTGTCTGTAATACCAGATTCAATAATTAGGAATCGTTTATAATACCAACTAGGTATTGTAGGCCCTACACCAATATTTTTAAATTTAGGTAATAAAAAATGAAATACTGTTTAACTTTCACTAATTATACATTGTTTTCGTTATACAGTTATACAGAAAGTTATACAGTGTTTCATTTTTTATTTTTTATTACCTAAATTTAAAAATGAACTTTCATAGTGTTTTCTCTTCGAAAATAGAAAAGCCAATATTTTTATTCCAATAAAAATATTTTTAATTAGGTAGCTACACATTAGCATATTAGTCAAGAAATAAAATGTTAATATTTGGTTTTACAAGTAGGTACCTACTTGTAAAACCTTAAGTGGCTCGAGTTTCGACATGTAATATCTTTTTCAATCTCTGCCTTAGTTTGAAAAAGAGTCAAGTTGAAGAGTTTGAATCTCTGCCTTAGTTTGAAAAAGAGTCGAGTTGAAGAGTTTGAATCTCTGCCTTAGTTTGAAAAAGACATAGCGAAACTCGAGTCACTTTAATAAAGTACGCGTAATAATATGGAGCTATACAAAATAAATACCAATAAAATACGACACTTAAAAGCATATTTTGTATCAATAAGTAATAATTCAATGTCATCTTAAAGGAATTTATTCGTGAAAGAACGCCTAGGTAATCATTTACTATGTAAATTTAACACATGAAACTACCATAATATAAGGCTTATAAAAGACAACGTCACCTCATTTGGTAGTGCCCCGGAGGGGACTTGAACCCGCATCCCTAACTTTGTCACGGGGAGTGCTTTGTCCAAGCTACCGGGCGACTTGACGAAGGCTCCGATATTCTCTCTTAAAAACCTCGATGACAGCTTCATGTGTACGAGGGCGGTCCGATAAGTACTTAGCCTACATAAGAAAAAACGAAAATTTTGGAAAAGTGGCGATTTATTTTTCAACATAGACTTCTTTTAGCTCGATACACTTGAACCAGCGATTCTCCAACTTCTTAAACTAGTTTAAAAAATACGTTTTCTCGAGGCAATGTAGGCTTCCGTGGCGGCAATGACCTCCTCATTCGACTCAAATTTCTGCCCAGCAAGTGACTTGACAAGAACAAAAAGAAGTCGCATGGAGCCAAATCTAGAGAATACGCTGGATAAAGCAGCAGTTCGTAGCCCTATTCGACCAATTTGGCCGTGGCGACAACGGAAGTGTGAGTCAGCGCATCGTCATGGTGGAAGATCACTTTTTCTTCGTCGAATGGTGCCATTTTTTCTGCAATTCGGCGTCGAATCGACCCAATAATTTGGCATAGTAGAGCCTTGTGATCGTTTTACTCTTCTCCAGGTAGTCGATGATGATCACACCTTGTGAATCCCAGAAAACGGTGACTATCACCTTTCCGGTAGATAGGACAGTCTTTGCCTTCTTTGGAGCACATTCGCCGGGTAAAATCCACTGTTTTGACTGTCCCTTGGTCTTTGGTGTGTACTAGTGGATCTAAGTTTTGTCAATGGCTACGAAACGATGCAGAAACTCTTTCAATCGCTCTTAAATAGCGTCAAACACTGCTCTGAAGTGGTCTCACGGTTGCATTTGTTGTCCGGAGTGAGAAAATGCAACACCCATTGCGCCAACAGCTTTCTCATTTCCAAAATTTCATGAATGGTATAATCCATCTGGTCTTTTGAGATGCCTATTATCTTAGCTATCTTACGCACCTTCAATCGGCGGTCTGCCATTACGATATCGTGGATTATTGTCATGTTATCTTCCGTGGTAGCCGTTTTCGGGGCAACTGGACGTGACTCGTCAAAAACCGACGTACGACCATGTCGAAACTCTTAAACCAACTTTTGACGATCGTTATCGAAGGAGAAGAGTCACCGTACACAGCATCAAAGAGCTCTTTGATTTCGCTGCGCGATTTCCCTTCCAAAAACAAGAATCGAATCATCGACCGATATTGCTCTTTTTCCATTTTTATAAAATCCGTGGACCCGCCCGCTTTCACACGCGGTCAAAACAAAACTATAAGTCCAATTTAGCTGAAATTTCAACAGTGGCTGTCCACAAGAATGCACTACAAGATGGTATATTTTTCTTGTGATAGTGACATCATCAGGCGGAGAGGCTAAGTACTTATCGGACCGCCCTCGTAGGTATTTTTCTGAGATATTATTTATTATATTTAATGTTGATGAAATTAATTGATCTTGTATGCCATCCATCATGAATAACTGAAACTTTATTGACACCGAGACATCCGCATTCATGTATTTAACATGCACTTGTTACACTCGCTCCACTTGTGAGAAATGTTGTCACGGTATGAATCTATAACTATAACGAATGAATTAATAATACGAGAATATCTCCTTCCCTTTGTCAATAATTAGATTGGAGGTCCATAGCACCTGACACATCCACTAGTAGAGAACTCTGACCATAGAAATTGCTCCCAGGATCTCTTGCCACTTAAAACCATGTATTTACACATACATTTTCAATATCTAACCATGCTAGCTTTTTCTAATGTGATATATAATCCGGGTTAGTTGGAAGATTCAGCGATCTTTACATTGAACTGTGTAACTGATATTTTTATGATACTTGTATTGATTTGAAATATTGTGATCAATGTTTTTTTTAAAAAAAAAGATGAATCTGGGTTTTGTTATAAACCCAAATACAACCTTATACACCTTTCATACTAAGCTAAAAGCTTGTGCCGTGAAAGGGGAGTTTGCCGGCAACTGGGATCGAACCACGGACCCCTTGTTCCGGAGGCTGAGACTCTACCTTCAGGCTACCGACGAACTCAATTTATTTATTTATTTATTCTTTTTGCTCATCATCATTAGGTATATAACAGTGCACAACAGTACACATTAGGACGATATACACTGGCGTGATTATCACTATCAAGTGATTTCTTCCATCTAACCACGAATGTAGAGTGAAGATTAAAATAATAAATTATATTATAGTTTTCTGCCCTCTCCTATAGTCCCCAACGATATCAGTCGTTTTTTACCTGGCATGTGAAGCATATTACATGTATGTATACGTGATCCATATGCATATATCCAGAATTCTCTATAGAGGGAAGGGTAGCAGTAGTTTAGCAGTTTCGTATAGGAATTTGAAATGTCTCGCGATCTCTTCATTTTTGTTAAATAATAAATTAGTTCCACTTCTTTTTAGTCTGACAGATACCAAATTTAATGTGTGAGTCTATTTAAATTTCAGTTTACATAATTTGGTATTGGGCCTCACGCTAAATTTCTTTTCCCTCATCGAGTTTCAATTTGGTAAAGGAATTCGAAATACTTCGGGTGCTCATTGTTTTAATTCAACGATTATATTGCCAACTTATATTAGTTTAATATCATAATTTCTTCCGTGCATGTGATTAACAGTAAAAGCAAAAAAAGAGAATTTTATTGGAAAGATATTTATGTCAATTTCTGAAAAAGAAATTGACACATAATGTTATGTATACAATAATTTACTGATAAGCCTCAAAGCAGAACAAACATATCGGCAAAGTCCCCGGTAGGAAGGGCTGTACAAAATAATGTTTAATGTTCTGGCTAGATACATTGATGTCTTTGATTTGACTATGTGGAGTTTGTAAATAAAACTGAAGGTATGTTGTCGTCTGGATATTGTTAGTTTTCTTCTGGGATCGCATTGGCCTTCAGCTGAAATGATCCTTGTAAGAATAGTCTTATTGTCAGTAATAATAATTGACCAAAGCGACTTATATTTGAATACCTACACGGTAAAATTATGATAGATAATAAAAATTCCATAAACATTTTTTAAAGTTATTTAGCACATTCACGACTTGCGCCTTTTACATGTTAACAAACACTAAAATAATAAGGAAAAATAAAAACAATAACAACTTAATCTAAAAATAAATTTCTTATTATGATTGCCTTTATTAAAACGAATATTTAAATTAAAATTTATTAACCGATCAGACATCTGGATTGTAGAACAATGTTTACACAATGTAATATTGTGCAAAATACAATCGAAATAACTTTCCTACCGTATATTTTTTTATCCTAAGAACGTCGTGTAAATATATCTGATTGGTTATGTCATCTGCACGTTGCGTTGCGCCCAAATTCGATTAAATAATAAATTTGTAAACATTGTAAACATTTTAAATTTATTATTTTAAATAAATGTATAATGTGAAAAAAGTGAAGAAGAATATATTTAATAAAAGAATAAAAACAACAAAATTATAATAACAATAAATAAAATAAATTTATTTATTTATTTATTTATCACTTGTACACGGCGTGAGCCTTTTACACATTAAACATATAACAAATTTAAAAAAAAAACAATTTGACAGACAATAATAATAAAAATTATAAAAAATGAATTGGTAGAAATTTATAAAAATAAACATAATTAATAAATAATAAATAATAATTAATAAATCCCGTGGAGCACCCGGTAAAGAATTGGTCTCCCACTCTTCTGCGTAAGTTTTCGAGTGTCCTGTAAAAGGCAGGTGTTCGAAAAAAATAAGACATTTTACATCTTAAATTCAGCGTTGAGGTTTGCCACCCATCCTGAATGTCTTGATTTTACACTGGCACGAAGAGGACAGTTTGTATGTTTCTTACATACAGCTGATCTGCTGGCTACCCCACTTGTGGGATATGCCGTGATGGTATAGTAGTAGTAGTAGTAGTATAATTAATAAAAATAAAAATATTCGGATGTTAGTTGGTAAAATATGATATTAACATTTAATAATATTATAAATATATAATGTAAGATGTCAAAAAATATATGTTTAGATATCTAAAATTAATGTGTACAGAGATACATATTGCAAGTAATAAAAATATTGATTAAGCGATTATTAATTTACTTATACCATAGCCCCCCCCCCACTCTTCTGATCCATAATCCCTACCACATGTTTACCCTACCTACTACATCGTGTGTGTCAAATATTATTTTTAATTAATTTATTTTTTTCTTTTGTTGTGTTTTAATATTTTGTATATTTTTTTTGTAAGTAAATTTGTTTTTACTAGGTCTATGTCAATGTGTCGTGGTTAGATGGAAGAAATCACTTTATAGTGATAATCTCGCCGCTGCACATCATCCTAGTTTTTAAAATTTTGGATTATTTTGTTAACACTCTTATGTAATGATGATGTGCAAAAAGAATAAATAAATAAATCACGTCATGCAAGAAAGATTTTCCATTTGCCTACTTTCCAGCTATCTTCGATTTTCTTCAAGGGGGCAGCTATCCTATAATGTCCTCCCCCCGGGTACATCCATGACAGTTGATATATAAATTTCAGTAAATAACCATCTTTTCTAATTTATACCATTCAGTCGTAAATTTTCTTTGTAGTAGCAATTTGAGAAAAATTGCCAGCTCTTCATTTTTGTACAGGAGTTTTGAAAAATAAAATAAAGATCGCTTCTGCTTACAGCCATATAGGAGGATTAAATGAATCTATATACTTTACCAAGGTACTTTACCATCAAGGCGTATCCTACATGTGGGTTAACTAGCAAATCAGATGCATGTAAAGAACATGAAAGCCATACTATCCAGACTAACAAAAAATATGTCATTCAGAACTGGTTGTTAAATCACATAAAAAATGCTTATTATAAAATAGCTAAATTGGGTGCATATATTTTCACTTGTAATACTGTTGTGTATTATGTAACAATTTTCATATCAGTTGGCAAATATACTCCTTGGTTCCTGCACGTGCTTTGTTTCTATTGTCACCGTCCTCGATTGGCCTTCCAACATGGCCATTCGACCGGATTTATTTTCTTTAAAATAAGTAATAATAATTGAACCAGCGAAAATATTAATAGTTAATCGAGTGCTTAAATAAAACAAAATTTAAAAATGTAATTTAATAAATATTAAAATGCAGTTTTGCATAAATAAAACATAACACGTGCAAGAAGAAATTAAACTTTAAAAATAATAAAATTAATTAAAAATTAATATTTAAAACAATATTAAAAATACCACTCAAATTTCAATAAAATGTTATAAAATTTAATAAATCAATATTTAAAGTGCTATTTAAAAATACCAATCAATTTCAATATAAATTCAAGCGATTTTCGCAATAATAATAGAATAATTGTGCTAATATAAAATATGCACAATTTTATAAAAATTTAACAAAATTAAAAATTAATATTAAAAATTATTTTGAAGAATGCCGCTCAATAAATTAAATATATACCATGAAATATATTTATAAAAATAAATAAAAAGCGATGTGCAAAAATAGCATTTAATAAAGTACCATGTGGAAGAAACCGAACATGCAGAATTGTGACAATATTCATATAGAACATAATAAAATGCAACACATGATTATGAAGTGCCGTACAAGGAAATCAGCTTGTCCAAATAACCTAGATGAAGGGAGAAACCTAGGTATATTTCAAAAGAAGATCGCATTTGGAATTTCTACACCCATTCAAGGACTGGCATATAGGAACGAATTACTTATGAGGCCGCCATATTGATTTCGGATCAGAAAGCGAAAAAGAAATAGCGCCATCTTTGTTTTGATAGCAGCCATTATTCAACCATGGATGAAGCAGACAGCACTAATAGAGTCAACTCATTGAAAGGAGCCATAGAGTAATATAATAATGAGCTGTTGTTGGTGCTTCAAACTGCATCTATGGAAAGCAAATGTGAATATGACAGATGGTCTTCTATTCTGAGATAAGTAATGTTGATGTGTTTTATTTAAATATTTTCAAGTCTAAATTAATTATTATTTATTCTTAAGTTGCAATTCTGATGTGCGGTATTATTTAACATCGCAAATAAAAATATACACACACTATTGCATTGTAGATGTTGTGTTAAAAGACAGGCTCTGTGACGAATCAATTTAAATTATTCTGAAATAATTGTTTGATAATATAATGTGCTCTGTTTGAAGCACTTATGATAAAAAGATTTTGAATGATAAAACAATAATAAATAAAACAGTGATTATCTGTACTTCTCTGTCACGGCGCCTGCCTTAAAATTTTCAATTGCAGAAAGGTCTTATAAACCTGCAATATATATTTAAGTTGCGACAAAGACTCAAAAGCCTGCAACAACATTTAAAGTTACAAAATAAATATAGTAACACAAATACTCTTACCCTAAGAGGTAAGACAAACAAAAAATGGGTTTTACGTAACCGTAAAAAAAATACGTTCTAAGTTCAAAACACATTGTGATGTCAATGTGTCATCAGAACACCAAAAACTTAAATAAAAAATTCCGTACGCGTTGTGACGTCAACGTTGTATTCGAAGGAAAATAAGGTTGTATAACCAAACAAAAAATGGGTTTTACGTAACCGTAAAAAAATACGTTCTAAGTTTAAAACACATTGTGATGTCAATGTGTCATCAGAACACCAAAAACTTAAATAAAAAATTCCGTACGCGTTGTGACGTCAACGTTGTATTCGGAGGAAAATAAGGTTGTATAACCAAACAAAAAATGGGTTTTACGTAACCTTGAAAATACGTTATAAGTTCAAAACATATTGTGATGTCGATATGTAATCAGAACACCAAAAAAGGGGGTTTTCATGGCCTCCAACAAAATTCTCTTGCCATAAAATGCAAGAGAGTTACAATAGAGTCTTTAAGGCCTGTAACAAAACAATACATGTAAATATGCATTTAAAATTGTTTTATACAATAAATGTTGCATATAGCAAAAATTTAAAGGTAAAATACCTAATAAAAAATGTTATTTACCAATAAGGTAAAATTAAATAAAACATAAATAAAATTATAGTTAAAATGTACTGAACAGGTATGTCTATATATAAAATGTAATCAAGTGATAAGCTTCATGTTCAAAATTATTAATTTGATTAATTGTTTAAAAAAAATATTGTATATAATATCATGTTGTGTTAAATAAAGATTTTACAAAAGCTGTCACACTTGAATGTCACATTTCGTGGCAAATAAAGTATATCAAATTTATCAATTAAAAGAAATATTTTATTGAACACATGAAGTGGGCATGTAAAATGTATGACTAAATACCTACTTGTTTGATTATATTGTAATGTACTTACTCACAAAACAAAAATATGTCTTTGTGTATAAAAAATTAATTTAACAACTAAATACCTACCTATATGTTCTATATATGTATTCATGTATAATAAACTTACCTTTTGTTTGTAAAGTTTATATATATATATTTCATTATACAAAAATGTGTGCATACTAATGTGTACATAAAATACATATTTTTTGTTGAAAAAAAAAAAAAAAAAAAAAAAAATATTTAACACCTAATAAAAGGTACTAATTATTAATTAACAGAATAATAGCAATTTGTTATTTATAAAATGTAACAGTAAAATATGTATCTACTTGTTATAAGCAGGTTGGTATATTGGTACCTATCATAAGAAAAGTAGGAATCATTTGTTAAAATTGTAAAACAATATGTGTTCAAATGTTTAGAACAATTACCAGTAGGTATACAAATAAAATATAAAAAGAATTGTAATTAAAATGTTTTGAAATATTATATATGTATATCAAAAATGTAAACAAATGGTTAACTTCATGTCCAAAAATGGCGATATGATTTTCTTGTAAAAGAATATTTGAAAAATAATACTGTGTTGTGTATAAAAATAATTTCTAAAAGGTAATGACACTTGAATGTCATATCATAGTAAAAAAGGTATAGGTATACCAAATTTATCTACATATTAATAAAATGAATATTGTATATTATGTATGTCAATATAATGTTATTGTGAACATTTTAATAAAGAATCAATATTCTTTATATACCTATTGCTAAAATTAATGTTTTCAAAAATAAAACAATTTAGGAAATAATTTTGTAATTAATCTCCTTAAATGAAAAGAACTTATTTTTCGTAATCACATTATGTAAAAACATAGTTATTTGTGTGTTCAATTAAACACATATAAATGAGCATGTAAAATGTATAAGTAAATACCTACTTATTTGATTGTAAAATGTACTCACAAAAATAAAATAATTTTTAAATGTAACAACATCATAATGTATAAAAAAGGTAATTTAAAAGATCAGATACCTAAATGTTCTACATGTATATTCACGTTTAATGGATGTTTATTGTATGCCTACATGAAAACCTATATAAACGAAAAAATATATTTTATATTCTTGCTTTGGTTGGAAGTACCTACCAGTAAAAATAATTAAATTCCTTTAGGTTTATGTGAAATACCTATTTGGGGGTACTTACCAATTAAAATAGTAACAATTTGTTATCTATGAAATATTCTATTTGTAACAGCTTGCATTAAAAGTTACAATCAATAAAACTTTCTTTAATACCTAATTGGAGGTACTTAATAATTAAATAATAACCTTTTGTTATTAATCAAATGTTGCACTTGTAACAGTTTAAAATAAAATTATATCTATTGGTAAAATTTCCTTTGATATTTGTTTGATAGTACCTACCTATTAAAAAAAATAACATTTGTTATTTGTGAAATGTTACACTTGTAACAATTTGCATTGCAGTTATGTCTTTTAATAATATTTTCTTGCAGCAGCCAAATAAAATTCCTTTATGTAAATAAGGCAGAACTGTGATGTAAATATATAATAATATAAATATATATTAAAAGGCTCGTTAGGTATAGAGCAATAATTAGCAACAATGTTAATTAATATTTAATTATAGGTAAATAAAAATGCCTATGCATATTAAACTTATAGGAAATAGAAATACCTAAGTTATTCAAGAGTATGACTTTATTGTTTAACAGATTTATTGTTTATGAAACATAAGTGTGAGTACATACTCCAAAAATATATCAAAATTTAATATTTATAGAATATGAAGAGTAATTCAATGTATAATGAAGTGAAATATTGTGTATCTGAATGTAAAATGGTGAAGACATGATTTCCTGGGATGATACGAGAAGATGAGAAAAAATATAAAATTTAAAAAAAAAATACAGTCCACTGAAACATCAAGGCATCTCTTCGTGCGTCCTTGGGAATATGTTAAAAAACATAAAAAATGCTTATTATAAAATAGCTAAATTGGGTGCATATATTTTCACTTGTAATACTGTTACGTATTATGTAACAATTTTCATATTAGTTGGCTAATATACTCCTTGGCTCCTGCACGTACTGGTTTTTATTTTCGCCCCGTCCTCGATTGGCTATTAAACACTGGTGGCAAGCCTTTTCGCTGAATTTGAGACGTAAAATGTCTTTATGTAATAATGTTGAGCGATATTTGATTGTATTTCTATTAAAAAAAATCAATCTACGTCATATTTTTGATTATTAATAATATTATCTGATAAAGATTAATTCTCTTAGAATTAGAATCTTCTCCCTGTCATATTAAGTTCTACGTAGGAAGTTAGACTGGTCCGCAAGAGTAGATATATCTTTCTTCTGAAGATAGCAATGACATGAGACAGAGAGATATTGTCTCCCACCTTATCAGTGGACACTAAGGTATAATACATATTATTGTTCGACTCTTTGGATGTATGTATGTTTTATAGCCGATATACTTGCGCTCATCAAAAAGTTTGTATAGAAAACTAATACCCTCTGCACAAAATACCTACATCCATTATTGATCTTGTTTCTTGATGTTTTGTTTTTTTTTTTTTTTTGCGAAACCAATCAGAAATAAATAATCTAGGAAAATTTGATGATTAGAAACAATATGAATTAAGAAAAAAAGAGACACATAAAAAAAAAGAAGGTGGAGAATGTAGAGATCAATTTATCAGCATTGAGCGGAGATCGTATTTTTCTTCTATAATTCTCAATAGTCATTTCAATTTCAAGTTAAATTAATTCTCAAATAAGTCAATATTTTTTTATTGATTTGATTGTGTCAATACTTACACTTCAGCAGGGTAACTATTGACACGATCTTAATTAATCTTATCATGATTTTAAACTAAAGTGAGTACCTATACTAAAAAATACGTGCATACCAATCCCGCGGTAGCTGAGGATAGCCGTTTTCAACACTTACATGAGTATTATGGTTGTATTATGTGACAAAACCCTAGAAATTACCAGACATTGGTGTATGATATTTATCTATTTTTGTCCAAAAAAATAAAAATCTAATAAATGTCAGAGGTCTCTCGAATATTTTTTCAGTACCTACTATTCATTGCTCTTTTAGTGTTTTTGTAGTGTTTTTAATGACATAGGTAGTTATTTTTGTCGCACAATCAATAGTAGAGTCCCATATTTCCCATAAAAATAGATTAAATAAAAAAACATCAATATTTAAAACAATGAATAAATAAAACCACCAAAAGTTTAATAAGATAATAAAAAAAAACATGATAAATTATAAACAATTCAATGCAATTACTTATATAAATAAGCGCGGTTCACAATTAGGTAAAAGATAAATGTTTGGTTACAAGGGCTCCTTTTAAAGTGAATAGTGCCACCCCTGAGCCGCCTCTGCGCCACCATTACGCCACACCACCCTAGAACGAAAAACAACACCTTCTTGGATTTCATCACATGTCATCTTTGTTCCCTTTGAGGAGAGCCTGTTGCTGGGATGAGCGACCCCAAGGTTATCCCGTTCAGAAAAAAACGTGGGCAAAACGATAAATCCTGTAATTTAAATGATATAATTATTTTCCATAATTCAGAAATTATTATTTTCGATTTGTTTTGTCATGATATTTAAGATGGCGTCTTTTCCTTTGTCTTTAATTTCGAGATTTCTATGTTCATGTAATTTTCCACAAGCAGAAAAAACATCACATTTCAAAAGACTCACGGCATGTAGGTAATAAGTATCCAAACACGTAAAGTAAGTATGTAATAAACATGTAGGTACACTACTCGTATTCGTCGAAAACTAAAATATATACCTACCTATACCTATTCATGATGGTTGGCGTAACTCGTCGCTGTTTAATTGAAGATGTCAGATGTCCTATAAATCGAAGACCTACCTTTTTAACAGTAAGACACTGGAAAACATGTATTTTTTAATGGGAAAGTTCTTTGCTCTTGTTCCTAATATCGTTTACCGTGAGGGAAATGTTTAAGGAGTGTATTATATTATTATTATTATATCCTTGAGCCGGATCCCAAGTGGGATAGGTACGACGAGGGGAACGCCATATAAATATATTTCTAAATAGGTAGGTACCTCTTTTGCTTCCTTCACTTTCAAACAATTTCTCATACACGCCGTCCGCTGACAATTCTCTTACTCAACAAGTGGTTGTTTTGGAGAATTTGATTCACGTGGTCAAGTCATATAGGGGAGTGGGTAAAAAATGCTAAATGTACATAAAATAGCATTTTCATTTATATTTATCAATTAATGATTGCAAAATTGAACCGCCGTCCACCGCCGAGTATTGCAGAGGGAACTTGAGGGTTTAAAAGGAATTTAGAGATTTGCTTCGCAACTGACCAAACTTTCGTGACGAGTTACTTTAGATCTCGAAGATTGACATGGATTTGCCTCTTTGTCGGATCCATCTCCCTGTGGTATTCCTGGGGAAGAATAGGTCTCTCGTTTTTTTCTGTAAATTCACGAACAGTTATAAATGCTGTCATTTTACAAATGATATAGGTACACAAATGTTTTTCTAATCTCTATAGTCTATTGGTGTATTATATCTAATCTGAATTTATCTGAATGATGTCTGAATTTGTTTTTTGTACTAACATAATGCTACTAATTGTACTGTCTGCCTCGACACAGGCTCCAGCCTAGTGAGGTGGTAATTTAATTGTTTATTGTCATATAACTATGCATATTTTAACCGTATTGGATGGTACATGTTTTTTTTTGAGAAAATAAAAGAGTATGAATTTAAAATTGTACCTAAAATATTTCAAAAACCCGTCATTTTTATAAAACGGTGTGGTAGTAAAAAAGGCTGTAGTATTGACTACCTATGTATTACTACTAGATTTTTTTTATATAAAAATGACGAACCGATCATGGTTTATGATAGAAATCTACTATTAGCTGAGATAATATGTAGGGAATAGGCTTGTTAGTAATTAGTAATTATCGATTTACACTGATTCAATGACCTTATTAATAGAATATTATTATCCTTGATATTAATTGACTGATTTTACACGTGATATAAAAGCTGAGACAAAATAGTTTGTATATATATATATGGACAATTTGTAAAGCGCCGTTTACTCATAAAATGACCTCAAGGGCGCCGTATATCGTATCCATCACCCGAAACTCCCAGCAAAATGGTGCGTCTTCAGCCCTCTTTTAAAACTGTCTCCATTCACTCCCTCTCGCAGACACAGAGGCAGCTTGGTCCAACATCTGGGACCCGCAACACTAAACGTATCATATTATTTTATACTGCATATGGTAAAAGTCTAAGAGATAAAGTACGGAATAGTATTGGTAATAAGCGAAGAATATAGAAAGAAAACTAGTGCAATAACCAAGATGAATGTAAATAAGCTAGAATTCTGATGGATTAAGCATGTATATATGTATATGTACCTATATTTTTCTAACTGTAAAAGTCTAAGAGATAAAGTACGGGATAGTGTAATACCTTAGTTAGCAAAGAGCGCCCTTGAGGTGGATTTTTTTTTCACAAAACTAATAAGCGAAGAATATAGAAAGAAAAACTCTTGCAATAACCAAGATAACAAGAAATAAGAGTTCGTCGGTAGCCTGGAGGTAGAGTCTCGGCCTCGTGAACAAGGGGTCCGTGGTTCGATACCAGGTGCCGGCAAACTCCCCTTTCACGACACAAGCTTTTAGTAGCTTACTGTGAAAGGTGTATAAGGTTGTATTTGGGTTTATGACAAACAAAACCCAGATATATCTTTTTTTTAAAAAAAATAAAATAAGCTATTATTCTGATAATTTAGACATGTTTATAT
The DNA here is from genome assembly GCA_947579605.1 of Athripsodes cinereus. Lineage (NCBI taxonomy): Eukaryota > Metazoa > Arthropoda > Insecta > Trichoptera > Leptoceridae > Athripsodes > Athripsodes cinereus. The sequence continues at coordinate 2,562,214 of OX388329.1, forward strand.
ACCTATCTTCTTCTTCTTTACGTGTCTTATCAGGCCTCCCGACGTTGACGATCACCTGGGAGGAATCCCTCCTGTTCTGGACAGCACAAAAGAGCTCCTCCACAACACCTCTCATACCGGTCCACTCTCGAACGTTCTGAAGCCAGGAAAGTCGCTTTGTTCCAACCCCTCTACGGCCCTCAATCTTCCTTTCTGTGACCAGTTGTAGGATGCCATATTTTTCTCCTCTCATTATGTGATCAAAATATGAACTTATAGTGGGTTACATACTTTCGGACTAGAATGCAATGAGCTAGGATTTTTTCTCTATTATAATATGGTAGTCTTTTTAATTTTACATATGAGCCACAGCTCATGTCCTTCATTGCTTGATCCATATACGTATCTCTTCCTCTATAACTTCTATCATCTGTCATGCTCTCCGCGATGGTAATGAGCAGACCTGTGCCTGATGTTGTAGGCAATTCAGTTTGCTCATTGTTAACTAATCTTTTTAAAGGTTCATTTTCTTTGACGGTGCTTAGGTAGTAGAATTCCATAGCAAAATAAATAAAACAAATGTTTTATTCTACTACCTGATTTATTTACGAGAGAAACGTCTTTTTCTTGTTAGGACATTGACAATCTCTTTATAAATAGTTATGTACCCATTCATTTTCGAATCGTTCTTACCACTGTATATCATTACATTTTTCATATGAATTGATTTTATTATGTAACTAATAATATGCAACAAGAATAGAATAAATAGTAAAACACTTTGCAAGCAACAAGTGTGCGCCAGGACAGGAGTATGTGACTCTTGATCGTTTTGCTTTACCGTGCAAAGAAAGCGACGTATTAAGATATAATTTAAATTTTTATATACAACCTTAGTTCTTAATTACTTTCTTACATGGAGTCTGTGGTAAAGAATAGCTCATTCACTCATTTCTATACTTTCTGAGTTCGTAAAGCATTATGATTTTTTTTTTGACAATATCCTTACAAGACGAAGGACGTCTCTCTCGTCAAATAAATCAAATAGTACAATAAATCATCATCATCATCATCATCGACCTCAACGCTCCTCTCTGGAGCACAGGGCAGAAACCAGCCTCCTCCATTCAGAGCGTCTCTGTGCCAATTGCGTCACCTCTTCCCACGACATTCCTTGCGCTCTGATATCGTTGTCATAGAACGGTGTATTGTGAAAGAGAGACGCCCGGGCCTACGGAACCCCTGCGGACGGAAGAACAGTGCTCTTTTTGGCCAACTATCATTGGGCATTCTCAAAACATGTCCCAGCCAGGACCATCGTCTCTCTTGTATTACGGAGATTACAGGTCTCTGCTGGGTGCGCCGGCGTACAGCATCATTTGTAACATGTTCATACCATCTGACATCCAAAATCCTTCTAAGACAATAAAAGTACAATAAAACATTTCATTATATATTTCGATATGGAATTCTACTACCTAAACACCGACACAGTGAATGAAAAATTGTCATTCTGACTTTCTTATCTTTTATTGGCACAGAAAGGATGTTTTGCACGTTTATTACTATACTCTTTTGGCTCTCAAGATGTCATGAAACATCTTCTCTGATGAATCTCAAATGAGTAGGTAGGTACCTAAACATCTTCTCTGATGAATCTCAAATGAGTAGGTAGGTACCTAATTTTGTTCATATTTTCGGCATTAACTATATAACAATTTCTAGACATATTGATATGATTTTAGATGACTATGTATTAATTGTTATATTTTGTGTAGATGATTATGTATTAATTGTTATATTTTGAGTAGGTACCTACCTATTAATTATTTTCGTCAAGGAGAGGAAGGTACAATTGGCATATTTTTTACTTATAATATTTATCTACTGGCAACCTCATTTGTGAGACAATACATTATTTTGTTACGGTACAGACGGTTAGTAACTACATAAGTATGTATTAATAATATAATGTTAAATATTGAAAGGATGAAATTCAATATTTTAATACATTGTTGGCAACACCTTTACAATAATGTAACATCTCTAATATGAACAATAGACTGATAATATTGTCCTTGTATTTAATATAAAGAATATTCGAGTAGAATAAGGTATACCTACCTAACGGTACCTACAATATCATGCTTATATAAGAGTTATAAATATTTTCTATGACGCATTTACGTAAAATTTTCATAGAAAACTTAGTTTATGTAGGTATCTACTTTTTGTCATTAATATTGTCAACCGACGATACTTGGTGGAATTTCGTGTTAAATTATTAAAATATATGTAAAGAAAACCACCTACCTACTCATAGGAGTGATTTCCTTTAGTTTATTTATTTGAATTTAGAATTTTTGTTTTGACAGTTGGTAAAGTAATTTTGTTTGTAATTTTGTGTTAGTTTTGAAAGACCTGAAGTAAAGACTTTAAATGTTGTTTTTTTGATATTATTTCAGGTAATTGTTTTATTATTGTTTATTTTATTTTTAGTAATATTTAGTTTCTTTAGTTTAAATAATGTTTTTAATAAACTTTTGATATTATTTCAGAAAAACACCGATTGCTTTATTTCAAGTATAAACATCCATTATAAAACAACATTTATTGATAATATTTAACAACATGGATAAACTAAGTGAAATGTTGGAAAAACTGTTAACAAAATTAGTTGAAGATAAGCAAACAAAATATGAAAATCCAAATTTGGGAAAAATTGCAGAGAAATTCATGATTGAAAAATTTACAGGCAGAAATACAAATGCATGCCAGTGGATGAAAGATTTTAATTTAGAATGTAAACGATTTCAAATCGAGGATGATATAAAAAAAATTGAAATATTAAAAGCCTTTTTGGAATACTCCAGTCAAGATTGGTACAGCTGTATGTTGATTAAACATACAGTGGAATCGAGATGGGAAGACTGGGAAAAAAGTTTTTGCGTGACTTTTGAAAACAAAGGATGGTCACCTATTAGATACGCTCTCGCTTTTAATTATCAAACAGGCCCGTTAATTGAGTATGCTTTAAAAAAAGAAAAACTATTGTTGAGAGTGAGAAAATCAATTGATACTGGAACACTTGTAGACCTCATAGCATTTGGACTACCAAATTATGTTGCTGATAAAATTGATAGAGAAGCTTTACAAGGAACGGAAGATCTATACAATGCATTAGGAAAATTAGAATATCTTGTTGGGAAGAATAAATATGTTAAAAAAAGGGTTTCATATCCTGACACTCAATTAAATAAAAATGAATACAAAAAACCATGCAAAATCTGTGCTAATGAGAAAAAAGGAAAACGTTACCATTCTGAAGAAAATTGCTGGTTTAAAAGTCAAAATTCTATTGTAACTGTAAATAACTCAGAATTGGAAATAGAATTGAATGAAAAGAATCCAAAAAACTAGATATGCCACCATTAATAAAAGTAAAGTTAATAATAAATGATGCTTTAAATGTTTCTGGAATTTATGATTCGGGTTCAAATGTATCATTAATTAATGCTAAATTATTAAAAATACAACAAAAACCAGATACAAGAGATATACAAATGGTTAACTTGAAAACTATTAATGGTGAGAAGAAAACTAAAGGTATGGTAACACTTAAAATAAAGATTTTCAATATTGAAAAGATTATGGATATTTTCATAATAGATAATGAAAATTTTAATTATGATTTTCTAATTGGATTGGATTGCATCAAAAACTTCAGATTAATACAAAATGAAGAATTAAAGATAATGCAATGTAATGATAAAAAAGAAAATCACATATTAAGTTTAAATGAAAGAGAAACTTCAAATATTCAAAATGTCGATATTCCTGATGTACTAGGTGACAAGAATAAAGAAGATGTTTTTCTACCCACTGAGGTATTACAACGAGAAAACAAACAATCAAACCAATGTAAAATAAATTTCAATGAACATATTAACTCAGATGGTTTTGAAATGTTTGTAAACCATCTAGATTTATATGAAAAATCACAAATCGATAAGTTGATAGAAAAATACAAATCAGTCTTTGCAAAAGATAAATATGACATAGGTACTGTGCGAGATTATGAGGCTCATATTGATTTAATGGTGGATAAATACTGTTACAAACGTCCATATAGATGCACAGCTGAAGATAGAAAAGAAATAGAAGATCAAATATCACAACTATTAAAGAAGAATCTGATTGAGGAATCTTATAGCCCATTTGCTGCTCCAGTAACTCTGGCTTATAAAAAAGAAGATAACAAGAAAACAAGATTATGTATAGATTTCAGAGAATTGAATAAAATTGTCGTACCTCAATCACAACCATTTCCATTAATTGAGGATTTGATGGTGAAAACTGTAAACTGCAAATATTTTTCTACTTTTGATGTAAATTCAGCATTTTGGTCGATACCTTTGAAGATTGAAGATAGACACAAAACTGCATTTGTTACACAAGAAGGCCATTACCAATGGACGTGTCTTCCGTTTGGATTAAAGACTGCTCCAGCTATCTTCCAAAGAATATTGAGTAACATCATAAGGAAATACAAACTCTCTGATTTTGCAGTAAATTTTATAGACGATATTTTAATTTTTTCGAAAACTTTTCAAGAACATATACTACATCTAACAAGACTACTGGAGGCAATAATAACAGAAGGTTTTAGACTAAAATTTTCCAAATGTACTTTTGCAAATAATTATGCCAAATATTTAGGTCACATAATACAAAATAATTCAGTAAGACCTCTGAAAGATTATTTAACCGCTGTGAAAAATTTTCCAATACCAGAAACAAGAAAAAATATACGTCAATTCTTAGGAAAAATAAATTTTCATCATAAATTTTTACCAAACAGCGCAATTATTCTGGACCCGTTACACAATTTATTACGAAAAGATGTGAAATTCATATGGTCCGACAAATGCCAGAAATCATTTGAAAAAATTAAAGAATTGCTGTGTTCAGAGCCAATCCTGAATATTTTTGACCCTGAATTACCAATATACATTTACACGGATGCTAGTATCAAAGGAGTGGGAGCAGTGTTGAAACAAGAAGATAAAAACGAAAACAGTAAGCCGGTTGCTTATTTTTCAAAAAAATTAACTGAAGCACAAAAAAAGAAGAAGGCAATTTATCTAGAATGTCTGGCAATAAAAGAAGCTGTGAAATATTGGCAACACTGGCTAATGGGAAAAGAATTTATAGTGTACTCAGATCATAAACCATTAGAAAATATGAACATCAAGGCCAGAACTGATGAGGAATTAGGGGATTTGATGTATTATTTATCTCAATATAATTTTAAGATAAAATATAACCCAGGAAGATTAAATCAAGAAGCAGACTGTTTAAGCAGAAATCCAGTTCTAGAACCAAATGAAAATAATGACGATTTTATAAAAGTAGTAAATTTAGTAAACCTGCAAGATATAAAAAATGACCAACACATGAATATGGAACTACAAAATAGCAAATTTATATTGGAGAATGATATTTACTACAAAATGTATAAAAAAAGGAAAAAAATCATACTATCAGAAGAATATAGTAAAACAATAATAAAAGATGTCCATGATACCTACTGCCACATTGGAAGAACACAAATGATAAATAAAATAACACCATGCTATACTGCAAAGAATATCATCACAAACATTAAACAAATTTGCGATGAGTGTGAAATTTGTATAAAAAACAAATCAAGGAGGAAATCAAAATATGGTTTAATGTCACATTTAGGACCAGCTACACGCCCATTTGAAATTATATCTATTGATACCATAGGAGGGTTTGGAGGATCACGATCAACAAAAAAATATTTACATCTGCTGGTAGATCATTTCACGAGATATGCTTACATTCTCACATCGAAAAACCAAACCGCAAATGATTTTATTAAACTGATAAAAAATGTGACACAAAACTACAATATTGATATGGTACTAACAGACCAATATCCTGGCATAAATTCAAAAGAATTTAAAGAATTTCTAAAAATGGAAAACATAAGAATAGTTTTCACTGCTGTGGATTCACCTTTTTCGAATGGGATCAATGAAAGGTTAAATCAAACCTTAGTAAATAAAATAAGATGTAAAATAAATGAAAGTGATAGGAAAACAGCATGGACTACTGTTGCACAGAAATGTGTAGAAAAATATAATGAAACAGAACACACAGTCACTAAGTTTGCTCCAAAATACCTTTTGGAAGGCGAAAATGTTAATATTTTACCACTAGAATTAAAATCAAAATTTACAAAAGAAGATTTGAATAGAGACAGAAAACTAGCCCTTGAAAATACAATAAAATCTCACAATTATAATAAGAATATATTCGACTTGCATAGGGAAGAATATAAATTGGAAGTGGGAGACAGAGTTTACGTAGAAAATGGAAATCGACTTAATAGGAAGAAAATGGATGAATTAAAGATTGGACCATACAAAATTTTAAAGAAAATTTCAAACTCAATCTATGAAGTTGATACCGGACACAAGAAAACAGAGTCAAATTTCTACCACATTACGAAACTTTTTCCAGTATTTGTTATTAAGTGAACAATTACGTACGTTTTCACTTGTAATTGTTTTTTTCTTGGAGGGGAGGTGTAAAGAAAACCACCTACCTACTCATAGGAGTGATTTCCTTTAGTTTATTTATTTGAATTTAGAATTTTTGTTTTGACAGTTGGTAAAGTAATTTTGTTTGTAATTTTGTGTTAGTTTTGAAAGACCTGAAGTAAAGACTTTAAATGTTGTTTTTTTGATATTATTTCAGGTAATTGTTTTATTATTGTTTATTTTATTTTTAGTAATATTTAGTTTCTTTAGTTTAAATAATGTTTTTAATAAACTTTTGATATTATTTCAGAAAAACACCGATTGCTTTATTTCAAGTATAAACATCCATTATATATATATAACATAACATAACATGTATAGAAAATTCACACAGACCGAGCTAGTCCCAAACTAAGATATGAATCTTGTATTATGGGCACCAACACGACGATACACATATACAATGCACTAAACACATATACATGTAACACCCAGACCCAGGACAATCTGAAAAAGGTCATTCTTCATTTTGCCCTGGCCGGGAATCGAACCCGGGACTTCGTGACTCAAAGGCAAGTGCGTTAGCCTCCACGCCACACCGGTCGTGAAATAATGGTCCGTCCGGTCGTCATATAATGAGTTACAATCCATTGGATTGGTCTGCAACGAGCTTGGACTTTCTTCTCCATTCCTCCCTATTCTCAGCCAGTCTCTTCAGCTCTGCGTATGACTACAGCTCATGTCCCTCTTCAGTTGGTCCATATACGAGTCTCTCGGTCGACCTCTGCCATTTGTGCCTTCGGTCCTACCCTCTGCGATTGCGATGAGCAGTCCTGGGTGCCTGATGATGTGGCCAATCCAGTTAGCTCGTTGTTGGCTCATTATTAAAATAAAAGACTTATATTTAGTAGATACTTCCATGATTAGTCGCGAGCCGCCTTCGCTATCTTCATCAGACTGACGTAAAGTGGAAAAAATATTTTCGTACACGTGTTGTTTATGAAAAAAATAATAAATAATAATAAAGTAAATCAGTGGTAATGAACAAAGGATAAATTATTATTAAGTAGGTACCGCTGTGGGCAGATTTAAAGAAAACAACTCCAGCATTTGCCTTTGTGTGATATCAGGAAACTACAAAGCCCACATCAGAGATGAACAATATTTTTTTAAAGAGGTTGACATCTTCTATTTGAATTAGATAATAGGTATTAAAATCGTCGGTAACCCAATTTATTAAGACATACTTATAATCGATATAATGAGACAAAAATATTAAAAAAGTGAGTTTATACAATAATACAGTCCTTTCCTTATGAAGCTATTCCTGTCCACTGTTGAATATAAGCCGCTCCCATAATGTCTCCAGGCATCTCTATCTTGTAGTAAAAATACTGAAAAATATGTTCTTTAATTACATTGAGTGCGGAAGCTCTTGAAAGATTGATAAAGTCAATGTGGAAGTACTGTACTAAATAATGAGTGTTTTATATTAATTATCTACTTTTTTCTTTATCGATACGTTAAGCGAAGAACGCTCCTTATATTTTGTTTATATGACGTGGTTAGATGGAATAAATCACTTTAAAGTGATAATCTCGCCACTGCATATCATCACATTTTTTCTTATGTAAACTGATTTGTTGATTTTGTGATGTGAATGATGATGTGCAAGAAGAATAAAATAAATAAATAAATATCACGATAGGGTTATCACTTGTCAATGGCAACGGTCTACTGACATCGATCGCGATGTTTATTTTTTATTTTGTTTGGTATTATTTATTTTTTATTTTGTTTGGTATTATTTAATTTGAATGTATACCTACCTTCTTTGGAATTGTTTTAAATAATAATAATAAACACTTTATTGTTAATTTTTTTTTGGAAAAGGCTATATTAAAGGCTATATATATACATGCATTTAAGTGAGTAGGTACTATCTACTATTAGGACCAGAGCCACGAAATTTGGTCCAATTGTATAGGGTTGAAACACGCGAAGGAACTAATGATAGGGTACTCGCGGAAGTTCACCACAGAAGTTCTAAAACTTAATAAAAAACAAATAAGGATTCTAACCAGGACCTTGACGGGACACTGCAGACTACGGAAACACATGACAAAAATAGGACTGTCAGATAACCCAGTCTGCAGATTTTGTTCAGAGGATAATGAGACACCTATCCACATCCTCTGTAACTGTGACGCACTCGCTCGCAATCGAGGTCACATCCTCGGAGGACCACTGCTGGACTCGGAGAAAGTGAGGCTTCTCACACCAAGACAAATCGTGAGCTACATGACCCATGTAGGTCTTGAGAGTGAGATATGACAAAGAAGGATGTCACAATAGATCTACTATGGTCGCGGTGACACAAGGGATACAAGGTCCCTTGACCTTCACTTTAAAAAAAAAAAATCTACCATTAATGAGATGGTGGGTTGTTTATGGGGGATTTCACTTTATATTTGAATGAGCCTATAGTTGAAGAGGACCGAATATCATTAGGAAGGTTGTTCCAGATTCTGGCAGCATGTACGGTGAAAGATGACGAGTAAAAAGATTTTATCAATGTCAGTAAAGAATGAAAATATAAATAAATAAATATATAAATAATGTAAATAAAAGCTTGTGGGTGAATAATGCATATTATTGTGTTATAATGTAACCTCTTTGTAAGAGATACTTGCGTTGTATTGTATCAGTACTGACAGGGTAGGTATTTATGTAGATGATGAGGATATATGTATAATATAAACCTCACCCATGTTTGTTCCACTCAATAACTTTGTGGATCTAATCTTTAGCATACCATGTCCCATCAGTGATGGTATGCTGGTCTATTTTATAGCCTAAGTGTCATTCAGTAGTGCATTACAGACGAACTTATATTTGCAAGAATCCAATTTTCACTCTATACTAATTATAGGTACGTTCTTTGTTCTTATGAATGGTTGGCTGAAAGATGTTGCCCTGCAACAAGTGCGCCGTTTGACAGAACACTGTTCTTTTTTTTATTTATTTATTATGAGTGTTGTTTGTACAAATTTTTTATTATGTTCTGTCAATAAAGTTTTATCATTATTCATATATCATTTATTTAACAAAACAGCATAAGAATCTACATTTTGAACACAGTATAAGATTAACAATAAAATTTAAATAAAACATTAAATCATAAAAACAATAAAATATTAAAATAAATTTATATTCAAAATGTAGAACCCCGGCATTATTCGAGTTGATTCTTCCATGATGTCCTATGAAAATAGTACAATCATGGGAGATCACTTACAGAGCTACAGGGACAAAAACCTTCTAACTATTCTGGTGGACGATAGAAGTACGGCCTTCTGCATGCTGTATTTGAGCCTGTCATCTACTCCCAGTTTTCTGAGATTGCTTGACAGACTTTTAGGTATTGAACCATTCACAGACAACACTATAGGCACTTATATTATTATATCATTCGTGGAGGATCCGGAGTACAGTAATTTGTAAAACATTATTTATATAAGAAATATTTACCAGCAGGGCTACTCTTGACAAAACTAAACACGATCTTAATCTAGTCTTGATCTTGAATCATACGACGCGCGAAGTGATTATTGGCCAAAAATACACGCAAATCGATCGCGCGTTAGCGGTAGCGCGGTATTTTTGACCATGGTCCCTTCGTGCGTCGCATGATCAAGATCAAGACTAGATTAAGATCGTGTTTAGTTTTGTCAAGATTAACCCTGCTGAAAGTACTCACAACAACATGATATTCAGATTAATTTGCCTGTATAATATGAGAAAAAATCTTATTCACAGTTCAATTTGCTCCGAAAAGCACCTCGCATAGCATTTAAATTATGAAGTTTAATATGAATCAAGTACCTAGGTAGATTTTTAGCGCATTCTGTGGCTAAAAATGTACCTACACCCAATTCGAAATACCTACTACCTATATACGTTATACATAATTCAAGTAGGTAGATACAGTTTTAGCGCATTCTATGGCTAAAAATGTACCTACACCCAATTCGAAATACCTACTACCTATATACGTTATACATAATTCAAGTAGGTAGATACAGTTTTAGCGCATTCTATGGCTAAAAATGTACCTACACCCAATTCGAAATACCTATTACCTATATACCTAATACCTCCGAATTTGAAATACCTACGCATCAAGTTGATCTTCGTCTTCGCTCTCGCCTGTATCACATTTATTTGGGGTCGGCTCTTCTAGTCCTCATCTTCCAAATTTTCTGGTTACCTGCATCCTCCGAACGCAGCTCTGCCTCCCCTAGATCCCTAGCAATTGTGGAAATCCAGGTGGTCACTTATCTTCTGGGTCCTATTTCTATGTTCTTTGTCCTTTTGATTATATTATACTTACTGTGGTAGTCTAAAAAGTTTTTACAAACTGTTTTTACAAGTTTGGAAATCTTACTGAATAGAAAATTATTATTTATTTATTTATTTATAACCAGTCACACACTTCAGACAACATATTCAAATAAATAAAAACAATAATTACCATATCACAAGAAACAACGCATTGCTCAATTGAAAAGTGTTTACAAATTAATTAATTGATATGTCTCAATGGCCCATAAGATTGTCACACATAATAAAAAATGATCAGAAACAAAAACATTAATACTGATATACCTATAGTGTTGTGGAATTCTCAAGAAATAATTTTTCGAGAAATTTACCGAGAAATTTCTCGGTAAATTTCTCGAAGTAGAGAATTTTCGGAGAATTTTTTTTATTTTTTATTTAACAGTATAATAAAAATAAATACTTTATTCAATCAATCAATAACAATGTACAAATGTTGAGACAATTTATCACCAATATGGCTACAGTTAATTATGGAAACAAAAAAATGTTAGGTACAATTTATCACCAATATGGCTACAGTTAATTATGGAAACAAAAAAATGTTAGGTACCTACATAGAAAAAAGTGCTAATAACTGATGAAAAATCTTGATGTTTGACACCCCACATTCCCATATTTTAGTTTTAAAAAAAAATGCAGGTACGTACATGGAAAAAAGTGTTAACAACCTCTGATTTAGGCCTTAATCAGCCTCACAATTTTTTAGATCAATCAGGTTGGTTGCGAAGTGTACTAGGCGAAAGGTCATAAAACCACTAAGAAAAATTATGGAGAGAAATTTCTCTTCCATCAGAGGAGAAATTCTCGGAGAATTTTCTCTTCTCACATCACTAGATATACCTAATACAAATATAATATACCTACCTACTACTGTTGCTAAATTTCAACGAATGGTTCCTTTTACTAATTTGAATTATTTTCGAATGAAATTTGATGGGTAGGTAGGTACACTCTAGTGCTCTATGGTGCTTGGTGAACATTATGATCGGGGTGTTTATTTATTTATTTATTCAACAATGACACACTTCAGATAATACATATAAGTTGAAACAACATACCTACAAGAGACAATATAATATAAGCAATGTATTACGGTATTTAAAAGTGCGTATAATTTTCACGTATCACAATATTTTAAGCCCATAAGGTTGTCATCTATAATAAAATTTAATTTAATTTAAAATGTGTTTCTGGCATTGTGCTCGGTGAGTGTGTAATGTTTTTGTTGTTGTTGTAATAATGCTTTTGTCATATTGTTAACATGTCTCGGTGAAAAGGCTTTCTAGCTGTCATGCCGATATAATATGGTTATTATAGCTATAAATAAATAAGTCTTTCAGAATCGTTGTAAATTAATTTGTAATGTATTGTCAACTCTAGTTAATAAAGTTGATTTTTTGTTGTTGTAATAATGCTTTTGTCATATTGTTAACATGTCTCGGTGAAAAGGCTTTCTAGCTGTCATGCCGATATAATATGGTTATTATAGCTATAAATAAATGCGTCTTTCAGAATCGTTGTAAATTAATTTGGAATGTATTGTCAACTCTAGTTAATAAAGTTGATTTTTTTCAACCGACGGTACTTGGTGGAAATTCATGTTGAATTAATCCACACATAAATATTTGAGTCCGTTCGTATGTATGTATGTATGTATGTATGTATGTACGTATGTCCTTAATGGACTCGGAAATTAGGAAAGACCGAAGTAAAATAATACACTCTATACAAGGTCTCATCTTCTGGGCAGGTTTAAGGCTAAAAACATTTTAAATATCTTACGTATTGATAAAGATATTTTAATTTTAATGCGACCATGTCACAAAATTAGCAACAAAATGTATGTAAAATTAATGCAAGATTTAGTAAATAGCAATATTCACAGTCAAACATTTTTCATTGTATTGAATTAATATCAAAATGGATGTAACAATTAATACAACAATTCTGAAACTAAATATTTAGGGTTTATTTTCGTAATAAAATATCGTGTTTGCTAATGAGAAAAGCTCTTGAATTACGTGAATAAAAATTGCATATTTTTGACATATTGGGCTATTTTCATAATGGAAGACATTATGAAACCATAGAAAACTATACTGTAGAATAATAATAGTTTTACCTATAAAATCCATAAACAATGTTAAATGATTTTCAATGAGTGGGAACCTATTTATTTTCACCTAATATTTTTTACATAAATTATGAAATATTTGATAGTAAAATATTCTGAAATATTGAAGGATGCAGATAATCCATTTTTAAGGTTTTTTGGGAATAAAGAGTAAATACTTAGGTGACAATTTATTCTTGACTTTTTTAATTTCATAGCAAATACCCATTTATGCACTGGAAACCAAAAATACAAATTCGAATGTGGACAATTATAATATTTTAACATTTATGTGCCTACAATTTTTTAACGAAATGGGATGTTTACCCTTTTGTCTTATAGAAATTTGGGATGACAATCTTCGAGTTTTTACACATTTGGAAGAGGTTTTTAGCACTTTTTTCATGTAGGTACCTACCAATATGTGGGATTTCTTAACTTCAAGCTTTTTCATCGGGACGAGGTTCTTAGTACTTTTTTTTCCATGTAGGTTCCTACTTATTATTTTTTTACATAAATGTGAACATCTGAGGTGCCAAACTTCAAGATTTTTCAATGGGAAGAGGTTTTTAGCACTTTTTTCGATATAGGTACCTACCTATTTTTTTTTACCTAAGTATGGGCATGTGAGGTATCAAACTTCATGATTTTTCATTGGGAAGAGTTTTTCAGCACTTTTTTCGATGTAGGTACCTACCTATTTTTTTTTACCTAAATATGGGCATGTGAGGTATCAAACTTCATGATTTTTTATTGGGAAGAGTTTTTCAGCACTTTTTTCGATGTAGGTACCTACCTATTTTTTTACCTAAATATGGGCATGTGAGGTATCAAACTTCAAGATTTTTCATTAAGAAGAGATTTGCAATGCTTTTTATGATGTAGGTACCTACCTATTTATTGTTACTAAGATATAGGCATGTAGGGAGTCAAAAATTAAGTTTTCTCATTGGGAAGAGCTTTTTACTTCTTTTATCCACGTAAGTGCTTACTCCTTTTTTTTCAATAAGATTTTGTTGTTTTAACCCATGTATTTGCAAGGTTTTCTATTTAATTAAACCCGAGCGATGCCGGGTTACATACGCTTGTTATGAATAAAACACTTATTTATAGTATATCCACAATGACTTTTTATTGGACGCGAGCCGGCTTTCAAGAGCTTCCGCTCTCATCATCAGGCTGGCGTATAGATGAGAGCGGAAGCTCTTGAAAGCCGGCTCGCGTCCAATAAAAAGTCACCGTGGATATACTACAAATAAGTTTTTATTTTATATTTACAAATATTTTATAAAATGACGTTCCACAAAGTTTCTCTCGAAAATTTCGAAAATTTACAAATAAGTGTTTTATTTATAATTACCTACATGTTAATGTATTTTTTTGTTTCTGAGAAACAAATAAAATTTAAAAATACATAGAATATCTAATGTGGTGTTCTCACTTTGGCTAATATCGCCAGCCATTTGAACCGTGTGAACAAAATGACAGCTAGTCTGAAACGATAAAAACCAGTAGAAACGATATCGTCTCGAGTTGACCACATTCCAACTTTTCGGCCGCTTGAACGATTCGCGCATGTGCAGATGTGCGCGGCGTCCGTAAAAACTTTCTAACCTATAAATTTTATAATGTTTCCCGCTTCGTAACAGCTGTTATCTTTGTTGTTGGTTTGTGGCGTTTGTTTTCTCAATTTAAAGACGCCTTCAACCTCTACTATAACATTTTCGACTAAAAATAAACACTTCGCGATCTCCATCTCGACGTCCGCCATTTTGAAAACAATGTCAAAATCAAAGCGCATCTGACAGATCGTTTCTGTATCGGTGGACTGTGTGAACAGGTGTAGCGATCAATGGGCGTACGGCGAAATTTGTTTTTTCGCCTGGCGTTATATTTTGAAATTCGCCTGGCGATATTCGCCAAATGTGAACACCCCATAAACGAATATTGAAAGCTTCCGAGGTTTGCTTGCAATTCTATACCATTGCACTTTGCTTTATTACTCGCTCGTTTGTTGAAATATATTATGTATGTGTGTTGAAATATACGTGAATCCAGTCCCACCTTTACCAGAACAATATTGAAGACTCCCTCCCATCCAGAACAGCACATTACGCCCCGAAATAGCGATTTATTCGACTAAAATGTTTTTGACGGTTTTCAGCCTTCATCATCATCATCATCGCCCTCAACGCTACTCTCGGGAGCATAGGTCAGAAACCAGCCTCCACCATTCAGAGCGTCTCTGTGCCAATCGCGTCATTTCTTCTCACAACATTCCCCGCACTCTGATAACGTTGTTTTAGGAACGGTGTATTGTGAAAGAGGGACGCCCGGGCCGACGGAACCCTTGCGAACGGAAGAACAGTTCTCTTTTTGGCAAACTATCATTGGGAATTCTCAGAACATGACCCATCGTTTCTCCTGTATAACGGAGAGCGATATTCAGCTTTAAATTGTCAAAAATATTCAAATTCCTACCTAAACCAATTCCTCAATTACAAATTTGGGAAACAAAGACTAACTAACTCAAATCACTTATGGGAAACTGACTAAAAATACCAAATCTAGGATTTTGTGAATACATTTTTTGACTAAACCGAGGATATCGTCAAAAATTTCAAATCCTTACACCTTTTCCAAAATTCGGTGACAGAGGAGGGAGGGGAGGAAAGATAGCAGTTTGAGTTTTATTTTAAGCTACAGCATCTTCAAAGACGGCCCTGCTTGTATCACCGGTGAGGGAGAAAGGATATATTATGCCACTCATATTATGTAGATAGATATCATACTATGGAGGGAGGTAAAACTACCTATTAAGTGAAATAGGAAAGTGCATATATAAATATTATGTCATTTCATTCAGAATAATGGCTTTACAATAGGGTAAAACGAACTGCATGTATTTATTATGTTCTTTTTAATTTAATTTCCTCCATTATAATAGTTATTATAGTCGCTGGAAATGTTTTGATTACTATTCAATTATAACATTTTTTATGTCATACTTACATTTTTTTTTTAATTTATATAAGTCTGCCTTCTCTCATATTTTCATCTATCTAAAACCATCTAAAAATTCAAGACATTGAAGAGAGAGCCATCTTACACCCGGATATTTTCTGGAAAAATATGACTGTTAATATTTGTTAATTTAAACTGTTTGTGTCCTTTAAGAGGAATAAAATAATAAAAAAAAAATATCTCAGAAGTCATAGACTACTATTTATCAGCACATTAAAATCAATATTTTTCTCACGGGCAGGCCATTGGGCAGGCCGGTCAAAACCGCAATCGAGGGAATTTTTTACTAAGAATATTTTTGACAATGACATTGTTAGTCGACACCAGGTTATTACGCCTGTTATTAAATACAGTTAAACATAAACAGTTTGTTTATTTCCATAAATTAATATACCTAAGCATTTTTTATACTTGTGTTTTATAATATTTCGATCCCGGCTCATGGTACAACTTTCGTCTTTTCCTACAACTTCAGTTCTGGGTGCTCATTGCTGGAATAACTCCCTATATAACCTTAGACTGACTCGAAGTCTGACGTTTTTCAAGCGAGCCGTTAAAGTGAAAATGGTTTCCTCAAGATCAGCCTCTGTAACTTAAAATCATCACTCCTGTCCCCCTCCCCCTCTCTTTTTTATATTTTTACTCAATTCAATCACTTTTTTTTTATACATATTTGTTATCAATAAAACACTGTTTTACTTTTCACTATTAATTTATTATTACTCAAGCGCTTTCGTCAAGTTAGCTTGACATTTTCAAGAGAACTCTTTTTTTTGTTTTCTATACATTTACATAGGTATATGTACATTTTTATTTTATTTGAACAATAAACGGCATTTGCCTTTTACAATACATAGTAATTTAACAAAATTACGCAGTCTTTAAACGTTAAAAAATGTATATTACAGTTAAAAATAAAACGGATCACATGAATATGTATATACTTACCTGTCTTTTTTTCTATTTATATGTATGTATTCTTTTCTATGTCCATGTGTGTATGTATGTTTACATGCTTATTTCATAATAATTGTTTTTGTATAGCTTGATTTTTTTGTTTTGTTTTTGAGTTAGTTGGAAGAAATCGCGCCTTAGCGATAGGTACACTCACCCTCTATACATATATTGATTGTATCTATCTATAGTTTGAGTGCATTTTTATTACAAAGTTGTATGTATTGTGAACAATGTACGGTAAGGAATGAATGAATATCTACATAAAATAATAACTTTTATTATCTCAGTCCTGTTCCTCGCTTCCAACGATTTTATTTTTGATCTATTGTGTTGCGAGATGCGACGACATGGCTCCAAAGACTTTGTCACATGTCCCGTGTGGGAAATTTAATACAGCAAGAATGTATAATATAACAATTAAATTATAATGTAAATGTCAATTACTCCAACTACTAATAATACGAGACAAGATTGAAGGTAAATGAGGAGTGGGTAGAATGCTGCGATATTATGGCTGCGCATCGTTCAAGATGGGACCGGAATACGACGGGTGGATGAGTTTTTCCGGGTTGCGTAGGATAGAAATATCTTCTCCATGGTGATCGCCAACGTTTGTATAGGAGAAGAAGAATGAAGGTATGAATCTTTTAGCAGAGGTCTTTTGTCTTGAAAGAGTAATAGAAATCTATATTCAAAGTAAAAGTAGAATTTATTTTTAAACTACATCTCTTGATCACGGATGGTCACGGATCAAATTGTCTTTATTATTATTATTATTCCATAATATATTTTATTTATTTATTCATGTACTTTACTGTAGATTCTTTATAAAAGATTACATGGAAGGTATTTACCTATACATTCAAGTTAGATACAATCAATATACAGAGGGCGAGTTTATCGCAAAGGCGTGATCCTTTCTAACTAACCCAAAGGTTAAAAAACAAAAACCAAATTGTAATAATAAAAAAAGCAAAGCAACTGAAGAAAAAATAAATAAAAATAATCCATACGTCAGTAAAAGATATTCAGAATGAGTGCCATACCTCATTGTTAAGTTAAAAATCTTAAAGGTAGGTAATGAGATTCTTCTCGATTGATTAGATCAGATTATTAGTAGGTATGCAAAGAATCTTATCACAAGGAAATCATAATTCCACAAGGCAATGTTGAACGAATGTATGAGATTTAATCATTGTAGGTAGGTATATAAGAAAATCACACCTTAAAGTGAGCCTCTCATCTGTGCCGGATTCAGAAAAAAACTTAAGGGGGGGGGGCGCTAAAGATATCTTGAGCTACCTTTACTTTTATCGTAGTAATAAAATAATCAAGTCACGTCAATAGGCTCAGCAAAGGGAGGTGGGGGGGGGGGGGGTCGCCCGCATAATATGTATCCGCCACTGGCCGGACTGCGTTTAAAGCATAGATTATGAGGCTGCCGACCATGTTTTTTCGATTGCCCCCTTTGAGATAGCGGCGATAATTTTTCTTTGCGAGACGAGCAATATCCTCACGAATCTCTCAAATTCGCTTTGAAATTATCAAAAGTCGCAATATTTAAAAAGAATGTTTCTTGAATACCTAACTTTTAAAGGGCATTCGAAAACTTGCAGAAATAAGTGGGAGATCTATTGTTTATCGGGTTCTCCCCGGAACAAGTTAGTGCAGTTTGCCTCTCACATTCAGCAGATAGTTACAAACTCCGCGATGGAATATAATAGTACCTAATAGAAAGACATTAAAATTTGTCAGCCTTATTAAATCTCGGAAATCGTTCCTACAAGGTAAGCTTATAATAGATTGTTAATGTGTGTGTAAATGTAACAACATGAACAACAAAACCATGAGTGACGGGTGTATTTTCCTACCTATAATGTTGTGTGTTTTAAGTACCTTATATAAATCTGAGTAGGTACCTAGGATGTCAACTCGATTAAAAGCACGTCAACGTGGAGTCATCTATTGTTTTGTTTGTACCCTTTCCCTCTCCCACTTCTCTTCTCTGCACAGAGAGTAAATAGTTCAGTAGCTGACCCCATAAAAGATTTTTTTGAAATAATTACGTAACATTTCTTAAAACATTTTTGTTTTGATTAGTTTTTTTGATATGATATTTGTTGCGTTTTTTTTAGTAAAAATACAAATATTAATTTGTTCCGTCGACTTCCCGGCAAAGACAAGAATCCTTAATCTTTTCTATAAGTTTTTGAGTGCCTTAAAAAGGTGAGTATTCGTAAATTATCACCCATAAGACATTTAATATTATAGGGAACGGTGATATCATCTTACGCTATCAAGGCGTATCCCAAAAGTATTGGGAACGGTGATCTCATCATAACGCTAACACAGCGAAACAAAGATGATCACACAAATCCCAAAAGTAAACATTATCAAGAAAAGCAAACTATTCCTTTTAAGGAAAAATCTCACCATTTCATTACCATATAAGGGCATGACGATTCACTACAATGATCGCTCTTTGTATGGACACTCCCTGTAAACTTCGGCATATTTCTGAAACAGTATATAAACCTCCTGAATGATACATCCTCACTTCACTTCAGTCCATCACTTCAGTCCGTCACTTCAGGCCAGTCCGTCACTTTAATCCATCAATAGTAGTAATAACTTGTACATCAATCTTTTAATAATAATTTGTGTCGAGTATTAATAAATAAATATACTCTAAGGCGTTTGGTTTACAACACCTGATCACCTCATAGATGCCAAAGTATCCATAATATCTCCGATTTAGCATTGATAAGGTATAATACCGAGAAAAGGACATGTATGTTTGGAACAATATGTAGTTAATCTGTTGGCTACCCCACCTGTGGAAGGTATCGATATAATATAAAATGTGCAATTGAGTATTCCGTATACATTTATTTGTTTATTATATTGTGTTGGATTGAATAAAATAACTTCAGTATTGAATAAAATGCTACTACAATACCATCACGGTATATCCCACAAGTGAGGATAGCCAGTGGACAAACTGCAAGCAATGAACATGCATATCATCCTCACAGGGCAAAAAAAAACGAAATTCAGATGAGTGACATGCCTCATCACTGATGTCAATTTTCTTCCACGGTAAGTTTTATGAACATCTTCCTTTTACAGGACACTTGAAAACTTACAATAAAGAGTGTGGGACCTATACTTTACTCCATTGGGTATAAAATGTTATTTCTATAATAATAAATTTTAGTTTTTATAATCAGCCTGTCACTGCAGTGTTGACTCTATTTTAAATATTTACATCTCTATCTATACGTATTTCTATCTCACAGTGAATATAGTCGCTGTATTGATTTCCTCAAACGTGAAAACCTACTTACCTTCTATCTCACTTCCACTCTCACATTCTCCTAGGACTGTTTTTCTGCGTGATATACTCCTATCTCTTTCTCTCAACGTATTTGAAATCTCTCGCATCCCTCCTGAACGCGAAAGCGTTCTGTTTCCTCTCTCGATACAATTTCTTCGCAAAATTATTTTTGTGTTCGTTGCGCTGTCGTTTTCTCGGTAAATTTGAACAAATTGGAATCATCGAACAAATGACGGCAGAAGTCCTGCCATTGTTTTTTTTAAAAACAAAATCGCTATAATTTTATACTTCTGAAACAAGCTAAATTTTATTATTCAAGTAATTTTTGTGCAATTTGATATGTTATTTCGGGAAATATTAGTTGTTTTTAGAAATTTTACGGAAAAATGCCTCATTTTTGGTAATCGCAAATTGTGCTTATCAAACACGCCTTAGTAGTGACTAAACTCGGCGAAGATGTTTTATAATTTTAATAAAAAAGTCTTAATGAAGTTAATCAAAACGAAGTTTACATGATATCGTTTAATTTAATAAAATAATTTAGTTTTCAAAATGTTGGGGAGGAAACAGAGTTTGAAAGGCGAACCTGTTTTGGCCGATTATGGCCCCGAAGAATCTCTTAACGAAAGCGCAGATATTGAATGGGTGAATAAGGTATGTAATAAGCTATATTTATTTATGTATTTGTTTTTATATTCCATTCATCATTTCTCTTTCTCCATAATGGGAATAGCTCCACTAATCATAAGAAGAAAGGTAGCGGCAGACGCAGAAAGACAAGCAAATTCATGACTCTAATAGTCATTCCCTTTACGATCATCGGATTGCATATTTAAGACTAGGATCGAGAAAAAACTTCCTTTAAGTCATAAATGACCTTACGACCTCGGCAGAAAAGTGCAGAGGGGAATTGTGGGAGCTTGAACTTATTTGTGACTGTCAATGGATGATGCCATCCGAATGCACAAATACCGTACATAATCTGAGTTACCCCACGTGTAAGTCTCTGAATAGATTTAGGGTGGAGATGACTAGGTGTAAAAATAGCCAACAAAGGTGGGGTTTTGTGTAAAGGGAAGATATACAAGTTGCAACTCCGGGGAGATGCTGAATGATGCTCGCTTATTGCTATGCCCGCTGATGCGGAATGCCTTTGGTGACGATGCTCTGAAGATGACTAACAACAAAGCGATATATGTCACTGCATACAGGAGTGACAAGGTCTGAAATCCGTACCCGAAAAGTAAGTAGTATCTATAAAGTTCAATAAATATCCGTCCTAGTGAGGGACATCCTTATTGGACTATACACATATTTTAAAAACATGGAGGAATGATATTTTTTTGTTCGCTCATTCGTCAATTTTTTGTACTCATCTTTGTATTTATCCAATCACAACACTTCTCTCTCAGTAGGGTAGCCTACATACTTACTGCATGTATCTTCTAAGCATGCAAGCTGTCTTCACCGTGTTAAAAATTAAGATATTCAGGAAGATGCCATGCATCATCATTGGTGAATTAACAATGTTGAATGTCTCCATATCCGATGTTTTACAGATATCTGTGAGTTTTACAGGAAAAGAGTGGTTACCTTATTTTTTGTCGGGAACTCTCATAATTAAGGATCAGGCCATATAATATAATTTATTTATTTATCAACTATCAACATCACCAAGTAAGAACTAAAGTAGCGTTCAGACTGTTTCACTTTAGATGATCATCCAGAGTGTCAGGATCAAAGCTGTTCATCCAAAGTGAACATGTCTATTCACACTTGTTCATCCAATGCTTTCACTGCCAACAATGTCAACACTCACGGTCATGTTGTATGTAGTTTTTGTAAAAAAATAATGAAATAAATAAATGAAGAAAAAAGCACAGTTATGAAAATATCAAACAAATTTATATAATTCTCGACAGCATGATAATAATTTTGTGCACGATTCTGACTTTCAATACAAATTCATAGAGAGAATAAGACAAATAATAGGATAAAATTTGTTTATGGTCGTTTCAGTGAAATGACCTTTCATAAAAATTATGTCGGGTGGTGATCGTTTTCTTCCGTCATCGCTAGTGATCACTGTTGATGAAACATCTATTCACACCTTTTCATTTTGGAGGATCATCCAGAGTGATCACTGAAAGTGAACAAAATATGTGAATACCCCTTTAGTTTTGCTCACATAAGTAGATACTCATCACCCCCATTCCCCCCCTTGGCTTTGATTACTTTATTCCCTACTTTGCAGCTTATTCTCTTTTTACTTCTTTATTACCTGGAGCTTGGTGGGTACTACTAATACTATTATTACGTCATTTGATTTTATTATTCAAGTCAGTCGTATAATTTATTACGTGCACGAGGATTTAATGTAATCTCTTTATTATCATCGGCTACTGTTACCCCACTTGTGGGATATGCAGTGATGGTATAGTAGTAGTAATAGTAGCGACAGATTCATACATATAAACCTATTCATTTATTTTATTGATTGGGGTGTATTATACAATGCGATCTATAAGATCTATTGTATACTCCCCCTATTTAGCTTTTCTGGTATTGTCAGTCAAAGCGAACCCTCAAGTCACAGACATCTTATAAAGTCTAAAATCTGGAGGTAATCCAAGGTGAGGAGAGATTCCACTTCTACCCAGTGCCTACCGAGGATTTTGATTATGTACATATCGTCCCTCTTCTGACTAACAGTCGTATCTGCCTAAATGTAAATTGTTGAGGAGAGGGTTTTTTGTGTTTTGCCATGCTATTTTCTATTTTCGTCTCTCCTAGTTATATGATACAGTGTAAATATATTATATTATTTTATTTGTACCTATTCTTATATATCTCAGAATCATTTTTGTGATGAAATTTTGAGGAATTAGTAGATACAACACATTTTATTTAGAATAATTCATAAATACGACAACAAATCAGAAAGCTATTTCAGGATAACGGTAACAGTTACAGGTGTGATTTTCAGTGATGACATGTAGGGCACATATTAATACACATTGGTGATCATAACTCGATTTCGCCAAAAATGACAAGATAGGACAGTTAGTCAGAAGAGGGACAATATTACCCTCTATTCTACAAGATTCAAACTAAAATAAGAATGTTACAAAATTTTATTGCATTAAGTTCACTTGAACTAACATTCGTATTCTATATGATACAAGTTGTATATAATTCTTATTAGGAACAATTTTAGAGTTTATAGAATACCAATGTAGACTAAGTAAAATTGGAACGTTGCTATTTTAAAAAATAAAAATAAATAAATAAAATAAAATAATCTTTATTGTGGTATAAATAAAGTAGCACAAATGGCGGGTTTATTGCCTTTAGGCAATTTCTACCAACCAACCAAATGTGAGAGAGATACAAGATACATTAATATTGATGTACATAGCTAAGTACATAAAAGAAAAGATATAATAAAAAATAAATAAAATATATATATAGGTACATTTACCTAACTAAAGTAGGTATAAGTACTAAAAACAAAAAGCATAATAAAAATAATAATTATATAGTTAGTGCACACTAAAAATCGGGGGTATTGATATATTATTTTTGTACGGATTGATTCATTCTTAACATATAAGATTTTTCTCAAGTGGAGAAGTCAGCAAAATAATTGCATATAAAAAATGTGCAATTCATCCTCTCTCTTTGTCAATAAAAGTTAAAAGAGATGTTCAGAATGAGTGGCAAACCTCATCCCTGCCATTTACAGGATACCGAAAAAGTTCCTGAAAAGAACGGGAATACTATTTTTTGCTGGAAGTTTGCTTGCATAGTTGTTTAACCTGTCCGTGAGTGAATAAAGAAAAAATAAAAGTGTATGGCAGAGTGAATTAATTCAACTTTCACTTTTTGAATATTTTTTTATTGCATGTTGTAGAAAATGATCCCTAGAATAAATGTTTATAAGGAACCAACTCTGAAAAATTAATAATAACGGAGTTATGTAACAAAAACAATTTTGATACATCATGTCTGCTCCGGTATTGTCCGGCATAGGAATATTTATTATTATTAAAAATATTTATTTTTATTTGTTTCTAACAAAAACTTATGTAGGTACTAAAAACTAATTAAATTGTCCAGAATTAGCACAAAAAGTAAAAAAAAAACACAAAACACTCCATAAAATAACACCCATAGCGCACGAACGCACGCAGCAAAATGGTTTGCAACCGCGAGTGACGGCTAGGTATTTCAAGCGGCGGTCACGTGACATTTTGTATAGGCGATAAATAAGGTCTAAACACGCCTATTTTTGATTTTTTTCCTTGTGATTGGTAAAGTACATCCGACAGATAGGACCAATGATGAAATTGACGAATTTGGCGGGAATACCTAAATATTACTGGATCAAACGCACCGGTGCGTGCGTACTCCAGATCCCATAATATTTCTTGCACGCACCGGTGCGTTGGTACTCCTTTACAGGTTAAAAAAAGATAGTTTAATTCAAAAAGATAATTTTGATATTCACTATACATTGTAGATATTAGATAAATGCTTCTTTTGAGAGCTAAAATTCTAGATTTGAGAAAAAAGCCAAAAGTAAGTTTATTTGGAACAAAAAGTCTAAAACTATGTAAACTTGGTGTAGCGGCTAGTTACACCACCTACCCACAAACATTCAATTTATTTCAAAATTTTAAAACAAGAACATTTTTGGATCATAACAAGAGAAAACAAAATTGGAAAATTTTTTATTATTCATTCATTTTTCATCACTCCACACATCATCACTGTTTTTGGATTATCATGTAAAAATTGTAAATTAAATATTATAAATTTAAAATAATAGGTACACGCAAATATTTCTAAAAGAATTTTTACTCCAAATTCGTTCAACCTTCTAAACTTAACTTAAGTAACAATAACTTAACTAAAGCAACTTATGTAACAATATTAATCATTACACTGTGCATGTTATCATCAATCATAGTCATCAATTATACAATACAGAATATAAATTTATCACCCATAATGTGAAATCTTCAAATTGCATTAATATATGGATTTCATTAAAAATATTGTTTTTCCTTTGTTTCAGCTATGGGTGCGACGTTTAATGAGATTCTGCGCCTTGGTCAGCCTGATGTCAGTATCAATGAACACACCAAAAACATTTGAGAAACTCCCACCGCTACAATACTTTACGTTCTCTTGTGACGTAGTAGTCACATTCCTCTTCACGGCTGAAATGATTGCTAAGATGCATATAAGGGGAATACTCAAGGTACGAAAAGTAATGAAATTTTTTATTTACAATACAAACACACAGCATATCACTCACAGTAGGTATCATTCATGTTACATTTTTGATTTGAGAAAATGGCAACATTAAGAATATTTATTTTGTATAATAAAGTTTGTTCCTTTCATATCACTTTAAAAACGTCAATCAATCTTCAATCATTTGCAGCCCGTCCTTATACGAGCAACGAAGGCATTAATTCGAATATTTTTTCGAAGAATGCTCCGAATCGTCACCGAATGATTGAAGATTGATTGAGGATTTCATCCAGCTGTGTGAACGCGGCTAATGAGAAATTATTCTCCAACTTGTTTCTGTAACTTCTCGAGATCTTCTAAAAAATATGTGTTTGTTAAACATCACAAATATGACTAAAATATAATAAAAAATAATATGGAAGATGGTATATTTTTTTTACTTGTTCTTACTGTTTCCATTTTATAGACACTGTTTCCACTATGTCGGAACAAATTATGTTCAGCGAGACAGTATTACAATATTTTAACTATTTGAGAATTGAATTGGTTTATTTTTTTTAACATTCCAATTTAAAATTAGACAATGAGGTATGCCACCATTCCTAAATGTCTTAATATTTTTTTACTGACATTGAGAGGAATATGTCAATGAAAAAATTTACTGGCTACCCCAGTTTTGTGAAATTCCGGGAAGATTATTTTAATTCATTCCAATCATCTTCAATGTATTCATTTTACAAACAGCTCCATGACATTTACTTTATAAGTTCTTGTTGATTATTAAACTGTCAAATATGTGCCTATTAACATTCTGCTGCACAGGGGTTTGCGTGTAAACACACAGGAAAAATATGTGGAGATCAAACTACGTATAATATCGTCCTTGCGTCACTACAAAACATTTTGACTACATGCTAACACACATTAGTGGTATAAACATTCTACCCACGTATTAATAGAGTTACTTTGTTTTCTGGGACTGGTTTAAAAATATAACATTTTTTAAAAGGTCATAACTATTTCTGTATTTAAATGCTGTTTTGAATTTTTTATTTACCAAATTAGCATGTCTTTAGGTACATTTTCGTTTAAATAAGATGTAAAAATATTAATTTATGAATTTGTTTTCGCCAAAATTAAGACGACTTGTATACCAGCAGTGTGTTATCACACATCACCAAATGAAGGTGCATGTCGGCCTGCGAAGCAGAATGTTAAGGTGATGTACTGTGGTTGTAATTGAGAGATAGCATGTCTTGATCTAATGAGGTTTGCGTGACAACCCAATGGCTGTTGATAGATTGATAATTTGGAAGCATTAAGTTAATTTCTTCAGGTACCTACCTATTTAAATGAATTGAAACTATCTTACCCCAGGATGTAAGGGACATATATAGACACTTTCAATGTTACATATCATCCCTTACATTTAGGGATTATTATCAATTTAAAGTGATCAATATAATTTAGATAATAGTGAAAAAAAATACTTGGCCATATAAAGGCTTATAACATTTCACTGAGGGACATTCTATCTGTCACTTATATTATGGTGTAAAAAAGTTGTGAAATTATGAAGTTTATTGGGTGCAATAGCACGATAAACTAAATTAAACGTTAGCCCAGGATAAGGGCACATTAAAGTATTGGGCCTAAGTGAGGGAAATTTTGAGTCTAGTTAACATCTCAAGAATAATAATGCGCTGTGGTTTGTGTATAGTTAACCGAGGATAAAACATGCATCTTTAAAAAAATTATAAGCAATGTTGTATGTGTACGACATACAAACAAATTAGTATAATTTTTAAATAACAAGTAGTTTGGAAATACAATTGTTAATTTCTTTACAATTATATATCTGTCTATATCAGTGGTTCCCAAAGTTGACTGGGCTCCGACCCATCTAGGAAAAATTTCCAAACTTGGGACCACTCACTTTTTAGCTTTTTTTCTTCAAACATTGCTCCAATAACATTTTTTTATTCATGTCTTAAACGGTGGCGAATCGTCCATTAGGGCGCACTCAATATTCGCTCACGACCCACTGGTGGGCCGCGACCCATAGTTTGGTCTATATAATTGTGACACCTTTCACGAGTTGGTGAAGCCAACAGAGTAATTGCAAGTAATAAACATGCATGTATTTCCTTTCGTGCCAGCGAAAAATATGACATTTAGGATGGGTGGTTTGTTTAATCACCGCCGAATCGAAGATCCTAATAATGTCTTATTCTTTATGCTTTTGGAATATCTAATTTTTACAGGACACTAGAAAACGAAGAAAAGAGTGGAAGTTTTATTCTTTGTCTGGAACTCTAAAAAGTTTCAATACAATATGGTCAGATCTTTTGAAAATGCCATTTGATAAGCAGCGTCCAGATAGCTGGTTGAATTGTCTCCGTGTGGACGCTGCTGTTGGAGATGAATATTAATATATACTTTGTGTAGTATTGAAATTTGATAATATGATTTTTTTTTACCTTATCTACGATGATTTATCTGATTGTTTGCATGCATTATTATTATTATAGATGCAAACATACAGTCAGTCGCGGTGAACTATAAAATTTACATATATACGGTGAACTATAAAATCTACAGCATTTTATTGCTGTGTAAAAATTTTACAGTTCTATTCAGAAGACATTAAGACAATAATGTTTTATGGATACTTTGAACAGATTTGCACTCGGGTTTATATGAGATTATTCAGTGACGATTTATATTATTATATCCCAATAAGATTAAACACTACTTACAACAAAATACTAGATTACAGCAACAAACAAATCATGAACTATGTACATGTAGTCTCCGGCGATAAATAAGTCCACCAATCTTTTCTGGTTGTTTTAAATACAATGGTACCTTGACTTACGAGTTTAATTTGTTCTGCAACCTTACTCGTATTTCAGATTACTCGTATCTCAAAGCAAATTTCCCCATGGAAATTAATTGAACTGCCATTAATCCGTTCTAACCCCCAAAATGTCATCCCAGTTATTTTTGTTAGTGTTTTTGAATAAGAAAAATGTATTTATAAATGACAAATATTGAACAAAAACATAATTAAACAGAATGTAAAGAAATAAACTAGATGAATAAAGTGTTACTTTCGCTTAATTTTCGTCGCTGCTTCTCTCTTCACTGGTCTTTGCCTGTTTCGCCACACTTTTCTCACTTTCACCTGTAGGCCGATTAAAAGAAAACATGTCCAAGGAGGTTTGTTTCTTCCTCCCTTTCAGAATGATTCGGAAATGAGTTAGGCAAGTGTCATTAAATATTTCATAGTATTTCCAAGCAAAAAATCGCTCAATTGATTACTCGTATCTCAAAAAACTCATATGTTGGGGCACTCGTATGTGAAGGTACCACTGTATTTTATAATAAATAGAGTATTATTATTATTATTATTCTGAATAAGATGTTGTATATCTTCATTGCAGGAGTGATGAGGTATTCACCTATCCCGAATATTTTTACTGGCACACGGAGAGGACAACTTGCATGTTTAATATATGAAAGTGGGATAGGCAGAGAGGACGGAACGCCATATAAATTTATCCCTACGTATTGTTTTCGCTTCCTCCACATTTATACAATTTTTCATACGTGCGTGCCTATATGAATTTGAGAATTTGATCCGCGTGATCAAGCCACGTTGTTCTCGGACATCAGTGCTTTCTCACACCCCCTCCTTAAAATAAATACTCCCTTTTCTGCATTCTATTCACAATACTCTTCTCGCGTCTGCTGATTCTTTTAATATCGTTTCTCACTTTTGCAAAGTTTTATCAACCAGACTTCTCAGCATTTATTCCTCTTTCGTCCTTCTACAACCAAGTCCAAGTTTTGTTTGCATGCATACTGGCTACTACCATGTAAAAAATGCCTTGAGGGTACAAATGGATATTTTCCACAAGCTTACAAAAACTCAAATAATAATAATATTTACGGATCTCTTTTTTCAATTTGTTTGACCATTGTGTTTGATTTTAGGGAGAAGTGCCATACCTAAAAGACCATTGGTGTCAATTTGACGCCTCCATGGTGTTCTTCCTTTGGGTCTCTGTCATTCTGCAGATGTTTGAGATGCCAGGAGTTGTGCCAAAGTTTAGTTATCTGAGTATATTAAGAGCACCCAGACCTCTTATAATGATTAGGTTCCTGAGAGTCTTCCTAAAGTTTTCTATGCCAAAATCAAGAATAAACCAAATATTCAAGTAAGTATACATACTACAGCCATAATATTTAAAGTAACTAATGACCTGGTCAGCCCTATTTCACAATGCACTATTCTTATGTGAGTCGTCAAGTTGCAAAGCCTGCTCTGGATCAAATTGTATTTTTTTTATTGAGAAACAATTGATGTAATTTTTTGACTTTTGATTTTCAGGCGATCGAGTCAGCAAATCTACAATGTAACACTGTTCTTCCTTTTCTTCATGTCACTTTACAGTCTTCTCGGTGTGCAGTTCTTTGGTGAACTGAAAAATCACTGCGTCTTAAACACTACTAAACCAGAGTAAGAATTCAATATAATAAAGTTAAATTCTTGTGTTGTCCAAATTCTCATGTATGCTTTTAAGTCTTAATACTACAATGCGTAACTTTTTTTTTTGAATACTAAATTTACGCATTGTAGTTTGGTATGTCTTCTGGTAGCTTCTTCTTCGTCTTATAGTGAAGTACAAGTATAGATTTTTTCTTTCAGTGAGATATCAATAAACTCCATAGCAATACCGGACACATTTTGTTCACCAGAGCCAGGTTCAGGTTATCAATGTCCTGCTGGAATGAAATGTATGAAACTGCAACTGTCAAAATATATCATGGGATTCAATGGATTTGAAGAATTCAGTAAGTTTATTATGCAAATTACTCTTTTGTTAAGCTACCAATAAGTTTGCTTGCTATGTGTACCTACTATTGATTATAGACCACACCTCTTCCTAGAATGCATTCAATTTAATACAATATTGAAAGCAATACATCTTACGAGACAAGTTAATATACAAAACCAAGATTTACTTTGTGCTATAATATGTTGTATGTGTTCTTGTTTATTTTAGCGACTAGTATCTTCACAGTGTATCAGGCTGCTTCACAGGAAGGTTGGGTATTTATAATGTATCGAGCTATTGATTCTTTACCAACGTGGAGAGCGGCACTATATTTCAGGTAAAACAAAGTTGCAGAGACAGCCATTATTCACTCACTTACTCGTTGATCACTCAGTTTGTACGTATTGAGTATTAGTTTATTTTTTGTTTATACATTCATTCGTACAATAACGGCATAAGTTGAACGATAAATTGTCAAGTTTGTCCAGTTTTGTAAAGAACTAACTAAATATTATTAAACCTTGTTTTAAAGTTTGTATCAGAAATTAAGTAAATTGAATGAGCATAAAAAACTACTGCTGTAACATCATAGAATATCCCACATGTGGGGTGGCCAGCGGACTAACAGCATGCAATAATCATGCAGATTTGCCTTTCTGTGCCAATAATAAAGTAAGATGATTTCAGGATGGGTAAAAAAGAAATGAATGTTTTACCAAAATCCTATACCAATTTATATAAAGTTAGGTTTTGTTGCTGTGAATTACTTTAAAAAAAAAATTATTACATATCTGGCAACCTTATCCACATTGCTTATATTTTTTTTCTAGCACTATGATCTTCTTCCTCGCTTGGTTAGTGAAGAATGTTTTCATTGCTGTGATAACGGAGACCTTCAATGAGATACGTGTTCAGTTCCAACAAATGTGGGGAGTTAGGGGACACATACAGAATAGTACCGCGTCACAGATCCTTACAGGAGACGATAATGGCTGGAGACTTATTACCATAGATGAAAATAAACATGGAGGTATGGCTTTAGTTCATCATGATTGGATTTATGAAAGGCATTTTTTTCTATCATCTAACTTTCGACAAGGATTCCGTCATTCTTGATTGCAATATATTTATTCAATACACGGCTAATACCTTTTACAGATTAGAAAAAATAAATTTTTGCATTGACTCAAAGCAGGCATTTACAAGCTGTAAAATAAATAGACTTAATAATAGTAAAACAAAACACTGCACAAAATAACGACAAATAAAAAACCATGGTAAGAAAGATAAATATATAAATTAGGTAAATAGATACCTAACCATTACAGCGTATACAAGACCATAGAAACTAGAGTCAACCATAGACAAAAAACTAAAGATGACAGCCCAATGAGAGAGATTGTTTTGTGAAAAACGAACTAGGATCATGTCACCGCATGAGGAAACTGACGGCGCTCTCTCAACAATGATTTTAAGTAAAATGTCATATATGCCATCGTTACTATGCATGATACGTAAATACAATGAATTTGTTGCAAAAATAAAAATATTACACACTTACCTGGAGTCAGTAAATTTGAATATAGTAAAAAATACCGCACTTAAGAATGACAGGATCCCTGTTGAAACCTTGGTTACATGTAGAATAAATAACCTTTTTACAGCAAACATTCATCATGAATTGTAATGATTAATCTTTTTATGTTCACAGGCTTAGCACCAGAATCTTGCCAGCAAATTTTGAGGTCAGCTTACTTTCGCCTTTTAGTAATGACAGTTATATTAGCAAATGGAATAGTCACAGCGACAATGAACTTCAAACACGATGGAAGACCAAGAACAGTGTTCTATGAGAAATATTATTACATTGAGGTAAGAAAAAGTATAAATAGAACATGACTTAAGCTTGTCACAATATGTATCATCCTATAATGGATGTATTGCCATAACCACAAGGGTGTAAAAATGTTGACAGTAAATTAACTGACGTGTTTGATGTTTTTTCTAGGTTGCCTTTACAATATTTTTGGACTTAGAAACACTTTTCAAGATTTGGTGCCTTGGTTGGAGAGGGTATTTCAAGCATTCCATTCATAAATTTGAATTGTTACTTGCGATTGGTACAACCCTACATGTTATACCAGCATTGTACCTTTCTGGATTTACATACTTTCAAGTAAGTATAAATATCTTAAAAAAAAATATTTTGCATAATTATACAAGTTTTCTCCATGCCAATATAAAATTCACTCAGGATGAATGGTTTATCTAGTATTTGTTAGGTATAACATTATTGAAATAATCTATTTTTTATTTTTCAGGTTCTTCGTGTGGTTCGTCTTATCAAAGCCTCACCTCTGTTGGAGGGCTTTGTGTATAAAATCTTTGGTCCCGGCAAGAAGTTGGGCAGCCTTATAATATTCACCATGTGTTTACTCATTATCAGCTCTTCCATATCAATGCAGTTATTTTGTTTCTTATTGGAATTCACAAAGTTTGAAAGTTTTCCCGAGGTAAGATGATGACCCATTTTTTATGTGCACATTTTAACTCAGTTGCAAGATAAAATATTGAAATAAAAAAATCGTGACTACCTTAAGAATTACTGTATTTGCCATAAATGGGTATAGTCAACAGACACAAATTTACAGATTGTCCTCTTGGTGTCATTATATTTTTTTCCATTTTGAATTATTTACTTAATTTGGGTATAATAAAATCGCTAAATCGCTAAATTGAAGGTTATAAATGTCTTATACATGATGTTCCATTTCCTTTTCAGGCCTTCATGTCTATGTTTCAAATCTTAACACAAGAAGCCTGGGTGGAAGTAATGGATGAAACTATGATAAGGACAAGTCATACTCTGACTCCATTAGTCGCCATGTACTTTATACTGTATCATCTGTTTGTCACACTTGTAAGTTTATTAGTAATATTTAGTTATTTCATTCTTCACAATACATTGGTTACCAGTTATATCAAACAACAAACACAATACACATGTACAATTCAATGTACAGAGCGTGAGTTTATCATTGCTATACCAATACATAACAAAAATAATTTAAATAGAAATAGAGGGATGTACACTTATACAGATTATTTTTATTATCATAATGAATAATCTACATGTATTGTGTTGTACAGACAACTGTATGATTAGACTCTTTGATGGGATGTAAATACATGTTTTCACCTAAACAAAAATTCTTTTATAGATTGTGCTGTCACTTTTCGTGGCCGTAATTTTGGACAACTTGGAGTTGGATGAGGATATCAAGAAACTGAAACAGCTAAAGTTCCGCGAACAGAGTGCAGAAATCAAAGAAAGTCTTCCATTTCGATTAAGAGTATTTGAGAAATTTCCAGATAGTCCGCAAATGACTATATTGCACAAAGTACCGAGTGATTTTAATCTGCCAAAGGTAAACTTTATACGATTGAGAGAATGGTTCAAATTTTATGTAAATATTTTTTTTATGCATGAGCTAACTGGCATTCCATTTGTGTGTACTCTTAGTCTTCCTTGAGAGGTAGAAGAGAAGGCTGAACAATAATTTGACCTGTTTTTAACACTTCTTTCATGGTTTTAATTTAACCGGAGCTAACATATTTAACATGACTATAGTAAACTAGGTCTAAATGTATACACTTAGAGTAGTTAAATTATAAAATCTAAGACATAATTATCACGTTTTAGGTTCGCGAATCATTCATGAGACAATTTGTTTACGAAGTTGAAGATGAGGAATTGGACGGTGGTGCTGGTAAGAAATGTATTGGAGGAGCCACATGGGATACTAAGATTGTGTTCAGGAAACAAAGACCAGTGAGAACATTAGCTATGGCTCCCAAACTAAGACAGGGGACTACTGAACTGAGGAAGGCAGCTGTTGCTCTTATAATCAAGTAAGTGTAAATATTAAGTTGCGATGGCTTGGACATGTGGAGCAAATGGATAATGAAAGGATGACATAGAGGGTGTATCTATTTGAAAGAGTATGTATATATTTATATAAAAAATTTGAAGAATCTTGGAATTAGTTTAAAATTTTCTGCTTTTAGTCAACTATCATTCACGTTATGAAATAACGTCCTGTGCTCTCTAATTTTTAGTACAGTATAAAAACGTTGGTGTAACTAATTCAAAAGTAATATCTGATTTCCTCATATTCTATTTGCTCAGTAATATTTTGTTATATAGTATTAATAATATTATGTGTTGAATTTGTATAGTGATTCAAATAACCAGCGCTTGATGTTGGGCGACTCGGCACTATTGGCTGTTGGAGGCGGAGGAGGTAAAACGACTGGGGGCCTCAAGTCTCAAGGAACCGTGACCAGTGCCAAACAACTTAGGATAGATCAAAAGAAGTAAGACAATTTTTCAATTTACATATTAGAGTATTCAGAGTGGTTGTGTAGTTGTTCCTGGAATTGAATAGGTCTCTCCTTATAAGTTTTCTTGTGTCATAATTCTGTAAAACGCCGCTATTCATAGAATGTCATATAAAACGTCTAACATTTTCAATTCTGTAATGATAGGTTGTACTGCCACTCATAATGAATATTTAAGCTTTTTATGGCGCAAAGAGGACAATCTGGGAAGAATGTCTCATTTGTTGAATTTGATTTTATGACATTTGAGAAAAGGTCGAAAAATTAGAATAAATTTTGATACAATTTCAGATTTGGTTCTCGTTCTATAAGAAGATCTGTTCGTTCAGGCTCTATAAAGTTGAAACAAACGTATGAACATCTCATGGAGAATGGAGATATTGGAGCTGCTCCGAGAGTTACAAGTAGCAGAGCGAGACCACATGATCTGGATATCAAACTGCTCCAAGCTAAAAGACAGCAAGCAGAAATGAGAAGGTATGGCAATGATATTACTCCTTTATGCACCTTTCAACACTTCTATTGGGAACATTAGGAAAAAATCAACCTCTCCGGATTTACAATAGCATATCTGCACTAATCGAATTCTACAACATTCCTGACACTCTGATATCATCATTGGATTCACTGTGTCGGTGTTTAGGTAGTAGAATTCCATATCGAAATAAATAAAACAAGCGTTTTATTCTACTATTGATTTAATTTACGAAAGACGTCTCTCTCGTAAATTAAATCAATAGTAGAATAAAACGCTTGTTTTATTTATTTCGATCATCATTGGAATTGAGTATTGTGAAAAAGGGTTCTCCTTGTGCATAAAAGAGTAGTTAGCTCTTTTTAGTGGACTGTCATTGGACACTCAAAAAATCCTGATGAAGACGATCATCCTCAGAACAAAAAATGTTAGTCATTCTATATTGTGTCCTGGCTGAGATTCGAACCCAAGACATTGCGCTTCACAGGCAGGAGTTTTACCTCCAAACCACACGGATCACCATAGTGATGATGTTATTTTTTTTTATAGAAATCAGCGTGAAGAAGATTTACGAGAGAATCATCCTCTGTTTGACACCCCACTATTAGCCGTTCCCAGAGAATCGAGATTTAGGAAGTTATGTCAAGGAGCTGTGTACGCAAGATATGATGCAAGACTGAAAGATCCACTCACAGGAAAGGAGAGAAAAGTCCATTACAAAACGTTGCAGTAAATATATAAACACATTTTATTATGAAAATTTTCTTTCTGACATTTCTGTATTACAGATATCGTAGTCGGTACTATAAAACCTCTTATGTGCTGTAAACCAATTTTTACAAGGGACGCAAAAAAACTGTTTTAAAGTCCACAGATCAACAAATGTAATCAAATTTATTATCAATTTTATGTAAAACGTCTAAACTTTTACATGAATTTGATAATATTTTTGATTACATTTTTTAAAACAGTTTTTTGTGGCCCCTGTAAAATTTGGTTTGGAGTACATAAGAGGTTTCATAGATTCAAATATTTTTTCAGTTCATTAACAAATTTTTTATTTCATTACTCGTTAATTTTTTGAAAATGTATTCACGTTTCTCAAATCTTCTCACTCCAATAGATGACAACAGAATATATTGCCATGTTATTTCCTAGATAGGTGGCCATCATACTGAATTTGTTGTTTGATTCTAGCAATTTCCTTGGACTGGTGACGTATTTGGATTGGGTGATGATATGCGTGACAACTCTCTCCTGCTTGTCTATGATGTTTGAGACACCTTCCTACAGAGTCATGGAGAATCCAGCGCTTCAGGTATTCTTTCGAAAATGATAGAAAATCTTTTGTAGCAAGCCTGTTATAATTTTGTGCTTAAAACACTTCATCTGTTTCACTTTTCAGTCATAAATTTGATAAACAAATTTAGCAAAATAATGGGGATATCTATAAATGTACAATTTTCTAATATACATACATCCTAATCTAACTTGTAAAAGGACTTCATTTTCTAACATTCTATTATTTTTCTTTGATTGTGAACAATTAATGATGTTTAGGAAGGGATTATTTGTATAATCAATTAGATAATCCATGGGCAAACTATTATAACGGACATTCTACATAATTATAGATATCATTTGAATAATTCTAACATACGTACTCATAAAGAAAATGAAGACTTGGCTAATTACACGTATCTAAAGTTATCTCTGATTAAATCCAAAACTTACTAATAAAACAATTTCTTGTATGGTGCGCCTACTCACCTACACCGAAAATTAAACTTTTTAATCAAAATTAATTTTGTTTCATGATGGTTTATTTTATTTTTCAAAAGGTTCTTTTGTCAAAATTTATCAAGAATATTAAATTTGACGTTTATAATGAATAATTCAAGCCAGACGAAAAAGTCACTTGGAATTACAGTTATTTTGTATTAGTGAGTACGGCTGTTATTGATTCATTGCGATTACTTAAGTTCATTAAATTTTCTGTTTTCAACTTTTTGTATTACATAACGGGCGGTAAATGATTAATATTTCATTTATCCATCACAGCTGGGTGTAGGCTTTGACAAAACTGTGTTTTGTTTTTAGTCTTGAACAATATATGCTCAAGCTGTTTTTATTACTTGGTTAATGTTCATAATTTGACAAATCTAATATAAATTATGGTAATCATTCATGTATTTTTGTGTCATAATTAATTCTATCGAAAATACTGGAGTTGAACACAGAAAATATACAGCAAGCGAAATATTATAACAATTTAACTTACAAATGGGCTTAGATCTAACAAACCTGTATATAATATGGACAGAAAAAAGTAAAATTACAAGAATTGTCAAATACTTTTATAATTTTATTTCAAAACACTATTTGTCGTATTTTAGATCTAAAATCATTTGGAAATTAAAGAATCTATCTAAATCTGTTATTTGAGGGGGTTGGTAGCCTAATGGTAGAGGAGTCTTGAGTTTTTAATTGATAGACCTGAGTTTGATTCCATCTGCTGACGACTTACTCCACCTGCATGACACAAGTATATTGTTTACTGTGTGTCTGGGGGTGTATTTCAAAGCCAAATTCATATTTTATATATATTATTTTCTCGTCTATAAGTCTCCAGTATTTGTGTTTTAGGTGGCTGAATATGGCTTTGTTATTTTTATGAGTTTGGAGTTGGCCCTGAAAATTCTAGCAGATGGATTGTTCTTTACACCTAAAGCTTATTTGAAAGACGCTGCATCTGTATTGGATGTGTTCATATATGTGGTATGTTGATCATTTCTATATTGAAACTTTTTTATTTCATTTGGTGCATAAATAATTTTTTTATAAAAATTCAAGATTCATTTAAGTATTGTACATCTCTGCACAGTGGCGTTCCCCGCTTTTGCAGGGGCCCGGGTGAATCAAATTGTGTGGGGCCCTGAGTAAAACCATTTAGTCCACGTTATGCTCTTTTTGATGACATGCTCGTATTCACCTGTATTGAAAACACATTATTTTTTGTGATGAATAAATTTTGCATGAAAAAATTTTGAATTATTGTTAAAGCAAAACATCCCCATTTTAACATAATATTACCTTGTTCAGTTTAAAAAATTATGATTATCAATACGAATGACCCACAGTAATTTTTTACAGTAATTTTGTTGAAACAAATTTAATAAATTCATGTTAAAAATACTTTGAATTGCCATATTGAAAAATTCATTCACTCATTACAAAGTGTATTCTCGATCCAACACATAGATATAGATTTTGAGTTGCTTAGTTTTTAACAAATTGATTATCTGTTCAGGTTTCCTTGACATTCCTATGGTGGATGCCGGTAAAGGTTCCCCCAGCTTCAGCTGCACAGTTGCTAATGGTTCTGCGCTGTGTACGTCCTTTGAGAATATTCACACTAGTGCCTCATATGAGAAAAGTGGTGTATGAGTTGTGTAGAGGCTTCAAAGAAATCTTATTGGTAAGCTGTAATGAAATATAAGTCAGGTTTTATGTTACTACAATAAGAACATAAAACCTTCTTGTGTGTTAGAAGACCCATACAACAATTTATTGATAAATTGAAATGATACCCTTAAGTATATTTGTAAATAGGTTGTTCCAATAGTGTCTATGTCTGCAGGTACAAAAGTATGTCTCAACATATTGCATTGTTATACTGCATGTTGAGATTGGTTTTGCTATTTCACACAATTCAACTGATTTTCTTTGATGATTAAATGTGTGATCAATCTACAGTAAAGAATGAATAAATAAATAGAATAAATATTTTACCTGAATGAAAGAATCTCTACAGAGCTACTTAACTAGATTTATTTTTGATTCAGATTTTAAGCCAGTGTTTTATTTATATGTTACACTATTGTTTTAGGTATCTACACTTCTGATTCTACTCATGTTTATATTTGCAAGTTATGGAGTACAGCTTTATGGGGGAAGGTAAACACAATACCACATTTTATATGTTAAGAAATATTTCGTCACAAAAAGAATTGTTGAGTACAATCTGTGCACAATTATTACAGACTTTTTATTTCTTTATATTATAATTCTTCATCACTTTCCTTTTATTCCCTATCAAAATGTCACTAATTATCTCCGCAGATAAATTACCTCCTTATTTACTACTAGAGATTGTTACCATTATAGTGGCAAAAGGTTATTATGTATGTCTTTGGTATAAAAACTGGACATACATATCCATTTGTAGTAAAAATCAGTAGAGCTTAATAACTAATTAGAATTTTAAATTCTGTTCTTAAATTTGTTTTATCCACTATTTCTCACGCAAATTTCATAGAATATGACTATTTGGTAAATTTTTCAGGACAAGAATAAAATTTATAAATCATGTCGCTAACTAACATTTTCGCATGAAATATAACTCAGTAAATAGTACTGTGAAATATGATATTTTAGAAATATTTGAGATAACTAAAACAAAATTGACAGATATAACCATTTGCTGGGAGACTATGGATATAATATTATTATTTTTTATTTTCCAGATTGGCTCGTTGCAACGATCCTACAATCACTAAGAGAGAGGAATGTGTTGGTGTATTCATGAGGCGAGTGTTTGTCACCAAAATGAAGTTGCAACCGGCGCAGAATGAAACACATCCATCAATGTTGGTTCCTAGAGTTTGGTAAGAAAATATACAAACAATATGTATCAATTTGTAGTTGCATTCAATCTTTTCTGGCTATCCCAATTAAGGAAGATAAATAGATGATTAATTAAAGAACATATTTGTATTTTTGCATTGAATTGTTTTTGTTTTAGATATTTTAGTTATTTCTAAGTCTTGATGCATTCAAAAGTTTAGTTTAAATTTCAATTTGTTTTTCATTATTCCTCAGCAGTTAATGATAGGAACTGTTTTGTTCTGTTCCTGTTTACTGCTTTACATAAAGCCTCTCACATTGTCCAGTCATCTGTGCACTGAACTTTTCACAAGTAGCCACCAGCAGTTTTTCTTACATCATCATTTAGGAGGTCTTCCTCTGCTTCTTTTGTAGCATTATCATTAGTAACACAAAACAAAATTACATAATTTTTTCACAAATTTTGTTTGCAGGGCGAATCCAAGAAGATTTAATTTTGACAATATCGGAGATGCGATGCTGGCTCTTTTTGAAGTTTTATCCTTCAAGGGATGGTTGGACGTCAGAGATGTGTTAATCAAAGCATTAGGACCAGTGAGTATACAAAGACATATTATCATATCACATTCAGTCCCAGCCTGGTGGGATCTTTGATAGGTGCCTTTACAAAAAAAATAAAAGTTTTGCATTAAAGAAAAAATAAATGTTTTTTGCCAGGTGCATGCAATCTACATCCACGTTTACATTTTCCTTGGTTGTATGATTGGTCTGACACTGTTTGTGGGTGTGGTGATTGCAAACTATTCAGAGAATAAGGGAACAGCACTGCTTACAGTAGATCAGAGAAGATGGTAAGAATTTGATAATTTATAACAGTTTAGACATAATATCTACATAAAGAATGAAAGATTATACATGATTAAAGGTCATTTACGGTCTTTCCTATAGATCCGCCATGGTACAGGAAGGGCACACAAATGTTGACATGTGCTCGCATGTTATGAGAGTTGACAGTAAGAGTTTGGTTGTAGTAGAAATTGAAAGTTTTTCATTTGTTTAATCTACTTGTCAATATAGGTATTTCAATCTGATATTTATTTTACAGGTGTGACTTGAAAAAGAGATTGAAGATTGCTCAGCCATTGCATCTGCCTCCTAGACCTGATGGCAGAAGATTTAGGGCAGCTGCCTATGATGTAACACAGCACATTGCTTTCAAACGTTGTATAGCTATAGCTGTTCTACTTAACAGTAGTCTATTGGCCGTCACGGTATATATAACTTTTTACTGTAGAATATTAAAGAGAATTTGCAGTTTTTTCACTGAATATTGACAAAACGGAAAATAATCTCTTTTGAATTGTCCTGTTGTGTTAGTACTCATAATACAAGATTCATATCTTAGTTTGATACTAGCTCGATTTGTGTGAATTTTTTAAATAAAATAAAATACAGTACAGTGAAACCTCTATCTATCGTTCCTCGAATAATTGTTTTCCCGTATTTGTCGTTATTTTTTACAATTCCGAATTAGTTTCATACAAAACACGTAAAAATATATCGCATCCATCGTTTCTCTATATGATTTTATCGCATTGACCGTTTAAATTACACAAAAAAAATCGTATTTATGTATAAAAACATTGGAGAACGAACGAGAAAGAAAGAACAGTTTGTTGATTCTGTCTGCTGTCTTTTATGATAGTACGTCAGTAGGTAGGTACCTACAATAAAAAAGCAAATGAGGATGAAAGATTACATACAGTATAAAGTATGATTTTGCTCTCCATGCAGCTTTCTTTTTTATTTTGTTACTATATTTTTTATTTCAACAAATTGATTTATAACTTTTGAATCATGTATCATTTTTATAAAACCTATATACTCGTGTGTACCTACATATTAAAAATTAAAATACATATTAATGTGATTTTTTCTATACTCCCGCATTCATTGTTTTCCCGCATCCATAGTTTATTTCAATAGGTCCCTTCAAAAACGATAGATAGAGGTTTCACTGTATATATATGAATTGGATTGTACTTTAGAAAAATAAATGAATTTGAATTTGTGAGATTTAGTTCAAGATAATTTCAGATAGTATTGAGTTAGATGGAAAGAATTATAACACTGCCATAATCTCTCTGTTAATAAAACTTCAATGTTTTTTTATTTTAGTTATACAATCGTGTATTTCTAGTAGTTTTCAATACTCAAAATGAATCATTTTTTTTCCAGTGGATCAAAGAAGCAGCCCATACTGAATGGTTAGCCTTCACATCTGCCTTATTAACATTAGTGTTTGTTGCTGAAGTTGTATTGAAAAACATTGCCTTTACACCAAGAGGATATTGGCAGAGTAGACGAAACAGATATGATCTTCTAGTTACAGTAGCTGGGTGTATGTGGATTTTCATACATTGTATGCTGAAGGTAAGCAAACTTACTTGTAAGTCAATTTGTCAAAATGTTTGAAATTTGTGTTGAAGAAGTGTGGGCTGTTGTTTTGTAAAAATTAACTACGTTGCAGTAGAGTTGAAGGTTTATTTTTTAAAAGTGAAGGTTGTGGAATGTTGTAATAAAATTTACATAATGAAAGTAGATTCTTAAAGTTTGTAAAATTTAAATTAATGCATGTAGGTTCTGTGAAACTAGTGACAACATGTTAATTTTGGTTTTAATTCTTTTTTCAGAATGATTTGTCTTACTTCATTGGTTTCATGGTTGTGATACTGAGATTCTTCACAATAACAGGGAAGCATACAACACTGAAGATGCTAATGTTGACTGTCGGTGTGTCTGTATGCAAGTCATTCTTTATTATATTTGGAATGTTCCTGTTGGTTTTCTTCTATGCTCTGGCTGGTACAATTGTATTTGGGAATGTTAAGTATGGAGAAGGGATTGGAAGGTCAGTACCAAACTTGTGATTTACACTGTTATAATAATGACAATTCAAAAAATCTTTGTTATATCATGCAAATATTTAAGGCACATTGCTTGAGTCAAAGGGGCACTGTTTTTTATTCAAAAGAGTTGCTACAGCTTGAATGTCCCTCTTTTATAGTACACCGTTCATATGACAATGACATCAGGGAAGGTTGTGGGCAAAAATGAACTTAATCATTATAAAGATATTCTGAATAAAGGAGTCTGGATTATGTATGTCTTGTGCTCCCAGGAAGAGTGTTGACGGGCAATTGATTGATTGAATCCTGAATACAGAAGTCATTTTTAGAAACAAAGTTAAAATCAACAATTTGTATCAATATTTTAGGCGAGCAAACTTCAACACTGCTATTCACGGTGTAGCTATGCTGTTTAGAATTGTGACGGGAGAAGATTGGAATAAGATAATGCACGACTGTATGGTAGCGCCACCATACTGTACACCAAGAGATAACTATTGGGAGACTGATTGTGGCAATTTCACTGCTTCCTTAATATACTTTTGTACATTCTACGTTATTATCACATATATTGTGCTGAATCTACTTGTGGGTAAGAAAAAACTATAAATGTATTGAATATTTATAAAGACTTAGAGATGCGTCTTGCACTCTTCTCTTTTCTCCAGTGGACTTAGAAAGAAAGATGGTTGTATTATAACATCACAAATAAGGCATTTAGTGTCAGTGATGTGGTGTAGTGCTACCCATCCTGAATGTTTTATATTTTGTGGCTTGCAGAGAACAACTTGTATGTTTCTTAGATTCAATTAGTCCACTAGCTACCCTACTTTATGTGATGTTAGATTGATATTTAAATTAGTAAAAAAATACTCCTGTATCCATGGATTTGTGGCGAGCCAGCTTTTGGGAGCTTCGTTTTTTTGTCCGAATGATTTTTGCAAAGGTCTCGGTAATATGAGAGAAATAATACTCCTGGCTGGGTCATGTTCTAAGACGGTATAATTATAGACAGCAAGTTTAGTATGTATATTTATATGTTTTCTGATTCTTGCAGCTATTATCATGGAGAACTTTTCATTATTTTACTCAAATGAAGAAGATGCGCTATTATCGTACGCTGATATAAGAAACTTCCAAAATACCTGGAACATAGTTGATATACATCAGAGAGGTGTTATACCTGTGAGAAGGGTAAATTATAATATTTTATTTATAAATGATATCAATATTTGGGTAATTGTATGGTTTGGTATCTAAACTGGACAAATATATTTGTAGTAATATCAGTAGAGGTCAAAACCTTATTATATGTTGACTAATTACAATACTAGCATTGATTTTTTCACTCAAATTTCATACGTAATTAATTTGCGAGTTGAGTTTCGGGGTTTGGTGAAGATA
This sequence comes from Athripsodes cinereus, assembly GCA_947579605.1. Taxonomy (NCBI): domain Eukaryota; kingdom Metazoa; phylum Arthropoda; class Insecta; order Trichoptera; family Leptoceridae; genus Athripsodes; species Athripsodes cinereus. The sequence goes on from OX388329.1 coordinate 2,606,521, forward strand.
GTATAATAATACGCAAATAATAAGAAAATAGAAACTAATAGATTTTTATGTACGATGTTTAATTTCAGGTGAAATTTATTTTGCGATTGCTGAAAGGGAGGCTAGAATGCGATCCGCAAAAGGACAGACTGCTCTTCAAATACATGTGCTATGAACTAGAGAAATTACATAATGGTGAAGATGTCACATTCCACGATGTTATAAAGTAAGTTAATACACATTTTATTTATAACTAGCCTATTTATGGCAGCGGGTGTGTGGGTTGTATATGGGTTTATTGGAAACCCAGATTCCCATATAAGACATTAGACATGTTGCATTTAGCATTGATGAGGTATTCCACACATCTTGTATGTCTTTAACTTTTGACGTCTTGCGTGTTTATTACATGCAATTAGTCTACTGGCTACCCCACTTGTGGGAAATGCCGTAATGGTGGTATGAATGAATAATAATAATCATCTCTGTCGGTCCCTCAATCCTGAGGATCGTGACCATCATGTTTCGTTCTGTAGACCATCTGTCTCCATGTTGAGTGATCTTCCGCTATGTGCAAGGCCCCGTGTGTGTCTATGTTACATAAATTCAATAATAGTTGATTAATTATTACGCACGCTCTATCATAATTAGTCAATACTATGTCACAGGTTTTGCACCTGTATGAAGGTAGTATTACAAAAAAATTATGAGTGTTGTATCTCATGTCTAATAAATTTAAGGAAGGTGCTTTCCAAAATAGCCCAACTTGGACCAACAGAGATCCCTACTGTTTTTTAAAATTAATTTGAATTGTTTTAATTTCAGTATGTTGTCATATCGATCTGTTGATATAAGAAAAGCTCTGCAATTAGAAGAACTGTTAGCGAGAGAAGAGTTTGAATATCTTATTGAGGAAGAGGTTGCCAAGCAGACTATAAGGACTTGGCTTGAGGGATGCTTGAAGAAAATAAGAGCTACTAGTGTAAGTAAAACATTCAAACTTTTACATAGTTGATTTGTCTATAGTATAAAAAGGTGGTCCAGATGGTTTTTTGACTTTCTGCTAGAGTCAAATTAGAATTTTGAACGAAATGTCAATGGTTCGAATCATTTTGCATACCCACTCCATATTCACGATACAATCTATCATGAATTAAGGGTACTTTGAAGTATATGTATGAAGGCATTATGTTGCATTTTATCAATATTTACTTTTTTGCATGGATGTAAGTGTTATGAACAACTCAATAATGTGAAACTAAACAAACATTCAAGAAGTTGTAGAAATCCAATTTGACAATGAATGGAAGTGCTATTAAAATTTAAACACCAGATACTCAATATTTTGTTTCATTTGTATATGTTTTCAATTTTATCTGTAATATATGTCAACTGACAGAAACAGCAATCAAGCTTGATGGCCGGTCTGAGAGCAACCAATGAACTACAAGCTGCACTGGAGGCAGAAGATCAAGTGGCTGTAGTTGAACCAATGGCTAAGGTTCGTCTGGTAATAATTGTCGTTCTAATTAAAAACTGAAACATTACTTATCATTTAAATTAAATGAAAGAGGTTATTATCTTTTTCTTCTTCATTCTACCATTTAATGTTTATTTTTAATGAAATAGTCATTGGATTATGCATTTTTCTTTAGTATGTGATTTTTCACATTATACTAAGTACTTCCGGGTAGTAGCTCGAGCTGGTTAGTTGGAAGACATTGCTATTTAGCGATAAACTCATCCTTGAATTTTATAAAATAAAATTTTATAATACTTTAATTAGCTGAAGATAAACAGATGTCAAATTATCTTTTGATCATTTTATTAATGACTAGCGGTCCGCACCCGGCTTTGCACGGGTAGATAGGTTTTAAAAAAAAATTGTTTTAGTAAGGATCCCTATTTCTTTTTTAAATACAATATAGCCTATGTCACCCAGGGATAGCGTAGCTTCCCAACAGTAAAAGAATTTTTCAATGCAAACAATCAAATCTTTCCTCTTTATAATATTAGTATAGATAACATTACTAAGTTGTTTATGTGGGAAATAGAATAGGGTGGATTATTACATTTAATATATTTCAAAATAAATTTAAGATTTGTCTAAGGTGCGTTGATTGTTCCAGGGTAATTTTGATAACATCCAATTCCACGACCAACAGCCAACCAATGTACCAGTCGCTCATCCTCACCCAGAAGTTCCAACATCTTCTTGCATAAGGCCAGGACTGAGGACTAAAAAACCAGGACCTGTCACCTCCAGTGCTACACAGTGCCTTAGCAGGTTTGTTTAAATTGTGAATTCATTTACAGGTACGGTCATATAAAACATTTTAATATAGGATCAGTAGGTACTATATTGCGAAATTCTACTCTATTCCCTCACGTCGCATCCCAAGTGGGGTAGGCAGGGGTACTTAGGTAGGTTGTTAAATTACCAACATATATTAAAATGTTGGTGAAAGGCTTGCTGGATTGCATCTTTGGGCCATTCGCTGTTCATGAAGAAATACTATAAACGTATATATCATAATATTGACAAAAATACCAACAAAATATTTGAAACAAATGACGTTTAAAATGGAACACAATAAATTTCATTTACTCACAACATTATCTAAGTCTGATTTTCCCAGCAAACAGATGGATCTTCATTTTTATTCTAAAAACAACCTGTATTTGTCTTTTCTATGTAAACTTACATGCAGCTTTTTCTAACATCTGGATATTTATGCAACTGTTAAAAATAATAATTTTTTTAGGTCTGATAGTTCTGGTAGTCAGGGTAGGAAATTTTTACAGCCGACTCTGAGTGATCCGCATCCAACAAGTACTAAACGACCACAAGGTAATTAATCTAAATAAACACTTTGCTCTTGTTGTTGCACACATTTTTTTCTTAGTCACTTTCCTATATTCAATGTTTTCAAAATGTTGCAAGATTTTAGATTATATCCATTAAGATCCAGTTATTTATAAATATCGTACCGTAATTATATAAACTAGATTTATTCTTTCTCACAATACTTTTGTACATTTTTATTTCAGCAACACCTTCCAGTAAATTATCGGGAGTTAGAGGACAACCTTCTACAGTGAACTGTTCCGAGGGAGTTGGGACATCACCGGATGGCCCGGGAGGATCTAATGGACCTTCTGGATCAGGCACAGGAACTAGTTCTGGTTCTGCGGGCGGATCTGAAGAAAGACCTCGAATCCCACCTGCCGTACACGATGTTAGAGATTGGTGGAGAGCTCAACTTACGCACAAAGCTCATAGTCACTGCCACTGATAATATTATTTATGTATTGTATAGATAGTAGGTATCAACATTTTTATAATTTTTTTGAAATTATTATTATTGGTATATCTTACCAGAGTTGGGTTACAAGATGATTATAAAAATAACTTTATTAATTTGTTGATTATAAATTAATAGTGTTAATCCATAAACAAATGTTTAAAGTTTGTTAATCCGTTTTAGTATTTGTTAATTTGTTGGCACGAGGAGGACAGTTTGCATGTTTCTTACGTGCAGCTGATCTGCTGGCTACCCCACTTGTGGGATATGCCGTGATGGTATAGTATAGTAATTTGTTAGCCAAAAGGTTAACTTTGTTAAACTGATATATTTGTTAATTTATTAACTTAAAGAAGACCCAAATAAAGTGATTATCTATAACACTATTAAAATAACACTTTTATCTATAACATTTTATCTTAATAAACTAAAACGTTATTTTGTTATTCCAGAAACATTAAAGTTTACTTTTTTTATCTGTTAATATTAAAGTTATCTTTTTTATCTGTTAACATTAAAGTTTACTTTTTTTATCCGTTAACATTAAAGTTTACTTTTTTTATCCGTTAACATTAAAGTTAACTTTTTTTATCTGTTAACATTAAAGTTTACTTTTTTTATCTGTTAACATTAAAGTTATCTTTTTTATCTGTTAACTTTAAAGTTTACTTTTTTTATCTTTTAACATTAAAGTTTACTTCATGATTCGTTAACTAACAGGTAACTTTGTTAATCCTAAAATAAAAAAAAAATTATTAATCCGTTAATTATCTGTAGAGTATTCAGACCACTAGTATATCCTTTTTAATTTATGAAGTTTTTGTCAATTCAATATTGAGACATTGATATAATCAATAACATCTTTCAAACATTTGATATTGTTTCAATCTATTAATAAATAATTGCAGTTCAGAAATGACGAGAGTGTAGGACTTAATTTAAGATAGATGTTAAAACCTAACATTATTTTGAATTTCATATCCAGTCTGCATTTGAATCATCTAATAGAATTTGACCAAATATAACTCCAAAATGTGGACATACTACTGTTCCTGATTTGTAACATTGATATTTGTTGAGTAAAGAGATTATTATTGTAGTTATTACTAAAGTTAAGTAAAATTATTTTTAGATAAATACGTGTGTATTTTAAACAGATGGGATATACAATTCTGATATACAATTATCTCCTAGTGAGATGGTAAAGAGTTGGCAAACAGTATTTTTCTTTGGTTGGTGAATGTTCGCAAAGGCTGGTCTATGGATGTACCTGCAAGGTGTTGATGTAAGATGATCTGTATTGATTTTGGCTGCTGCAGAAGATATAAGATGATCTGCGTTGTATTGAGTTGTTAAAGACAGATGAATCAGTTAGCGTGCGTATGTGCAAATGTAGTTGTTTGAACCTTCTTCATGTTGGTCATGAGATAACAGAAGCAGCGTTTGATTGAGCTCTGATAGAATAATCTTGATAATGTTGATTTTGTTGAATATTAAAATTGGCGCCATTCTGTAGGTAGCGCTGTGTACACCTTCCGTTGTGGTGGCGCTGGTGTCGCAGTTGATGTGTGCCTCATCTCTTTGTGTTTGTAACTGATCACTATCGTGTTTGCATCCATTAAACTAATTAATAAAAATCGAAACCTGCATTTTTACTGTGAACTTGTCGACGCACGTTTATCGGCGAACTATGCAACCTTACTTTTCTTTAATGGCGTATATCTGGACCCATAACCTGTTATTTATCATACTTTGACATGTCGTTCTCATAATTTATTATCTTATCCTGCTCAGCTTTATTTAGATTTTCATTGTGTGGTATTGTGATGTCTATGATATGTTTCATGGGATTTGCGATCAACCAACACAATATCTGGTTGATTAGCTGGAATAGTTCGATCAGTTTGAATTGGTCGATCCCAGTAGAGTTTAGTGTCATTGTTTTCTAATACCGATACTGGACAATAATTATAATATGGCAATTTTGATTCTTCTTCAATTAATTTAAATTTTAATGCTGAATTATGATGTAATTTTCTTGCTACTAGATTATTTCTTTTTAAATACTCTGTCCCAGAAAGAAGAGAACATCCAGACAAAATATGTCTTAATGTCTTTCTCTCTTGATAACATGCTCTCCATATATCCGTTATATTTTTTTTCACGTTGAATTTTGAATAATTGTTTGTAACTATTACTTGATCTTAAATAGCACAAACAAATCCTTCCGTTTCGCCAAAAAGATCTCCAAATCTCAGTCAATGGACTGAATCCACAATATCAACATTCTGGGATGCTAACACTTCATAGAATCAACCATGAAGGGACTTTTCCATTTTTTTTTTTTTTTTTTTAAATATATTTATTTTATTCATAAATACACAGTATACATTGATATTACATTAATAAAACAATATAACACACAGTAAAAATGCTCCCTCCATAAGCAACTAAATGCTTGTGCGGAGGGTCGGATTTCAATATATCCATTCTATCATCATTACTCAATATCGGTAGTGAGATACTAGAATTTGATAAACATAAAGGTGAATAACCCTGATCACAAGATATTATAATATCCTCATATCCATTCTTGTTTCTAGAATTTTGAAAAAAAAATTATAGATTGTATTTCTTGATAATGTAATTTTTTTATATTGAATAAACCTTTCCCTCCCAATTTGGAAGGTAGAGTCTCATCATAGATGATCTTGGATGATGTATGTTTAATGATTACACAGATTTGTGGGTATTTAAATTAAAGATATCCTTTATATTGAGTTAGGTTAATTATAATTTTAAAAGAATCAATAAAAATATACACATTATTACAATACACAATGCGGGAGTGAAAAATTAAAACAAAACACAATTCAAATTTGTTCCATATTCTAAACAATATGTAAAAATTTTCCTATGCTACAACTATTTTCTACTGCATATTGCCTTTGCAATCTTCCTCAAGGTTGCTGCCACTTCAGCAGATCCTGAACGAATGGCAGCACTTGTTTCGTTTGAAGATTTGGCATACTGCCCCAATTTTTCAGCAGCTTTTTTAAATGCAATCGCTTTTGAGCATTCTGCTTCCACTCGTTTTTCTTCAATTAATACGAGACACTCTCGTTCTTCCAACCCCTGTGTTCTGGCGAGACAATAATGTCTCGTTTGGTTCCAGGGACTTCTAACAGCTTGTACATGTGGGCTTTGTCTGCTTTGAATGCGTAGACTCCGTCTAGGCGCTGATGAAAAGATAAATAAATATAACACTAGTTTATTATCAAAAAAAACATTTTAAATAAAAAAAAAGACTATGAGATTAATTACAATTAAGATTAGTTAAAATTTAGTTTAAAATGCAGTTGACTTGTTTTTCTTTTATTTCAACACTAGTTCTTTACTTACAGATCACCCTCGTGGAGTTCACATATAACTTTGTTTTTATATTAACAAATTAAAAAAAAATTATATATATACCAATATACGATTCATTTTGATATTAAATTTAATCAGCAACTAAAATGATACTTACATTTTTAATAACAATAATCAACCAAACAACGTAACACTGAAATGCAGAAACGTCTGAATTTATATTTGAAATGAGTGTTCCATTTACAGAAAAAAAATCCTAAAATATTATAGCTACGTCAAATTATTATATTTGTTAAGTAGGACAGTTATTAGTTAGTTAAATTGGCTACTGTTCTACAAGTATTCAGAATTGTAGCCTTCTGTAGAGTGCTACATGTTGCTTACGGCAGTGCCAATATATTTAAACTATTAAAAAGATGATGTGGTATGATTCCTGCACATGGAGAACTATTGGTACTATGGTTACATTTTTCATTTTCCAAATTCATTTTATTTCTTCCTGCAATTCTGTATAGGTACTTTCTAATGTTTTACGTAATAATCGTAAGTAGGTTGTTGGTATTCGGAACAGCAATGTCTATAATGTACGTTTTCCCTGCAATTTTGTCTACTTAGGTTATGTCTGGTCTATTGTTGTGAATAGTGTGGTCTGTCATTATTGTCCGATCATAATAAATTTTGTGGGTGGTGTTTTCCAAAACGTTTATGTGGCAGTAATGTCTAGGAGATTATAAAAAACAGAAATATTTATACATACTGTTCGATAAGTTTATTTTCCCCGTGTAGAAAATAAACTCATCGAGCTTGGATATTAGGAAGGAATACAGGATAATGGATGATGGAAAAAGGACTTACCGATTCACAAGGATTTCCGTATTGATATATGTCCCACCGATCCGAATTGATGTTTTTTCTCTATTCCGAAATCAGTGATGTATTGCTGGTTTCTCGCATCTGTTATCCACTCTTTCTTCCACAGCTTTCTTCTTCTCGGAACCGATCCACAAGATTTCCGTAATGATAAAAGTCCGACCAACCCGAACTGACGTTTGTCTTATTTTCCAAACAATGGCGGGAAGACAGGAAGAAGGTAAGGAGGGGAGAGAGGGGAAAAGGAATGACCGACAGTGTTACCATAAGCGATATTTATTTTGTTCGAACGAAACGGGTGCATACCGCAACAACATACTTTTTTTTACGAAAATATCATACACGTACTAAATAACATTTTGATCGCCTAATAATATTTTTTATAATAGAAAATATTAAAATACTACCATAAATAAAATGATTATAGCTAAGGAGAAAATGATAAAATGATTATCTTATTCATTAAATTTTGTATAAAGTATACAGGTATAGAAAAATAATGTATATATAAAATTTGAAGTAGTGCCTCATAGATTAGTGAGAATATATAATTAATCTATTTAAAAATGTTTTTATTAATATTAAAATAAAATATAATATATTTGTCTCGGTCTCCAAGCCAACACAATATACATAGTAAAATGTCATATATCGAGATAAACAGAATTTTGTTTCTTGTCCAAAAACAGAAATGACAATTAATGTTATTTCTTTATGGCCGGCGTTATTTCTAAGCACTAACCACCATTAGTGTCAAAATTTTTGTGTTTTCACTTTTTTTTTTCTTATTTACCATAAGCAATGCAAGGTTAATAAATATATATAACGATAGTTTATTCTTGAAATAAAGAAATTTGAGTTTTTCTGAAATTTATCAAATTTTTTATTAAAAACATTAAAATTAAAAAAACTAAATAATACTAAACATAAAATCAACAATAATCAGACAATTACCTGAAATATATCAAGAAAACAACATTTCAAGCCTTTATTTCAGGTTTTTCAAAACTAAACGATGTTCTTAAACAAAGTATTTGTATTTTACACGTTTGATTAATTAATAAGTTACGCCTATCCAAAATATTTATTTTAATGTGGGCAAAGAGGGCGACCTGTTATGCAGTTAGTGAACTTAATAACTCAATTGGGGGAGATGCAGTGTATATATGGGAAGTGATAGATACATTGTATTTTGATTTAAGCCCATGAAAAAATGAATCAGTTTCTAAAAATGCCCAAACAATAACACAGAAACTTACTTTTAGCTTCTTTGTGCTGGGAAAAACACAAATTGAAAATTCACCTTTCCTCTTTCTTGTCACTTGTTTGTGCTAAAATGTTAAAGTATAAAGAAAGTAATCTATCAATAACATTAATGTTTTTATGCAAAATAATTTATGTTTCCATATTTTCTCCATTGCTATTTATTATATAAGCTTCTTACCAGTAAAGGCTTTGCAGTATTTGAAAAAGCTGTTTCTTCACGCTTCGAAATATTATGAGTAATTGACTGAATCTGAAATAAATGTATCTAATAATTCAAGAGTTTTTGTGTTTATACTGTGGAAATCCATTTTTATTTATTTAAAATGGCGTGAGCCTTTACATGTTTACAAAAAGTATGACTGACAACAACAACAAAAAACAATCATACACAATCACACAGGTACATTGCAAATTCATAAGTCAAGATCAAAATAAAAACAAAATTATAAGAATCAATAAAAAAGGTCTTTGTAATTAGTCAATTATGGTGTATCAAAATAAGCTAGTAGATATATAATGGGTGTATGGAAAAACACTAACACAATCACTTGATAATGTAAATATAGGTTTTTTAATTAATTGAATTATTTGTATCAAAAATAATTTGGTTTCATTGAATCTAAAGAAAGGACAAATTATGTTAATTATTATTTCTGTCTTTTCTAACCTGTCAAAATTCCTCTTTTAATATCAAATATCAATGTTAAACAAAACAATCAAAATTGAACAAATTCAAAATATTCTTACTACTAGGGGAAGTGCCTAGGTACTTATTTTAAAATAAAAATAATCTAACAAATTAATCACTAACGGGCTGTTTCACCACCTCTGGATAAAGTGCCAGATAGCCAATCCAACACAAATCTAACGGATAAAACGAAAAATGCGTTTCACGACTCCCTGACAGCGCTATCCTATAGATTAAGTTCCAGATAAGTTATCCGGCCGATAAGTCTTAGATAGTGTTAAACTGTCAAAATTTGTTTACATGTGCGTTGCCTAGATATATTCCTAGGCAACGAACGATATATTCCTACCTACGTGCATACATTCATGCAAAAAACTCATGAAATTACAACGTTGCCCCTGCTATCTGGCGGATAGCAATCCGTAAGAAATCTGTAGGTGGTGAAACGCTCGCTTCAGTTTATCTTGTAGATTAATTTATCCTAAGGATTGTTATCTAGAACTTTATCCAGAGGTGGTGAAACAGCCCGTTAGGTAAGTAACCTAGGCACTTTCTTACAAATATATAAAACATTGGTAAAATCACGTCAAAGAGATTAAATTTAACTTAAATTAGATAAAAATATAATTAAAAATAACACTTAATTTTCCACTGCCTTAGATATCAAATTCGAACATTTTCGCCTGTGCTTGTAGGCATCCTCAAGGAAATATACAAGCAAAGGCAAAATTGTTCGGATTTAATCTAAGGTAGTGGAAATTTTATAGAGCTTATATTTTATTTTTATTTATTTAATATTAAATGTATCTATTTATCAACATTTGGCAAGGATACATCTATACTAAAAATATGTCGAAATATAATACCTTCTTTGAACTGCAAACATAGTTCATTGGCTCTGGTGTAGATGGATCCTAAAACGTTACAATAATGACAATTTATTGATCAAATAATATAATGAACATATTGGAAAGCTGTAATAAATAATATAATGAACATTGTGGGCAATATTTTCCAGCTTACTAAAGTGATATGATACACATGTAAAAATAATCAGCTTATTGATAGGTATATAAAATTGACTTTGTATTTATCCAAGTATTTTTTGCCTTCCTTAGAAAAGACCCCCGCACGCACGCATCACATTATATTGAATATTTTCAGATGTCTATTATAAAAAATATGATAAAACACGTTGAGTTAGCAATATATATATACGCATAATATTCTTCTCCTTGGGCAATTATTAGTCCCACATGGTGGTGGGGTCTGCCTTTCTTGTTTCATTTCACCACTTGGTTCTGTCAAATGCATCCTCATAGGAAACATCTATATGCATAATGATATCAGTTAAATTTTATACTTATATTTGTATTTGTTACGCCAAAAACAATTCTGACATCACCAGTAATATCTGATTCATTTGATGATCTTGAATACAAAGCATATTTTTTATCAATCAGAAGCATTCACAATGTAATAATTTATCAATTTGAATTTGAATAATTTCACACACATAACAATGTAATTTATTGTAATTTTATTATTTTGGAAAATAATGTTCCAGAATGATATATGCTGTAAAACAAAACCATGAAACTATTCACTATATAGTATATACTTACTTCTTAGATTTATAAAAATTTAACGCAATTTTCTTTTTTCTTATCAATCTTATCGATTTTCCCGTCATTTTGTATATTATGTGTATTTGGGTCAGCGATGTCTGTTATTATTGTCTATTGTATCATGCGCATGTTTCCTTCGTGCTGTTCGAGTAGCAAGAATTGCAGTGTTATGTGATTGACCTTAGGTATGCGGCCAGGTCATCTATAGGTCCAGGTGTGCTTGATTGTGCTGATAGAGGGGCTAGGAGGGGAGGAGGTTGGGCTACAAAGTGAGGGGTTGATGCACTTGGTGCTGTGAGGGAGGGAGCTGTTAGTGATGAAACAAATGCATCTCGTCGGCTCGACTGGAGTGCTGCAATCCTGTCATTGGTAGTGGCAAGCTTCGTCTCTAGACCGGTTATCTTGGATAGCACTGTGCGTTCAAGGTTGTCCTGTCTATTAGCTATGTCTCTAAGGGTTGCAAGAACATCACCCAGCAGATTCATTACACTGGCATGGTTTGAATCGATCTTGGAGTGGAGGGGATCTGTATAGGGTTCACTGGGTCCGGGGGGATTTGAAGCCTTTGCCTTGGTCGAGGGTCTAGCCTTCTTGGGTGTTGACATTATTGAATGAGCCTGTCGCTTAGCGGGAGGATCCCCTAGGTTGTCTCCGGATCCATCGGTTGGAGGAAGGGAATAGGAGATCAGCTTGCACTCACCTGTATCTTGGATGGACACAAGCCCTCTTTTGGTGCTGGAGCGTGTGGTGGTTACAGGTTCTATTGTTTTAGCATAATAGAACCTGTAATTTTGATTTTTTAAAACCGGTTCCGGGTTGTATTTATATAATAAGGTATTATATTTTGTGAGTTTAGTAGATTATATTTAATTGCTAAATTTTGATGTATTATTTTTGCGACATGATTATGTCTTTTGAATTTTTGAATTCAGTTTGAGTGAAAGTAGAACAACCCGAAACTATATGTTGTATTGTTTCCTGTTTGGCCAGACATTTCCTACATGAATCATCAATTATATTTTGATTTTTTATGATATATTTTTGTTAATTTTTTTTATTCATTATCTGATGTTGCATAGCTAACATAAAACCCTCGGTTTCCCCATAACAATTCCTCTTTCTCCTGTACTTCTAGGCAGAGTCAACCTTTCTTCTGCAGAATTTGGGTGGTGATATCTAGTTTTTGTTAATTGTGTTCTTATTAGTCTTTCCAATTAATCTAAAACGGTTTTTGACCATTTTATAATGCCAAATGAGTATGTTAATAACGGGATACCCCACACATTAATTGCTTTTACTATATTTTCACTGATAGATCACATTTAAATATTTTATTTAATCTATATTTGAAATCATTTATTAATTTATTTTTGATTTCAGTGTGATTTCAATTTTTGGATTGTGGAAAACTGAAGCTATGTCCTGACATATTTAAAATTTTACCTTTTTCAATATGTAAAGTACATTTATTTAGCCCAAAACCTTTTTTTGGTTTGAAGGGTTTTGTGAAGCATTTTTTAATATTCTAAACATCACACCATATTACCAGAGCATTTCTCTGTTTCTTGGTTTGATTTAGATATGCATGGATTCCATAGTTTTTCCACTTTCTATTGGAACCAATATAAGATTATCTCTTTTTGGCCTTCACTTTACCCTTTTTTTGGTTTGAAGGGTTTTGTGAACCATTTTTTATTATTCTAAACATCACACCATATTACCAGAGCGTTTCTCTGTTTCTTGGTTTGATGTAGATATGCATAGATTCCATAGTTTTTCGACTTCTTATTGGAACCAAAGTTTTAAGTTTATCTCTTTTTGACCTTCTTTTTACCTTTTTTTGGTTTGAAGGGTTTTGTGAAGCATTTTTTATTATTCTAAACATCACATCATATTGCAGAGCACTCCTCTGTTTTATGGTTTGGTTTATATTTGCTTGCACTTGAAGGTTGAACTAATTTTGATTAAAAACTCTTTTAGAAATATATGCATTTGTTTAAACTTACAATATTTACAATTTTTACATGATAATCCAAAAACAGTGATGATGCGATGAGTGATGAAAAATTAAAGAAAAATTTTCCAATGTTGTTTTTAAATTTAATGCTAGTGACATTATTTTTCCATTTCCTATTGGAACCTGTATAGGTTTCTCTTTTTGGCCTTCACTTTACCCTATTTTGGTTTTAAGGGTTTTGCAAAGCAATTTTTAATATTATAAACATCTCATCATTTTGCCAGAGCACTTCTCCATTTTATGGTTTGTTTTATATTTGCTTGGATACCATTGTTTTTCCACTTGCTATTGGAACCAATATAGGTTAATATCTTTTGGGCCTTCACTTTACCCTTTTACTGGTTTGAAGGGTTTTGCGTATTTTTAATATTTTAAACATCAAGCCATATTACCAGAGCACTCTCTGTTTCTTGGTTTGATTTAGATATGCATGAATACTTTTGATGTTAATGTTGTGGTTAAGTATAACTCTTTTAGATAAATATGTGTGTAATTTAAATATGAGATTTATTTATATATTTAATACAAGCTTTTGTAACCCGGCATTGCTCGGGTTTAAATAAACAGAAACCGTGCAAATACATGGGTTAAAATTGGTATTTTTAGTTTGTAGTACCTACATAAATCTTCAAGTGATTTGCCATGAAAAGTAAAGAAAAATATTAGGCGAAAATAAATAGGTTCCTATGGTACTTTTGTATTTATTTATACAAAAAATAAATTAACATTGTTTATGGATTTTTTACATAATACTATTCTTATTCTACAGTATGGATTTCTATGGTCTCATAATATCCTCCATTATGAAAATAGCTCAAAATGTCAAAAATATGCAATTTTTATTCTCATAATTCAGGATTTTTTGTCATTAGCAATCACAATATTTCATTATGTAAACAGTCCCTAATTATTTAGTTTCAGTATTGTTTTATTTATTGTTACATCCATTTTGAAATAAATTCAATACAATGAGAAATGTTTAACTATAAATATTGGATTTTCATACATTCGCTTGGCAATTTTGTCAAGCGAATGTATGGGAATCTCATTAAAATTGTAATATCTAATTATCAATACATAAGATATTTAAAATGTTTTTAGCCTTAAACCTGCCCAGGAGATGACACCTCGTAAAGAGTGTATTATTTTACTTCTGTCTTTCCTTATTTCAGAGTCCATTGAGGACATACGCACATACGAACCGACTCAAATATTTATGTGTGGATTACACAACTTATATTTCGATACATTTATATTGATATTTTATTATAGTTAACAATAAACATTTCGTATTCCCCAAACAGCAATGAAATGCTGGTATGAGGGGAGGATGTAATTCTAAAACTCAAGCACAAAATGTCTTCTCACAAAAATTGCTTCTTACATAATTGTCTCTGTTCGGCTTCTTAGTATATAGTTTTTCAAATATTTCTTAAATTGATCAATATTATTCAGTCGTTTTATATTATCTGGTAGTGAATTGAACAATCCAATAGCTGTATATAAAAAACTATTTCTCTCTCTGTTCGTTCTAGGATTATCAGGTCGGATATCTCTTGCTGTCCTTGTATTATACAATTTGAGTATGATTATCCAAAAACAGATGTTGTGATGAGTATGGAGAAATGAAATTGAATGAGAAATTTATTGTTTTTCTTGCTAGGGTCCAAATGTTCTTGATAAAATTATAAATAAAATTGGATGTTAAGCAGTAGGTAATGTAACTAGCCGCCATAGGTATAATAGTTTTTCCACTTCTAATTGAAACCATTATAGGTTTATCTTTTTTTGTTTTGAAGTGTTTAGTGATTCATCTTTTATTCTATCCGAGAAGGATGACAGTGATTGTTGTTCTGTGTTGTTAATTATATAAAGTTCCTTATGGAGGCGCTAATCTGTTACAAAATTTTAATAACTACTGATCATCTTGAGATTTGGAAGACAGATAAGAACGAAATTGAGGGATGACACTCCATGTATGTTGGATGTTGATAATCCATGGCTGTTGATAATTGTGAGGCAGGTTACTGAAATCAGCCTATTCATTACGTTATTTACGTCTTAATAATCTCCTTGCTTGAGTTTCAACATTTTTCACTTAGTAATTTTCTAGAGACATTATTTCAATAATATTTTATGCGTAATTTTCTTTTATTAATTATTTTACTGCATCGTCTCACCATGGAGGATTAATACAAATGTTACCTTTGAGGATTACCTACAATCATACAATAGATACAAGTAAGAAATAGGATCATCCAACTAGGTAGACCTGTTTCTATATGAATGATATACTATACATATTTTGATTATGTTAGAATATTTATTATATAAAGAAATATAAAAAAATATGTTGAATATCAGGCGGTTAGCAGCTTAGTGTTGTCGTACTTTTTTGTTTTGTTCTAGAAGCATAGAAGCATTTGAAAATAATAATGTGTAAATGAAATTGGGTAGGTGCGTGGCTAGTCGCCACAGATTTACATTACACATTTTGTCCGCCTAGCCCACTTGGGATACAGCGTGAGGGTATAGATAGTATTGTTAAGTATTAAATTAAATGTCATTTAAGGTGCTCTAATGGGGCGTTTATTTTTATACTCAGTCGGAATTGATGAACATTCTACCTATCTTATGTACTGATTGTCATTTTGCAGTTCCACACTGGTCACTTTCATATTTCTTAGCTGATCAAAAATGTTATAAATGTAAATATTGTAGCTGTATATGGTTGAATAATAATAAATTGTTATTTGTACAAATTTGCTGTCAGTGCAAACTGACGATTTTATCAGTTCTGAGATTATAAGCGCCCTCTATCTAATGTAAAAATATGTATAGCTTTAGAAGGTTGAACGAATTTTGAGTAAAAAACTCTTAGAAATATATGTGTGTATTTAAACTTATAATGATTACAATTTTTACATGATAATAAAAAAAACAGTGATGATGTGATGAAAAATTAATGAATAATGAAAAATTTCAAATTTTCTTATGATCCAAGAATGTTATTGTTTTAAATTTTTTAAATTAATTTAATGTTAGTGGGTAGGTGGTGTAACTAGCCGCTACAACTACTCACTTCAACAAATCGTTAGGTGACTAAGGTTTTGTTTTAATCAGTAATAGCAGTTGTGTTGTGTAAAATGTTTATTTTTTTTTGGTCAGGGTTA
The DNA here is from genome assembly GCA_947579605.1 of Athripsodes cinereus. Taxonomy (NCBI): domain Eukaryota; kingdom Metazoa; phylum Arthropoda; class Insecta; order Trichoptera; family Leptoceridae; genus Athripsodes; species Athripsodes cinereus. The sequence continues at coordinate 2,622,819 of OX388329.1, forward strand.
AACTTTAAACATGTCTAGTTAGCCAAGTCTTAATATGCATTTAATTTGTTAGTACTGCTGATAATTTATTAATCTTTCCAAATATTGAGATGTTTCTCATTGCATGTTGAAGGCAAAATCTCAGATTTATTTGGATAAAAAGTTTGTTTATGAGACAGAATTTTTTTTTGAACAGTAATTGGTTGAAATGTTGTATTGGTAATTTATATTGCTAGTTTATATTGAATTATGTTAAACATTTAATATTCTCAATGTTTTTTTTACATCTCCTTATTATATTTTAGAGTTTAGATTATCTTTGTTTTTGTTGATATGAATCCTTGAAAAATTAATTCACTAAATAAACTGTTATGTTTTCAAGATATATATTTATTTGCTGTTTTTTTACACTCACCCATATTCACAAGCAAGGAATAACTGCTCATAAACAGAGTATAGCGTTGTTCCAACATTATGTCTGTCTAAAACTAATCCTAGCTGTCAATCGGTTTTGGTATGTTTTGACAAAAGCTGCCATTTAAAGTACTGAAAAAATATTGCTTATGCCAAATCGGCCTTTAACTGTTTACGTGTTGTTTTCATCCGACATGCTATATAGAAGATCATTTTATTGAAGTTTCAACATCTGGTAGGCATATACATTAATTGTAATAAATACTACTTAAATTTTCTGAAAATATTAGAATTTTATGTAGAAAATGGTAGTTTTATTCCAATCACAATTTCCTTGATGACATTATATATATATATATATATATATATATACATGTCTAATAATATGTGAGATTCTATCCCCTAATGGTGCATTTTTTGTGAGTTTGGCATAGAGGAAAGAACAAATTTGAACTATCCTTACACACTTCTATTGCTTCCTTTTACGTACCTCATCAAGGGCTCATCTTTGGGAATTTCATCCACATTTGCACTTTCTTACACTCCCTTCTTATAGACATACACTTTCTTCATCTTTCATCATCCATTTGCTCCGCATGTCCAAACCATAGAAACTCATAATATTAGTTTGTAAAAAATTACTGTAATGATGGAATGTTATTCAATATACTTATAATTTTTGGAATGTTAACAGAGAGCAAGTAAGATAGTAGAGATACTATCCCTGCTTTTTTACTTACGGTATGCTAATAATTTTTTTGTTTAGTTATAATTCACCCGTGAAGTTATGTAGCTACATAATTACAACTGTGAATATTGCTAACTTCATGTCAAAGATTATGACTCAGTCATTGTCATCTCTTTATTATTACCTACTTGCTCTTTGAATGTAACAGATAAAATCTGTATTTATTATGGATTAAAATAAAATGAAAATAATAAGTTTTTAACGGAAGTTTTATTTAATAAAAAAACAGTATAACACCAACCATACATTTGCAATATACATACCTAAAATTTCAATGTAGGTATTTTAATGTAATAATAATTTTAGTATAAAAGAAACTAAAAAAACAACAATATTTTAAGCTGAAGGAAGAGGCAAACAAAGAGTATTGAATGAAAATCTTATGACAAAATATTATTACAACAATATAGGTTATGAGAGAAATTATTCATATGTGTATAACAATTAGAAATGCAGTACTTAGAACTAGTCAAATCCTAATTTAAGTTAAATACGACATTGGAATGTAAATGTTCTATTAGATTATTAATTTAACACATGAAACCGTCATTTAATAAGGCTTAGAAAAGACACCTAACTAATATTATTCTCAAGCGGGACTTGAGCCCAAAACTCATTCTTTCCATGAGGTGTGCATTGCCCAATCAAGCTACAAGGTGACATATGGAAGGCTTTGAAATTCTTTACTATATAAACCCTAATGACAGCATCATAGTTATGTATTGTTCTTTATCATACATAATTATAATGTAAATAGTTTGGCCGATACGATTAAACTATTGCCAGTGAAACTAGATGATTTATTGGTTTATGAAACAAGGGCATTAAAGTTACAAAGGCAAACTCATATTTTTCATTACATAATGGTATAATTTAAATCACTTTTGCAAATGATCTTCTATTCAAAACAAAAACACAGGTTTTTACTGCCATTTGGCGCACAATTGTTGTGTTGTTTTTTACCTATGAAAATTTAGACATATGTTATTTGTAGAAGTATTATATACCTACTATACATTATGATATAACAAGCATTACATTTAAAATATTTTTTTCTAATTCACAAGACTTGAGTGCAGGTATAATTAATATAGGTACTAAACGATAAACATGTATAAATTTGTATTTTGTTGATGCAAAACTACAAAAAAATATCATATAATTTACATTGAGTAATACGAACAATAATTTAGATGTGTCTGGGAAAAAATTAAGACAAATTTTGAGTTATTTACTTCCACACAAAGTTTTTTTGGCGTTTTAATACAAACACATTTGAGGAACGATGAAAGACGCAAACTATTTAGCAATTTAATTGTAATCATCATATTATGTGTTTTGGCTATTTTATTATTTTTTAGTATATATAATCAAATATTATAATTAATATCACTAACATTATATTAAGTACGTACTTATATATGTATAAAAAGGAATCTTAGAATTTAGATATAACAGTTTAATATGATATGTAAATTCTTTTTAGTCGCATTTATGTTTTATTTTAGAATAGTCACTATGCTAATTATAATGGGCCAAATCAAATAAAATAAACAACAAACGGACCACTAAAACTTACAATATAACACACACATATATATAATAGGTGTAGGTATATCAATCATAGTTTAAATGTTTTACTAAAATTTAATATTTGAAAGTTCTCAATGATTCAATAAAATTTGTTAACCAAGTATTAAAATTCAAAACAGTGGGGAATTCGATCGTAGTTCAAAACAGGTATTTGAATAAAGCATAAAAAGTTATGTATTCTTTAAAAAGCTTTTTTTTTATATTTGTCTACAAGGCCTCATTATGTTAAAGTTTAAATAGATGTAGGTTTAGCCAATTAATATGAACTTGGACAAGTTGATGAAAAATAATAACCTGATAAGTGTGGATGTAAATCATAGATAACATTTCACTGTATAAAGAATGAACCTGCCTTGTCAGTTTTTGCAAACATATTTATGTATACATTAAATTTGTTAAGATTCATATTTTTTAATGTAAACTTATGACATTCTGGCCCTGTAGATTCAACTTCGTCACCTCATGTAAGCCCTCCCAACCAAACTCAATGCCATACAAAGATCACTCCGCAATATGGTACATTGTCTGCTGTTGTGAGCTATATTCACACTTAGAACTAGGGAATGAGCCCCATTGGTATATATGATCTGCACATCTGCCATATTCCATACATATTCTATTTAGTGTGGATTATTGCCTGTATGGCAGGTTGAATCATAGTATTCAGAGGGGTTGATGACCAGATGACCATTCATCACCCCTGCCTCAGTCCATTGGGGTATCCAGTTCTCGTTTATATTGTAATGTTGAAGGTATAATGCCATATTCTCCACAGACATATTCTAGAGGAGAGCTAGGTGGTGGTGGTGGTGTCATTATATCAGGCAGTGAAGATTCATATTAAAAGAGGCCTTACAATAATTATTTGTTCTATGTTTGGAACATTGGATTTATAAAATTCAAGTCCAAGAGTTTAAGTGGTATTTGTAAAATACACAAGACTGTTCATGTTTATTGAAATGGAATGTATGGAGATATTCATTACAATTGTTCAACAAATTATTTAATACAGTTTTAATAGCTGAAATAAAATTAATAAAAGTATAACAAGAAAATAAAAAGAAATATTTTTCAATAATTTAAATTTTACAATTCATCGTGTTTTGGTCCAGAGAATTCATCGTGGCTGATGAATCCGTTCTTGTCCTTATCTTCATGTTGGAATATTTCCTCGACAAGTTTGTCATGATCTTCCAACATGTTTTTGATGTCTTCACTTTGTGGTTCTCCGCCATCAGCAGCGACCATTTGTTTCTTTAAGTATTCACTAACCTGTAAATCGCAAAAATCAAGTAAGTATCACACTTTTTAATGATTCATTTGCATAATAATGAAGAGGAAAGACAAATTAAAAACCTATGAAATATTTAAATAAAAAAAATCGCCTAGCACTTTCACCAACAAATTGACATCTTCAGGGCAAACTATTAAAGCATGTAATTTATTTATTTAAAATACATTTTCATTGTACAGCTATCATTTTTAGCATTCTGTATAAGAAAGTATACTTTATATTTGAATATACTAATATTTAGGATGGAAAAGTTGGTCTTAGCATTTTTTTTAATAATCTTGCTTGTGACTACAAATATACATGATATACTTTTTTTTGTATGTAATTTGATTAAAATCTGTTTTGTGAGATAACTCATTCAATAGGAATGTAGGTAAAAGAGGGAAAAAATATTTACAAAGAAATTCTAAGACCTAATCCATCACCTAGAATATTTTTGAATCATAGTTTTTTTTTCTATGCTACATAATTCCCTTTAAACAGTGGTGCAATTAAATATCTAATTTAGATGATAAAAATAGACTGTGATCTAATAAAATATTGATTTTTCAACATAAGACGAAGCGATATTGACAAAACTTATGATAAAACTCCTTTGAACACAGTAAGATTTCATCTGATACCAATTTTATATTCGAGAATCGCAAAGAATCTTCTTTGAATATTCTATATATATGTAAATAATCACAAGTGTTTATCCATTAGACAAATATGTGTGAATAAGTATTAAAACATTTGGTGGAATAAAATGCTTCTAAGTCTGCAAGAGGAGGCGAATATAATGGGCTTCAGAAGAAAGATGAAGTCACACCTTTTTACTGAGAGTTTCGAACAATATACATACAATATGGCACTCTTGAGGTCATGTTATGAATAATTGGCGCTTTACAAATTGTTCATGGATATAATATTATATAATAAACATCATCGCTTGGTTCGGTATTACTGTAAGCAAAAATCTTTCATTAGATTTTAACTTATAGTAATCGGTAGACGAGAAAATTATTAGAACCGACTGTAACTGTATGTAATAAACATGCAATTTGTTTCCTCCATGACAAAAATAATAATATTTAAACGTTGAGGATGGGTGGCGAGCATCATTACTGCTGAATTGATGTCAAAATATAGTGGGTGTTAAAAATATTAATTGTGCATATATTGTGACTGCACATTGAAGATACTATACCTACTCCAGTAAAATATATAAAAATCTCCAGTCGTATAACAATCACTATCTTGGTAGAATTATTGTATGGATAATAATTGAGATAGATAACATGTTTTCTATAGAGAGTGTAATTGGTATTCAATGAAAATCTTAATGTGTAAAAAGGACTTAAAATATTAACAATTAGTATGTGACGACAACACAAGAAGTTAAAACGAAAATGGACTTTTGACAGTGCAATGTTATACCTAATTCATCTCATTTTAATACTGTACTCCTATGTTTGTAATTTTAATTACCTCCTAGATATAGGAGAAATGATGATAATATTTTGAAAATGTTCTTTGATAGTATGGAACATGGGCGTACCTAACGGAGCAAACTGGGGCTACTGCCCCAATTTAGCATCTTGAAAATATAAGGAAAGTTAGACAAAATTATCATCAAATATGAGAAAAATACGAAAAATTGGCGTCCAAATGGGAAGTTACTCCTCCACCCCAGAGAAATTAGACAAAATGTTGGGTAGTTCTAAAATTGTTGTACAAAAATGTAGAGATCACGTAAATTTACTGTGAATCTCGGCTCATGGTACAACTTCCATCGTGAGCTCTTTTGCAGTTTATGGTGCTTGATGCTGGAATAATCTCCTATAAAATCTTAGACTTACTAGTAGGTACTTAAAATCTGGCATCCTTTAAGTGATTCGTTAAAGAGAAAATGTTTTCCTCAAACTCAGCCTCTAAAACCTAAAACTCATCACTCCTGTCCCCTTCCCTCCTTTTTGTATATTTTGTACCCTATTTCATCGTTTTTTTTTAATTTCATCAAGATTTTCGACTACCCCTTATAGAACATTGTTTCTATAAGAAAGAAATCACAGAATGTTGGGAATATAGTGAGATGATTCAATTAGCACAGAAAACCTCTGGATGGAGGAGGTAGTCTCTGCTCTATTCTTGTGAATGGTGTACGTTTGTAGACTTGAAAGTTTTCAACCAAATATGTTGATATAATAATAACATTCTGTGGAGGGAAGTGATTATTACGATTTTTATGAAATGCATAGTTGAGACTGACCAAGAACAACAACACTAATGTAGACCGATGAAATTTTTTTTTTTACGTAGTAACGTTAATTCATGATCGATAGGTACTTTAGTAATTTAAGCCAGCCTAGAGTCAATTTGTAAGCGTTGAGACGCCTTTCTCACTTCTTCCGATTAGATTTTTCACAACAATTCATTGTGCAATCATGGTTTTCCAATTGAGATTGTTGATTGGATGCTTTAGTATTTATTATAATATATTTCATTGTTATTGAATTCGGCACAAAAGCGAGACAAACAGGTAGGTACAACACATTACGAGTATTATTAATTTATGAATAGGTATGACAAGAACGAACAAAACAGCAAAATTGTCGACATCACAACAAATTGTTAAGAGTTTGTATGTATTATTATACCGTAAATAAAATGTATATAAAATATTACAAAAACATCACCAGTAGTAAGTTTGGTAGTGGTAGTAGTAAGGATTCACCATATCCCACAAGTAGAGCCATATCTGTAAAAGAGATTGTACATACGTATTGAATTACCTCTTCCCTAGATAACATATTGTCTTTGTCGGCGTCAATTTCTTTGAAAACATTTGTGGCTGGTGGTGAGTCTCCAATGTTGATGAGTTCAACTTCAAAGAGTAAAGTGGAACCCCCTGGGATGACATTTCCGGCTCCCCTGTCGCCATAGCCCAAAGAAGGAGCGATGGTCAACTTTCTTTTTTCACCTGAAAGAAAGTAACAGATAATAATGTTTATTCTGAAATAACTTTTATACATACACACATACCATCACACCACTTCTTGTGGGGAGATCAGAAAAGATAAAGAGCCACTCTTTTCGTTTTTTGTTGCCATCACATCCATAACATTCTTCATACATGCTCTCCTGTTCATTGAACTCTTTAAGATATGGTTTTCATGGTCTAGCCATTTAATCCTCAGCCCTTTCTATTAGCTATGCTTTTTTGTTACTCTTTACTTATTCAGTCTTTCCATCACATGCTCAAATCAATATAACTTATTAACCTGCATCTTGGTTATTACACCAACTTTCATTCCACATTTTTTTCGTATAGCACTCATACGAAAGATATGTGGAATATTTTATTATATAGAACGCATAACTATTAAGGCAACTCATATTATTATGAAATTAAACACGTCAAGTCTTCAATAAACTTATGTGTATATACTATGTAGGTAAGTAAATACTTAGATGCTTTTTGTAGGCACTTACTTTATTATTTTTTACATTAAAAAAAGAGACCAACATCACATGCGGATATCTATTTATAATATTCAAAGTTTAAAAATTAATGAATTATTATTGTACAATCAAACTATTTTAAATAAAGCTTAATTCGGTATTACTTTGACTCCATAATATTTTATATAATGATTTGTTTAAGAGCAGAGTCTATGTAGAGGTACATAGGCACTCCGTGCCATAAATCTTACTTAAAAACAGTATTGTCCTAACTTTATGCCTGACTCGACATTCAAAATTTAACCACAACTAGTTAGCCAAGTCTTAAGTATGCATTTTCTTTGTGAGAATGCCCGATAGAGTTTATTAGGTACATGCTTATGACTTGGGTATTTTAGTCTTAATTAATAAATAGGTAAGTGAAGTTAACAGCAAAACGTTGGGTAAAAATATTTTTTAGAGACTGATAATAATTATTTATTTATTTATTTATCTAATATTTATTTATATAATATACGGCTCTTGCCTTTTACAGGATATAGAGAAAATAATAATACATTTCACTTAAACTTAAAAGCTATACAAATAATAACTTAATAATAATATTATACGGTATCTTGCAAACAAAAACAATACACAATTATTTGATATACATACCGACACACATGTCGACAAGTCCCAAATCCCATCCTTTGATCACTTGTCCTACACCAAGTTGGAAGGTGAATGGTTGGTCGCGGTCATAACTGTAATGAAAGAAATACAATAAATATATTAATCCATTCTATTAAAATTATTTAATTGGAATTAATTCGTAAGGCGTCGCTTAAACCATATTTAGTAATTTTAATTTAGCACTGATCAAAAGTCTTTGAATACACGTCTAAGTTTCACTGATATGTACCTACTTGTGTTATGACCAGTGTTCTCGAACGACATTATCCAATATCGGTAGAAATATCCGCTAAAATCGGTATAAATGGTATATTTTGTACCCAAAATCGGTATATGGGGTATTTGTACCGACGATGGTCAATATCGGATACTTTTCTATTCTCGAAAATTTCTACCCCCCCGTCGCCGAATTTTCAAAATGGTATAGGAATTTGAAATAATTCAAAAACTCCTCGGTTTTCTTAAAGAATATTTGCTCTAATCCAATAAGTATCCGGTACTTTTACCGAATACCCGATACTTATCTACCGATTATATTTCCCTTTCGACAAATAGTAAAAATCGGTAGATTACTAGACCATTTCGGTATATCGGTAGGACACGGCCCATTTCGGTATAAATACCGAAAAATCGGTAGGTCCGAGACCACTGGTTATGACCGTAGGTATCTACAGTGAATAATTACCCAGTAATGATAGCTCTTTATCCTATAAACACTAAAGAGTTACGCTGTTACTGGTTATTAGGCAATCAAATCACTCCTTATAAGAATGTTATTTAGTCAGTAGGTATATTTCAATTAGTATTGGGTAAGTATAAGTTAGGTACTCCATGGTATATAATAGACATTTGTATGTAGGCTAAAGTTCCTATTGCTTTTATAAATGAAAACGTGTCTGTAGGGTTAATCATGATACAATCTAAATACGATCTTAATCTTGTCTTGATTCTAACTCTGCAAGTGACTATATTAAAAAAATACGTGCATACCAATCCTGCGGTAGCTGATGATAGTCGTTTTCAACAATGAAATTTTTTTAAGCCAGTATAAAGGCGGAATAACTCTAATCGCTTTAAGTTGTTCCTTAACCAAAATTAATAGATTGAATAGCAGTTTTTGTAAATACAGGTGTGTGGGTATTTTACCAGCTATAATAACGCTCAAATAATATCCTTGTTCTAAACAAGTTTACTGAATAATTATTGATTTGTACAAAACTATGCGACGATTTGACTTTCACCCGATTATTTATGAGAAACAATTCATTAATAATAGATATTATGTAAAGACGTGGCTTGATTGATGCAGAATCACTATTCTGAATGGAGAAAACATGTTTCTACACTGTGCTCCCGAAAGAATAAATAAATTAAAAAAAGAGAGCCCAGAAGATGGTATTAACCACACATTTTCGTGACAGAGCCTTCAGCGTTGCTGGTCCTGTGATCTGCGGCATCAGAGAAACATCACTAGTTGTAGAAGCAAAATGAAAGCCGCTTTTCCCACCAGCACCATTGAGACGGTCGAAGGGTCGTAAAACGGCACAAAGAAACAAATACAAGGAAAGTGGCAAGAAAAAACCTCAACTCACTACGACAAACCTAATGTTCGATAAATTGGACGCTGGTTTATTCAAATTTAGTTTCAGAATTTGTTTTTTTTGTGATTTGGATCTTAGATTTGCAGTCTTAAGAATTTTTCATGCGTGGGTTAACTCATCAGTGGATAAAGTGCTGTTTATAAAGTCGATGGATTGTAAAACATCGCCCAAGGAACAATGATTAACTATTCATCATTATCAGAAGTCAATGTTTTGCTTATTAAAGCATCGAGATTAAGACCTTTAAATAAATACTCGCATTCAAATTTGTCTTAAATGCATTACTACAATAAGCGCACATACCTATACTATTCTAATTTGTAACTTTGGGAAATCTAATTCGCTAGATAAAGTTATCATGTATGTTTAAAATGAAAAATAATGTTATTAAAGCAAGAACTTATATTTGTCAGTGGCGGGGTTAGAATTTTTATACAGGTCATGTTTTCGTTTTGATATTTTATTATTTCTACAATTTGGTACATGAATTTATGAAAATATTTGACTTTTCTAATTTCTACTCCCTCCTTCTCCGTCGCCAAATTTTCAATTTGATGAAGGAATTTGAATACCTAATTTACGAGCTCACAGATATTAATTGTATAACAGTTTCAGACAATACTCAATTTAATTGTTAGGCGTGCGGTGTTTTTTTGCATATATGGAAAGCACGCCATTGTCCAAAGTATTATTTTGATTGTATTGATTTTGAATGGATTCGCATTTCGAGTCCATACAATATATAATTGAATTGGCTCCAACTTGCAAACAATACATGTACCTATTACAGTTTTATCACTCACTGCTCAACCAAAAGTGTACAAACACTTTATGTAAATGATTAATATTTTTTTTACATTAAATTTTACTTAAATTCTGTCTTTATTATAATGTATTTTATCAGTTATTTAGGTTAATATGTTAAGTAACAACAATTGTTATTCCAACTTTAAGGTATGACTAAGCAAGTTACGCACCTCACTACATACATATAAGCAGATTATATTAATTAAAATAAAACACTTATTTGTAGTATACCCACGGTGACTTTTTATTGGACGCGAGCCGGCTTTCAAGAGCTTACTACAAATAAGTGTTTTATTTTAATTAATTCATCATGAATTTCCACCAAGTACCGTCGGTTGAAAATATCAACTTTATCAAGCAGATTGTCATTGTCCTAACTTTAATTTGATGTCATACTTAATTAAATTAGGTATTCCTAATAGAAGATAAAATTTGAATGATTTCGTTTGTTTACATTATCTCAGTCAAAATATGAATATTCTTAGTGAAAAAATAATATGTAAGTAAAGAAAATACTGCAACCCACAACTGGAGTAGTCAGCAGACCAGCTGCATGTAGTAAACCAGCAAAAAAAGAACACTTTTAGAATGGGTGGCGAACTTCATCGTTAGATTAAAGATGAAAAAAGTTTTTATTTTTTCGAGCACTTTCCTTTTAAAGGAAACCCGAAAACTTACGGAAAAGAGTAGGATACCAATTCTTTGCTGGATAGCTTTGTGAATACGGTTGATAATATATTTAATAAGAAGTGCACGATAGAAGATTTTGATAATTATAATCACGAAATACCCTGGCTAAAACATTTATTTTTTGTTGAGTGTTGTACATTTATTGCAATACCTGCTGATGTAGAATGCATGTGATTAGAATTGTCTAATAAGGGTGGCTAACGATAAAGCGCTAAATGTCGCTGCATATTGGAGTGGCAAGGCCTTAAATCCGAGCTCAAGAAGTAAGCAAGTACCTATTAAATATTCAGTAGAAAATACCACCATAATGTTACATAGATAGATAGCTAAGCAGATATCATATTTATTTTTTAATATTAAATTTGTAGGTATTAATTTTATTCAAAAACTTGACGTCAAGTTGTTTCGATTCATTCAAAGGACAACAAACGATAAATAATTGTATAAATTAATATTTATTCATTATAATATATACGATATACAGGTTTTGCTGAACAAAAAAACTACCCAAAATTTCGAGAGTCTAGTATCAAGTAGTATCAGTGACCTTGCGACTAGATACAAGATGCTACGGCAGATTCTTGTTCTTGCGATTGGAGTCGATTGTGAAAAGTCTGCGAGACATTATTTTGTATTGGCACTGTATAATAATACCTAATAATACATACATGTGTAATATTTAGTTGTGTTTAATAATATACCAACACAAAATCATGTGTTCTCAGTATTTTTAGTTGCAAAATGTTTAACTCCAATCTGTAAATGTTCAAGTGTCTTTCTGTAAAAGGACAGTCTTCATAAAAAATCATAAGTAAATACCAATGTTGTACCAAATTCTTCATTAAAAATCACGAGTGAATACCATTTTTTATCAAAGCCTTCATAGAACATCACAAGTGAATACCATTTTTTTTTTTTTTTTTTCCTCTTAAAGGACACAAACAGTTCAAATTAACAAATATTAACAGTCATATTTTTCCAGAAAACAAACCAATCAAGGTCCCGCAAATTACCGAAGCGTATGACGAACAAGTAAAGTTGCAAGTAAACAGTTATAACACAAACTCACCCCACCCATATCAAATGCAAAAATCAAAACAAACCTCGTGAAAATGAGAAGCTTAAAATTACACTACAATAGAATTTATAAGAATATATAATAATTAAGAATTAAAACAATTGAGATTAAAATAGTTCAAATTATGAATTGATCGAATCTCTGTCTCTCTTTAGAATCAAGAATTCAGTGTATTATCAAAGCCTTGTTTTATCAAAGCCTTCATAGAACATCACAAGTGAATACCATTTTTTATCAAAGCCTTCATAGAACACCACAAGTGAATACCATTTTTTATTAAAGCCTTCATAGAACATCACAAGTGAATACCATTTTTTATCAAAGCCTTCATAGAACATCACGAGTAAATACCATTTTTGTATACCAAAGTAACAAATAACATCTCCAATTCAGCAGTTTTGAGATGTGCTACGCATCCTTCTTCTTCTTCTTCAAGTGCCTTGTCGGGTCCCCCCAACGTTGGCGATCACCTCGGCGAACTTGTCCCTGTCCTGCGCTGCTCGGAACAGCTCTTCCACACTTCGGATGCCGGTCCACTCCCTTATGTTTCGCAGCCAGGACATCTGTCTCCTACCGGGACCTCGGCGTCCCTCAATTTTCCCCTTCAATATCAGTTGGAGAAGGTGGTATTTTTCTCCACGCAGAACATGACCCAGATGTGAAACCTTGATGATTGATAACAGCTCCCTGTCAACTCTAGCTCGCCTCAGGACTTCGGTATTGGTAACCATGTCGGTCCAGGGAATTCTGAGCATACGGCGATGGAGCCACATTTCAAATGCTTCCAGTCTGTTCATTGTATTGACTTTTAAGGTCCATGTTTCACATCCATACAATAAAACAGACCATACATAGCACTTAATCATTCTTTGGCGGAGCTTCAAATTTATGCTGTCATTGCAGAAGAGTGGTTTCATTTTGTTAAATGCAGCTCTTGCTGCCTCAATTCTGCATTTTATCTCTACATCTGGGTCAAGAGATTGCGTTAGTATGCTGCCGAGGTATTTAAATTTCTCCACCCTTTCAACGCTACGGCCGTTCAAATACAATACTGACCCACTGTAATCAAGCCGTCCGAAGGTCATCCATTTGGTTTTGCCGATATTTATGGTTAGCCCCAGTCTTTCACCGGACTCGTCAACAAGATTAAGGAGGTCTTGAAGGTCATTGACACTTTCAGCCAGTAAAACAGTGTCGTCGGCATATCTAATATTGTTTATCACAACGCCATTGACTTTCAGTCCCCTGTCTGTGTTGGTGAGGGCTCTTTTAAAGACATAGTCGGAGTAGAGATTAAACAATAACGGAGAAAGGATACAACCCTGTCTCACGCCTCGCTGGATGGAAATTGCGTTTGATTTCTCATATCCATGTCTTATTTCGGCTGTTTGGAGCCAGTACAGATTTTTAATAAAATTTAAATCCTTGGTATCAATACGCATCCTTAATGTCTTTTTTTAATTAGCAAAGTGGGAAATACTCGTTAAGTTTTACATACTATTGTTTGTTTTCTATACCATAGTGAATAAATTAATGTTTTGGTAATCCATGACACCTTTACTGGTTTATATTTTGATTAATATTAATTATGGCGTGTCACGTATTGCTATAACTGTCTGAATACTGCAAAACTTATAAAATAACACTGTTTTTTTGTTTCACATTAATGTATACAAATATACTACAATTACGCCTAGCGCTTTCACCAATACATTGGTATCATCAGGGTGGAGTATAAACTAAATTTACAAGAGAAAACAACGTCCATTATATACATGAGATATTAAGGGATGTTAGGTGAGGGTGTTTTAGAACAAATAATGTAACTTGTATTTTCACGTGGGATTTTCGTACTGGTTTCCCGTTTTGAAGGATAATTTGCTGTGATGGTATAAAAATACCTATAGACAAAGTAGCAAGTTTATTATGGAGTTATGCAGTTTTGTTAGCGTATTCATATTATATCTACAATATTAGTTCTGTTTAATACAAAATGCGATCCTCAAAACTAGTTAATATTAATTCTTCAAATGGTCGACGCACACACATACAGCTGTGCACTACTACGGAAATATTTCATAATATCATGTCATAGCAAATTGCACAATAAAAGAAAGAAATAAATAAATAATTTTCATAATAGTGACATAATTCGAATAATAAATAGTGTTGTTTTTATGTATTTAAATAATAAATTAAATATTTTGTCAGTTATATTAATTGTGTTTGTTTTGTTTAATTAATGGTGAATGTTTTGTTTTGATTAATTGTGTATATTTTTGTTTATGTTTTGATTGTTTATAATATTAGTGATCATGTGTTGTGTTTCTTATTTGTTTCTCAGTGCCAGTGGTAAGTTAATTGACTTATTTTATACAAGTACTGTAATTTGTGGAAAGTTTTTGATTATCCACACAGAACTTAATTAATTACAAAATATGTTTGAAGTTTCTTTAAAAGCTCATTCACAAAATACATATTATTATTATTTGAATTATGTTTTTAAAAACTTTCCTACGCTTTCAGGTGAATATCAATCGATTTTTTTAAAATTCACTATTTTATTCTTGAATAATAAATTATAATTCTTCAATAAAATTTTGTTTATTCAATATTATTATCAAAATTAAAAACTAATTGTTCAGTAAAACTGGTCGATTTCCCCAATATAGCTCGTTGGAATTTTTTTTTAATTAATTTTTAAACTACTTACAGTATTATTATTTATGCAAAGACGAATGATTTTATACAAAGTACTGAACGCAAACCAATGAATTTCAATGCAATGATGTGATCAATGCAAAAATTACACTGTACAAATATATATTAGACTATATAATAATTATTGTTAGCAAACTTTGCCGTTTTTCTAACTGTACGATTGTTTGACGTATAATATTAATATTATGTCATAACTGTTTGTTTGCAAAATAATATAAGTATATAAAAAAATATTGTATTTTACTTATTGATCTCTTGGTCTCACAACACGTTTAACATTTATATGAAACGAATACAGTAAAAAATACATTATAAAAAAACAGAATAAAAATAACAAAAAATACATACCTATGTACATCAAGAGGTCCCACCTGACAGGACATGAGTGCGCGAATACTTATCAATAATATCGTTTGTTAATACATCTTTTCCACTTATTAATATCTACACAATAATCTTCTTGTTAGGCAAGTACCAAATGCAATGTGCTAGTGTGTTATGTACCTACAGTATACTCTCCATAGACATGTAGATGTATCTACATAGGCATCAGTGTGTCCACTATAACAACACATCGTCCTAAGTTAGCAGATGGTTCAAAGGTTATCATCAATGCATTTCATAATGATAATAATATGCAACAAACTTTATGTAACGGTACATATAAATTATGCAGATTCGAACATTGCAAAAGGTTATAGGATGTCTTACCAATGATATCGTACGTAAAATAATTATCATGTTTCTATAGTCTTTTAATAATCAACCAATGATTCTCGGACATGGATGAAGATAAAAATATATTTATTTGAAATATGGGGCGTACAATAATCCCGGCAATAAAATATAATATGCCCGGCTTTTGACAATGGTTCGAAAATCATAGAGTATTGAGTGGACTGGCTCTCGTCCGATCAGTCGAGTAATACGCGACATTATGACAAATAATTTTTTTAACCTAAATACAACCTTACACACCTTTCAAAGCAAGTTAAAAGCTTGTGACGTGAAAGAGGAGTTTGCTACCACCTGGGATCAAACCATGCATCTCTTTCGTACGAGGTCGAGACTATGTACCTCCAGACTACTGACGAACTCATGTCCTCCGTTCTTGGATGGTTATAATAACATTGTGGAATGAAAACTTATTATTTTTTACTGCTTTATTGTTATTGTAGAACTTTTAATGTGACACGGATATATTGCTTTCTCCTCGACATGTTTAATATTATTTAGTAAATAGCTTATTTTTATAATTTATTAGATACTTATTGATGGTGGGCCTACCCGGTATGAAAACCTAAGACATGTCATCTTAGGCATGGGGTGCTTTTTAGTGTCTATGGAAAGCACGCCATTGCCTCTCAGGTATATTCATTTCAAAGATAAAATACAATAGTCAGCAAATGTGCGCTGATAACATATATTATGGAAAATAATAATATGAATACCCGTGTATAATAACAGTAATTGATTAGTAGATCATTGTTAAGTTATATCTCCATGTTTACACTAAGTAATCCATATCACAGTTCTTAAATACTTTGCTTTAAAACAATAGTAGGCAAATGA
This sequence comes from Athripsodes cinereus, assembly GCA_947579605.1. Classification (NCBI taxonomy): domain Eukaryota; kingdom Metazoa; phylum Arthropoda; class Insecta; order Trichoptera; family Leptoceridae; genus Athripsodes; species Athripsodes cinereus. Next base: position 2,639,435 of record OX388329.1, read on the forward strand.
GCCTGGTAAATCATCTATTGTTAAGAACTATTGTTTTATTTTTGAATTATTTTAAGACTGGTACTAAACATTTTAATGATTCCACAGTTCCAGTTTAAAAAGGTACCAACAGTTTTCTCGCAATTGTTCTGTAAGTTTTTGAATACCCTGAAAAAAATTGGTAGGTATTCGTAAAAAAAGCTACGTATAACTTATGTATTATCATACAGCGACAGCTGGTGGCAACCCATTCTGAATTTTTAGAATATTTACAATTTTTTATTGTAATACTGGATTTGGGCAATATGTGCATGATGTGCAGATGAAAAAACTAATCGGGCGTATCAATTGGAGAACCATGTTTACATAATGTAACATTGTGCAAAATCTAATAGGAAGGAGTGAGAAAGGCCTCCCAACGCTCACGAATTGGCTATAGGCTGGCTCAAATGATCACGAATGTTATTGAAAGTTTCTTTTTTTATTGTAGGAGTCCTTTAATGACTCAATCAGCTATAAAGATTTTTAAATATTTACGTGTAAATGCGAGCAAGACCATTGCCATCTTAATGTTTTAATATTAACGTGAGAACCTAACTTCTGAAAAATTACGTTGCTGGTCTATGGAATAAGTCTATGATTGTGATTGGGACGAAAAAAGGTACTGAATTTGTAGTGGATAAGTAAACACCGTGTTTCTGGTTTAGTATGAATATCGTTGATTATAACAGAGAGAACAGTAGAGCGACACTAATCGCAAACACTACTCTAATGTTTTTGTTTAATTTATCGTAAATAAACATAGTATTATAATTATTGCTTTACAGTTTTGTAAACATACATACATACATCATTATCCAGAATTAACTTATCTTAAATTGTTTTTCTATAATATTGAGTATTAATCTCTGCCTTCGATAGAAACGGACGCGTCTTGAAATATTTGAAATTTCGTTTTTCTAAAAAAAGAAGTTTATTTGTTTTTTTTTTTTTTAAATATCTGATACTTTAATCGATAGTTGCTTTATCGAAAAGTGATTTAAAATTATTATATTTGTGAATATTATTGTTATATGATACATTTTTGGTCAGTGTTAACGCTGTCTTTTGTAAATTTATCAAAAATTAAACACAAGGACTGATCCATTTCACAAATTATAATTAAATATTTGGTAAAGGCTTTCTGGAACTAGTCTTTCGTCAGTGTCAGACTCTTAAAAACTTTTAGTTTCTAAGTAAAATTTAAAATTTCTTTATCTGACACTGAAGATTGACGATTTACAAAAGGCCTCTGTCAAAAATAAAATGTTACAATATGTGAAAAAGAACAGTGCTTGTGTTTTTATAATTTTTTAACAATTTATGTTTTTATTTGTTAAATAGTTCATTACGATTATTTAAAAATATGTGGTAGTTATTAGAAAATAATATAGTAAAATTAATACAAAAATATGTGTGTGTTTATTATTGCAATTTTATAGTTTTATTAAAAAGTTAATAAACAAAATCAATCGAATTAGATAGTTTCAAGTTTCGAATAGAAAAATAGGTTGATGTTTGAAAGGTGACATAAGAACAAAAGTGTTAAAGTTCTGGTGAAATTGTCGAAAGATTTTTGTTAATCGAAAGTATCTTGATAATATCGCAATTTTACTCTATTATCGTTTTTGGAAATACCTTCTTCTATTGAATTCTTTGGAAATACTTTTGAAAATTGGTAAGTAAACCTCAGTATTGTTCAGATATTTTTTTATAATGGGGTGTTCACATTTGGCGAATATCGCCAGGCGAATTTCAAAATATATCGCCAGGCGAAAAAACAAAATTCGCCGGACATCCATTGATCGTCACACCTGTTCACACAGTCCACCGATATAGAAACGATCTGTCAGATGCGCTATGATTTTGACACCGTTTTCAAAATGGCGGACGTCGAGATAGAGATCGCAAAGTGTTTATTTTTAGTCGAAAATGTTATAGTAGAGGTTATAAGGCGCCTTTTAATTAAGGAAACAAACGCTTCAAACCAACAACAAAGATAACAGCTGTCACGAAGCGGGAAACATTATAAAATTTATAGGTTATAATGTTTTTACCATAGATACGAACGCCGCGCACATCTGCGCACGCGCAAATCGTTCAATCGGCCGAAAAAGTTGGAAGGTGGTCAACTCGAGACGATATCGTTTCTACTGGTTTTTATCGTTTCAGACTAGCTGTCATTTTGTTCACACGGTTCAAATGGTTGGCGATATTTTGGTGCCCTGGCGATATTCGCCAAAGTGAGAACACCACATAAGAGTTGAACTCGGTTCACGATACTTAATAGATGGTGTACCTACCTAATGATATGATGGTATAGGTAGGTACATAGATATATACATAATTCTGTGCCAATGACGGGATGGGCTAGGTCTAATGCAATGTTTCCCAACCTTATATTTACCACACATCAACGATTGAAAAACTCCACAACCTCTCCCCTTGTTATAAAATTTTATTTACTCGATAAACAAAATAACTAAATAATATACCTATGTATTCCTATTACTACTACTACTACTACTATTAAGACATTCAAGATGGGTGGTAGACCTCATTGCTGAATTTAAAATGTAAATTGTTATTAGTTTTTCAAACATCTGACATTTATAGGACACTCGAGAACTTACGGAAAAGAGTGGGGGACAGTTATTTACCGTGTGCTTCATGTATACTATTTTCATTACATTCTCAAAAAAAAAAGTATTAGATATCTTAAAAACTACACCCTGCACTGAGATCATAGCAGCTTTTGGTCAAGGCGATCTATACCTAATTAGTGTTGTGGAATTCTCAAGAAATAATTTTTGGAGAAATTTACCGAGAAATTTCTCGAAGTAAAGAATTTTCCGAGATTTTTTTTTATTTTTTATTCAACAGTAATAATAATAAACACTTTATTCAATCAATCAATAACAATGTACAAATGTTGAGACAATTTATCACCAATTAATTATGGAAACAAAAAAATGTTAGGTACCTACATAGAAAAAAGTGCTAATAACTGATGTAAAATCTTGATGTTTGACACCCCACATGCCCATATTTAAGTTAAAAAAAAATTGCAGGTACGTACATGGAAAAAAGTGTTAAAAACCTCTGATTTGGGCCTTACTCAGCCCCACAAATTTTGGATCAATCAGGTTGGCTGCGAAAAGTACTGGGCGAAAGATCATAATACCACTACGAAAAATTATGGAGAGAAATTTCTCTTCCATCAGAGGAGAAATTCTCGGAGAAATTTCTCGTTCTCGAGAAATTTCTTTAGAGAATTTTCTCTTCTCACATCACTATACTTAATATAATATGTAGGTATATTTATTATGTAAATAATATGGAATAGTGCAACTGTATACAAACTGCCATCAAATTCTCGAAAAGTCGATGTCACAATATTTTTTTTCGACAATGCATTTCTCGACAACAATGTGACAAATATTAATGATTTGCGCATTGCCCCCCAAGACATTCATAATGTCCTCCTGTGAGGCGTACGCTCCACGTTGGGAAACACTGGTCTTATGCGATGATGCGTAGCTGAGCAAACAAAATCAATTCAATGGTACAATGACAATAGACATAATAATCTACCTTTAGTATTCACTATGTAAATTAGCGTATGACAAAAACAGTCATATACAACTCAAATGCAAAATTGTTGTTACACCATTGATGATACAATTTTGTTGTAAAAATAACTAGGGTCAAGTAGTGTACCTTCGAACAAAACACGTTAACTGCACTGCAATATTTTTTTTCTCGATAAGTATTCAACATACCAGAATAATAATTGCATCGTTAGGTAGGTTAGTATGTTTCCTACAAAACACATTAAATAGGTTTTAGAAATAAAATAAAAAATACCCTTTAAATCTTATTTTATACAAAGTATTAACTTTTTGTTCATAAGTACACTCATGTGTTTACCTTCGAACACCTTGATGTGTACCTTCGAACAGAAACCGAGATTACGGAAATTGAATCAAAATGCATTTTATAATTTATTAAATGCCTGAAATTTATTTATCAGAAGTATTAAAACAATAAATAATAATCCCTCGCCTCCAACTTCTCCTGTCTCCCCCTTATCCACAGAAATGTCTTATATTCGACAATACACATTTTTTTCATTTTGCTTTATTTATATATTATGTTTTAAAAACACAACAACAGGGTTACTCTCGACACAATCTTAATCTTGTCTTGATCTAAATCATGAAGTGACTATAGTCAAAAATACGTGCATACAAATCTCGCGGTAGCGGTAGCGGGGTATATTTTATCATAGATTAAGATCAATAAAATATTAGGGTCAATTTTATGAATATTAGGGTCAATGCTATGCTCAAATTGGGGAGTACTTGAATTTATTACTTTGTCTTATGTTATTGTTTTGTTTTATTGCATGTATTTTTTTTTTTGATTAATAAAAATATTTGAATTTGAATTTGAATTTTAGATTGTGCAACCCTTCAGAAGTGAAATGAGAAAAGGACAGTAGTACCCTATGATTATTGCTATCTCAAGTGACAATTTTTTTTCCAAAAGAGGAATCAACTGCTTAGCTGTGTCACTTATTGATGCAAATTGTATCTTGTAGATAATATTGCATTACATACTACATAGATTTGAGTTTATTTAGCGAGTCTGTCGGTAGGTGTCCATTTATACTTGATATAAATACCTAGGTACTTACTTTACAACAGCTACTACATATGTACATGTAGTGATTCACCAATTCTCCGACAGATGGTGCCTGTAATGCTACTTCACCATATTCTCATGTGTATGCAAGTATAGATACAGCACAACAATGTTAACTTGTAAATATTAATTTTATATTATTATACTATATACCATTATAGAATATCACACAGCTAAGGTAGCCAGCAGACAAACTGTATGTAATAAATATGCAAGCTGCCAGTGCCTATTTAAAATTGAGACATTAAGGATGGCTTGAATTGAAGATATTGAGTGTTTTATTCATAATGTTTTACCAACATTTGCCTTTTACAGAACACTGAAAAACTTACAAAATAGAGAGACAGACACCAATTCTTTGCCGGAGACTCCACGAGAAACATTTTTTAAAAGATATATCTGTGTTTTTGTTAAAAAAATCCAATTACAACTTTATACACCTTTCACAGTAAGCTGAAAGCTTGTGTCGTTGTGAAAGGGGAGTTTGCCGGAATAATTAATAATCGTGTATTTTATGAAAATAAACAAAATTATTATCATAGTTATATTTCCCAATTTACAAGTGTCTCACTCTATGCCCTCAATTTAATATTTATTGAAAGACTATTTATTTCCTCTCAGAGTATTTGAGAGATATGGGTACCTACCTACATTACATACATAGAGAAAAGGAAAAATAATATTCGTCCGTCTACTATCCTTCTACCCATGGAAAAGTTATACACGATAAATATACCTAGAGATCAATATCGTGTCTTCTATAAAACCTTAAAAGTTAAAGTTTATCTGAGGTTTTCAGGTTGAGAATAATTAGCAATTAACACAGTGTTAACAATTGGATCATTATAAATATCGGGCGCAATCGCGCACTACATATGTGTGACAGTGTATTTCATTCGTCGTTTAATGCGACGCCTTTGAAACCATCAAACACCACTCGATACATAATGCAAATAAACCGAGCTAGATTATTTATTGTTTGACTGCACACATTGATTCTTGTGTCATTTTTTCAATTAACCCTGGCAGAGAATCAAATCCGACACCTCGGGACTCACCGGCTTTCAAAAAACACATACCTACTTGTTATTACAGATGAGTTTCCTAAGGAGTTCATTTGTCATATATTCGAAATTTTTTAGCTTATAGATATTTGAAAAAAAAACTTAGTAAATATAAATATTAAAAGATATAAGATAGTATAAATATTAATACGGAGATATAAAAAGTTCTTTTGGTTTGGAAAATATTAGGTATAGGTTACCGTATAAAACTACATCACATACGTAATCTGTATGCCGGAGCGACACTACACTATGTCAAGAATAATTCAAAGTTTTTCCAACAAAATATCATTTGATTCTCACATGTTTGTGAAGACAAAATAACTGTAAAAAATATTAGTTATGATTGATTTTAATCATGTTGTCACTTTTTTAATTCTACTAAATATCATGGTATTGTTTTGTTGTAAAAAAGTTGACTACATTCTTTTATTTATAGATGTTTCAAAATATAGGTTCACGTTCTCAAGGTAGGTGAATTTGCAATCAAAAACGACATTCTTTCAATTTCAATTTTCTCAATATTTCTGATTTCGCTGACTGAAGTTTAATCAGTACGACGAAAAGTCACCTTTGTCTTCGGGAAAATCGGTTCTAAAATTGATTAAGAAGCAAATTGAACCAATCAAGCGCACATTTTAAATTTTCCAATATGGCGGATTAACAATCATTTAGCAATTTCAAGGCATTGTATCTGAACAACAACTGTCTTTGACAGTGAGATGCAAACTTATTTCGATCAATTGAGATGCAAAAACGCTCTTGAGTGTTAAATTTATTTGAATTTTTTTAGATATATACTCATATTAAATATAGAAATGAACTGTTTTGTAAGTTTTAATATTATAAGATCAATGTAGATTTGAATTAAAATGTCTCATATTATTATGTTCATTAGTCACTTCTGTCGAAATAAGACTTAGGGTAGTGTCGCTTCCACAAACATATTAAGTACAGTTACACTAGTCTTACACCCCTAACATATAAAATATACTGAAAAAAGTCTTAAAACATATAAAACATGCCCATGAATGTTCTCGGGTGGTGGGAGAATTATACAGGGGAATGTTGGTTAGAGTAAGATGTACTGTAAGGATACGCTCGTGGTGTTATTTTATTTATATTCCATATTATATCGTACTACGTAATATAACCGCAGTACTCTGAAGGAACTCGAATCCAACGAGATAATAATAATAATATATAGTACATACAAACATTGCTAGCGAACGAATGGTTAGGTTTTTTTAAAGTTTTTTAATGTATTTAGTCAATTGAATGCATCAAACTACTCGTATGTATATTCTCGCATGAACTTTAAATTAATTGTGACAAATTGCTAATGCAACCAAAAACATTCGTGTTGCAAGGCTTGAAGGACATTGATTGTTTTTATTTTATTGTAGGTTTCCTTTTAGATTTGCCAGGTATAAAGATTATGCAATACTTAACTATAATTAGAAAAGATACCATTATTATCTTAATATGATGGAATGCAACAGCATTATATTATGATTAATTTTCAATAGTTTTTTCTCATAATATTTGCTCTACATTATGTAGGTAGGTACTTATGTATACCACATATGTAGGTTGTATATAGTTCAATGCAACAATATATAAATGTATAATAAAGTATTTGATTTTCATCTTAGTTTAAGTCATAATCAAAAACTTAATAATATATACTTACTCGTATAATAGACCGAAGGTACTTGTTGGAAGTCCATTTCAAGGTGAATTGAAAAAAAACAGTATTTATAGTTAACTTAAAAGTGACTTTATTTCGTCTGAAATGGAGTCGAGAGTCTCCGAATAAAGTCACTTGGAAGTTAACTACATGTTTTATTTTATACAAAAGATTTTAACTGATAACAAGTAATGGTAAGATAGATTTTTGAAACCGGTCATAATTTGTAATATTTGTCAAGACTAATACGCGCATTTTTTATTTGCATGATTCAAAAGTACAAAAATCGAGAAAACAAGCATAATATAGAACATAAACATTGTAGTAAGATGAAAAAATATCTTCAAGAAGAGAGGCAAAAATATATTGTCTCAAAGATTTCAAAGGATTATCTTTTGACAAATAATACCAACTGAGTAGGTTTGAGAAAACTCTCTCCATTTTCTTTCTATACTTACTAACTTACTGAGAAAGTATAATAATATATTAGAAACAATATTCTGCTGTTTTATTAAACACATATAAAAGTGCTTAAACATAAAATGGATGTTAAGGCTTTGGTTACTTTGTTTACTTTGCTTACATGTGTCTAAAGTTAGCCCCGATTAAATGATTTTGTTTGATTGTACAAAGTAATGATGTAACGAATATTCGCATATTTCAAAGTATTCGCAAAAAAATATGCGAATGTTTTGCGAATATTATTTCGGTAAAAGTACCGGATACATACCCGGTATATTGTAGAAAATTAATATTTTAAATTCCTTTACCATTTTGAAAATTCCGCGACGGGGGACGGGGGACGGGGGGGTAGAAATTTTAATGATTGACAATATTGTAGAAATCTAAGCAAGTCAATATTCGCGAATGTCGGCAACAAATATTTGCATTCGCGAATATTCAAAATCACACATTCGTTACATCACTAGTACAAAGTAAAGGTAAAGCAGAAATGGATGGGTTGTGGGTTTGTATCCCGCCTGAGGAACAATAAAATAAGATGTTTTCGTCATAAGAAATTACATAATATTATGTTACCTAAAACAATGTTTTAATATTGTAAAAATAACTTCGTTTTATATTTTATCATTGATTATTATACTTTGATGTACTTCATTTAAAATTAAACAAAAAATAAAAAAGAAATAAAATATTTATAGCCCATTTTTTTAAATAAATAAAAAAAATATTGTTTAGAGCTAATATTGAGTATAACTAAGGCACTACCGGTATTGTGGATTACGAGTTAAATTTAGTTACTTCTGATGGCCGAACAGCTACTGTAGGGCCTTGGCCTCCAAAACAATACATCTTCAAGTCTTTCTATCGTGACCAATGGATTGCCACTTGTCTTAAGCATTTAGCTCCTCTAGATCACGTTTGATGTTATTTAATAGTCTTTGTTTTGGTCTAGCTAGCAGTAGGTATTCTGCCCTCGGGTATACCATTTCCTTAGTTCGAGTTATATAAATCATTACCACCTGATGATGCGGAATCGGAGTCCACAAAACTGGTATTGCGTTGGTTATACTCAATTATAAAAATTGATAATTTTTATATAATTATATTCTGTTTTCCACGTATAGATTGCTGAGTGGAGAGTTGAAACATTTAATGGGAAAAGGTTGAGTTCTTCTGGATGAAATCTTTATTATGCAGACGGTAGGCATGAACGGCAATAAAATCATACTTAAAACCGAAATCATGAGTTATCAATTTTGAAATATAGTTTCTGTGAGGAGTCCGTATCTCACCCTACGCCCAAATAACAGCTGTACAACACTGTACACATAAAATATATATATATGCGAGAGAAATATTTGTAGATACTTTTATAAAATACGTAGAATCCAAACCTTTTTGTTAAAGTACCGATATTTCTATATTACGGTATGATTTCCAGTACGGTATGATATAAATATTGTGAGCCCAGCATGTTATCTTATTTTTCAAGATATCGTTTGGTTTTCGGTACAAAATGAACTCAATATTTTTCTGGGGCTTTAAGAGCTATAAAATTTGAAGTTCTAGGCAACAAAGTAAATGGTATTCACTGTGTCGGTGTTTGGGTAGTAGAATTCCATATCGAAATAAATAAAACAAATGTTTAATTCTACTATTTGTTTACTAGGCACAGAGACGTCTTTCGTCTTATCAGGATTGACAATGTCCTGATAAGACGAAAGACGTCTCTCTGTCCAATAATCAAATAGTAGAATAAAACATTTGTTTTATTTATTTCGAAAGTAAATGGTATTATGAGTACTGTATTCGACCAATGATTTCGAATAGAATTAAATTATTTAAAAGGTTGGTCCACTCGGTCATCCTAGTGCAAACAATAATGTATACATACAAACAAAACATGGACATGGCTGAAGAAGGATGAAAGCGGTATAAAAGCAGTAGAAATGAGGGCATTGGACATTCAAAGAAACCGTGCTCTAGAATCTCTACATTTAATTCACACTTGCAGTATTCAAAGCACACAATATAAGTTATTCTATATGTAAAGTAGGTACTTTATTTTTTATTATTATTGTTAATTGTAGCCAATTTGACCGACTTAATTTCAAGTTTTTGCACTGGAACCACAAAGAACCTTCCGTTGATAAAACTTAAAGTTGAATTCTCACGCACAATTCTGCGGTTTGACAGTTAGCGAAACAATAATGTTTCATTATGCGAATACTCGCTTAGCGAAAAATTATAGCATTTTGAATTATATCATTTCAGAGCCATGAAAATACTATTCATGTAGATACATATGCTATATGGCATCAAACAATGTACTAGTCAAACAAAATAACTAGAAATGGACTTTTTTTAAATTGTTCTTTACATGCGGATAATAGTTAAGACATCCTGAATGGGAGGCATTCCCCAACGGCGGCGTCCTTACAGCTGGATGCGAACGTCAATCATCAATCAAGAATCTTCAATCTTTTGACGTCAATTTTTTTTGTTTTTGTATTGTTTGGGTTTACAGATATCAAATATTCATCTCACAGTAGGTGATTAGCAGGGCTACTCTTGACACAATCTAAATACGATCTTAATCTAGTCTTGATCTTGATCATACGACGCACGAAGGGACTATGGTCAAAAATACCGCGCTAACGCTAACGCCCGATCAGTATGTGCGTATTTTTGGCCAATAGTCACTTCGCGCGTCGTATGATTAAGATTAAGATCGTGTTTAGATTTTGTCAAGAGTAACCCTGCAGAAACTTAATTCGGGGCATTCCAAATTGTCGCCGAAAGATTTAAGATTTTTGCTTGATGATTGATAATTGACGTTCGCATCCAGCTGTGTGTACGCCGCCATCGCCGAATTAAAGGTGTAAATTATTTTAAAACAAACCTTATGTTAACACTCGAAAACATACTAGGCCAATACTTGACTGGAGACTCACGGGATATATACCGCATTCACTTTTAATTTAAACGATATCAAATTGAATTAGAAATGTTGTTTCGTTTTAACCAAAATTTGATATCATTTCTTTCTTTATGAAAATTACAAAATATAATGTTTGAAAGGTTGAGGAATACACTTTATAAAGAGCATTATGAGTTTATTGAGATTTTAATTTTCCGAAAATTCCACAGGACATTGTATTCAATTTTCTTTCATTATTAGTTCGCTTAAATTGAAACGGTGTAAAGTAAAAGCGTACTGTAATTTTCCTGTACTTGAAATACTTAAATTTAAGAGGTAGGTACGCAAATGTTCAACTTTCTTTTGAGATGTTTTGGTTTAACTTTAAAACATCATACAATGCCGTTATGGTAAGAGTTTTAGCTGACTTCATTCATTTTAACCCTTTGGTTACCAGTGTGCCCGTACGGGAACATGAAGAATTTAATTTTAAAAAAATTGCCTGGTTAGAAAAGAATGTATATTTTATGTGGAATTTATTTAGAAAGCTTGGTTTTATAAAGTGGAATAAGAATTTTTCTGATGAAGACACTTATTTGATGTGTAATTTATTCCCAAACTTTTATTTTATTTTTTTGGCCACAATTTCCACATTTACGACCTTTGATTAGAAAATTGAAATAGGTGCTATCATTTCACGCGTCCATATTTTCCTAATTTTATTGTTGTAAAATTTGGTTATGATGTTTGTGAATGAAATAATATAAGTAACAACTTCATAGAGTTTGTAACGCGTCCTTAAACTGCCGATATCCTTGTACAAACAAATGCCCTTCCCTTAAAAACGGTAAGCGGTAATTAAAAAATTCTTTCACTAAAAATCATTTTTTTTTTGCTTACTCATTGTACATATAAGGAATTATTCCAAGGTTCTTTAATTTAATTTGGTAGTGAGAGGGTTTTAACAACCTTTGAAAAATATTTAGGATTTTATTTATTCATTCTCTCAGTCTATGACAATGTAAAAGTTGACGAAGAAGTACTCGGTTGAGAAATCATCTCCCACTCTTTTCTATAATTTTACTTTTTTATAATTTTTCTATAATTTTTCTAATTTTACAAGTGTCATGTAAAAAGCAGGTGTTCGTTTTTTATGTATGTATGTTGTATGATTTGTTGTAATAAAAAATATGTTTGCCTCAAAATAAACCATAATTAATTGTAGCCATATTGATTGATTGAATAAAGTATTTATTATTATTACCTATACTGATAAATAAAAAATAAAAAAAATTCTCCGAAAATTCTCTACTTCGAGAAAAAAAATATTTTTTGAGAATTCCACAACACTAGTTGGAAGACATCGCATTCTAGCGAAAAACTCGCCCTCTGTACATTGAATTGTACAACTGATATTTTTATGATACTTTGTATTGATTTGTAATATTGTAACCAATGTACAGTGAAGAATAAAATAAATAAATAAATTGATGGTAAATGTCAAACTCTTCCAATTAGGTGGAAATTGACAAATTTTCAGTTATAATAAATGACGTTGTGTTTTGTAGAAGTGCTTCGCATTGTCAATAGAGTGCTACCGTGTAGACAATATAATATAAATTCTGTTATTCTAAGAAAAACCTCGTGGTTTTTTTGTTGGACTAAGTCACTTGTTAAAGTCGTAAACTGGAGTATATTGTGTTGTGATGTAGTATAACATTCTTCCGCAGATATTCGTGCAGGCAGAACCTAGCGGTCAATTTAAGAAATACCACATATAATAATGTTGTAGGTGTGGTAGTGTTTTGAAAAAGTTTCAGTTATGTTGGTTGTACAGTAGTAAGTAGTACGTGAACCCGACATAGTTGTACGAGGATTCGCTAATATTTAATGCAATGGCACCCCCGCGTATACAGAGAGAGACCTTTGTTGGTAAGAAGACATTTTGAATGGGAAATGTCCCCAGTATAAAGGAACATTACACCTTCAATCATATAAGTCATATCTTAATTTGTTCGTTTATACACTTTAAGACATAGCTTTGTTTGAAGAGCTTATGGCTCCTGATACTAGCATTATGATGCTGTCCAGGGACAAATATTCAAACGCTGAAATTAAAGAGATTTTAATTTATAAACTTTTATTTTTGTTTACTTTTATAAATCTATATTATTATTGGATATTGTTTTTGTAATTAAATCACCTCAAGAGCGCATTAACAGTATTATTTGATATTATAATTTATTTTTATTACTTTACCAATACAAATCATTCAAACCATTTTTATTGTCACAAATTTTATTAGATAAATTTTCTATTTTATTGAAATTCATCACTAAATTTAAAGACAATGAATACTTAAAACAAACCAATCAAATAAAAAAAAAAACACTTGAATTTATTCGGAAAATAAAAACTTAATGGATATTTTAACTGTTATTTTTACAATAAAAGTTGGAGAAGTTATGGTTTCAGGCAGCTACAAGAGCGCCATCTACCCAAAAATTATAAAGTTTTTGACATAATAAGAAAATAATATGAAATAAAATATATAGTAATCCACTATTGATTTTAGTAATGTACGAGCCGGATTTCGAAAGTTTTCGCTCTCATTATCAGGCATACATAAAAAAAAAAAACATTTGTCAATTTCTTACTGATAAACACGGTTAAAAATGTGCATCATATAGAAATTTCTAGACTATCATGTGAATTTGTTTCTATAGTAAAAGTTAACAAACTTAAATACCTAAATAACTATCCGAATATTATAATGTTTCTATTTCTTACTAAATAAATTTGAATAGAACATTTCAAAAATTATCAGAACATTATGATTTTTCTTTTTTTAGTACCTACTTAAATAATTTTGAACAGAATATTTCAAAAAATGCAATGCAAATATATTTCAATGATTCTATGACTTTTGAATTAATATCGAGTGTTTTTTTTCAAGAAAGATTGTCATTTCATGAGAATCGCTCGGTGTGTTTTCCTAGTACATAATATATGCAAAGAATCTTGACTGCCTTGTACTAAAAGAGGTATTTTTTCGCATTTCTCAGACTGAGGCGTCCTCATATTTTTCAAAACAACTTGTACGAGTATTAGGTATTTTTTTTTTTATTTCAATATATCGTCTTTTTATTTTGACTTATTCATGAATTCAGATTAGTAATTTTAAAACGAATTGAATGATATTGATCTTTTTCTACTACAATTTTAATCCTGAGATTTCATTAATTGTCATAAGAATTAGGGAGTAAAGCTTTAGCGGATTCAATTTTATATATAACGGCTGGACCGATTTTGATGAAATTTTGAATGCATATCGAATAGGTCTGAGAATCGGCCAACATCTATTTTTCATGGCTCTAAATGTTAAGGGTGCTCCACCCCGATTTTTTTTAGTTTTTGGACAGTTTTATTATTTTTATTTTTTTATGGTGAGGCATTTAAAAATTTATACAGCCCTAAATTTTCACCCTCCTTCCATCAACCCCTATTTTTAATAGCGTTATTAGTAATCTAGAAATAATGTATATGGCGAAATAACATTTGCCGGGTCAGCTAGTTTAAATATAAAATATTTTCAACGTCAATTTTTAATCTTGGCTAAGAATTTGTCTCTCCATTCACAAATCACTCTTTCCTAGAACTATACATCTTAAATCAGCAATGAGGTTTGACCCCTATCCTGAATGTCTTAATTTTTTGTTAGCATGGAGAGGGCAGCTTGCATTTTGATTATATGCAGCTCACATGCTGACTGTCCCACTTGTAGGTGATTATGAAATTGATTTTTAATAATAGGTACTAACAATAATTAAACTCCGTTTGGGAGCCAGCTCTAGAGTTTCGTAGCTGATTGTTCAATATCACGACTAGCTACCAACTTGAAAATAATCTGATTTTATTTTATAAATCCTACGTCAGACATTGTTTATTCAAAAATGCTAAAAGGAAAACTTAAGTATCTACAATGTTTTAAGTCTTGTTGAAAGGCAATCAAACCACTTGAACCGGAAGTAAAATGCAATCAATATCATATTGGTTCTTGTTGTTTAAAAAGAAAACCACAAAGAATACTTAAAAGATAGTCGATAAAAAGAAAGACTTTTATAAGAACAATGCACTTGGGCAAACAAATTTGTATAATAAATAATTTGATATATTATGCAACCGTAAATACTAACAAAGGTACCTACCTAATATATAATATTTAGACTTAGACTTAACTAACTAGACATGTTAAAGTTATTCACAAAACAATTTGTTATCCCTGGTTAAGTTAATAATAAAAGTTTGTCAGCACAATATCCGGAGAGCAACATTATCCGGACAATCATCAAAACAATTAGGGATAATTTATAAAAAAAAAAAAATTGGATATTTTTTATTTCGTGTGTACTGCCACGTGACTTTATTATTTCCAAGCTGGCTTTCAAGTGGAGTAAGTCGGCAGGGCTGATCAAGAATACTATGATCCATGCCTATCATAATGTTCTTATTTATAAACACGTCATTTTAAATTAATATATAGTGCAAATCGTTATAAATAAATCGTCTGTCACCGCAATGGTTATATTGCCGCATAAACTGTATTAAGTGGTCGCTCACTTTAGCATTATTTCGTGGCTCACTTCTAGTCGGCCAGTCAATAATAATATTTTTTTTTTTTGTATTTTTGCAATCTATAATTTTTATTTTATTTATTCATTCATTCTTCACTATAAATTGATCACAATAATGCAATTTTACATATAGAGAAATGCATGCAAATTGAATACGATCAATATACAAAAGGCGAGTTTATCCTAAATGCGCTATCTCTTCCAATTAACCCCAATCTGTGACTGGTTTAAATATTATCCTAATTTGAATGAAACATAAATCTGGAACAATTTTTATGAGTAAAGTCTAAGTCGTCACTTAGTCAAGTCAAACATTTGGAAAAAGCATTTATTCAACGTTTCTGAGTAGGTACGCCTCATAATACACATACCTAAGAGAGAAGGGAGAAAAGCTCAGTTTTGAAGAAAGCATTTTAGTAGGTAAATACTTTTGTTTATGATATAAAGTGTGTACTGAGTATGAACTTAATAACAGTAACATGTTGTTGTTCTATGAAGTAAAACGTTATTTAGAAAGCAGACAGAACATAAACTTACTTCTGTGTAGGTAGGTACTCTTAACATGAAAATATTATAATAGAAAAAAATAGGTTAAACTCTCCTAAACATACTTACTTATCATGTAAGTCGACAACCTTTTCATACGATATACTTTTAAATTTATTTTATTTTACGTGATACGCAATTTTTGATTATTTTATTTTGCATGACACAGATAGTTGTAACCATTATTAGATCGGTTCGACGCGGTCAATAGATATTCCTTTTTCTTGTATATTTGTGTCACAGAATTTCTATGTGTCTGTATTTTTTTGTTATATTTTATTGTCTTGATTGTTTAATGTTTACGTACAATGACAGCAAAAAGGTTTTTTGTTACTGTACCTAATGCTGTTCATTGTTTCATTTATACAATAAATAAAATAAATTATATGCAAGGTTGTATGCAAGGTTGCAAGGATGTATTTGATGTTTTGTACTAGTTGTATTGGTAATAATTTGTAGTTTCAATTGGTTCATGTGATATTGCATTTTTATCATATATTGTGATTTAAACTGAATGACTCCAATACAATAAAATAAAATACAAATCAGTAAATAAACCAGTAAAAGTTTCAAGGATTACCAAAGCATTTATTCTGTTACCAATGTTACAAAAAACAAACAAAATACATAGAATTTAACAGCAAGATAACATAAGAAATAAATCTAGAAACATTCAAAATGCATTGCTTTTTTTCCTTTTTCATTTACCGTAAAAAGAGAGACTGATTTTTATCAAAATAAATAAAACAAATGTTTTATTCTACTATTCGATGTATTTACGAGAGAGACGTCTTTCGTCTTGTTATTGACAATGTTAGACGCAAGACGTCTCTCGACAAATAAGACTCAAGACGTCTCTCGTAAATAAATCGAATAGTAAATAAAACACTTGTATTATTTATTTCGCTATAGAATTCTACTACCTAAATACTGTCGCAGTGAATGATTTTTTTTTATGATACGTCCCGTACGTAATTTCCATATAATTATTTGGTATCAACTCCTGTTTGTATGCAATATTTAAGTAGAGTCTTACAAAGACAGGACTCTTAATACCTAATCGAGAATATTCCCCCTGGTTGTCGATCTCATATTGAACCCTATCTCCCCTCAACCAAATCTCGTGTGTATAAAGATATATAACTCTTGTCAACATACTTTTGTATTGTAGCCTTCCCCTTTACTGATGTACCTATAATTCTATTTCTTCACTCATAGTCAAGTGCGCGGGGACATATCACATAGGTATATATTAAAAATACTTAGATATATAATATATATCGTTGCCGTGGAGGTGAAGTGATCCAAGCCACACTTTTTTGAAAAATGATTTAAGTATGCAGTTTTGTTCAGAAAACCACGGAGAACATAGTGGTGAAGAGAAATAAGTGATTTGATATTCCTAAAGGGCATTTTTGGAAGATAATGAAGAGATGTTAAGTGTTTTTACATCATTTCAAGTGTGTGTTAGAGCATTTCACTAACGCATATAGGAATAAATAGTTCAATTAAATTATAGAAGTGAAAAGATCCAAGCCGCATAGCACGTAACTTTCCAACAACTTTCCTACAGGTGGATCTTTCTCAGCTACAGTGGTGAAATAACCCAAGTGATAAATTCGTGTTTACTTCTAAAATATAAAAATTATTTAATATTTTGTTATTTATATTAGTGGAATATGTGATCCGGAATATTGTGTAATAATTTTAGCGAAATTTATGCAAAAATAACTTAGTTATAGTCAGATTAGTATTGGCGGATGCGACAGCATAACTTCATCACCCTTTTTCTCGATATGTCTGTCTTGTGGGTTACATCACTTCACATCCACGGCAACGATATTTAGACCGATTTAACTAGCCTGACTAGTATTAGAATTGAGTTACCCCTGGATAAGCCCAAACCTAACTCACAAAATATTTTTTTCCTTGGTGCTACTTCTCAATATTGTACCGAAAATTTAGAACCAATTTGTATTATTCGTTTTTTTATTACTATTATTTTGGATCCGTGGAGTACCTACTCGGCGAAGAATTGATATCTCACTCTTTTCCGTAAGTTTCTAATGTCCAGTAGACGGCAGGTGTTCGAAAAAATAAAGATTTTTACACCTGAAATTCAGCGATGTGGTTAACCACCTGTCCAGAATGTCTTATTTTTTATTGCTGGCACAGAGAACATATCTTGCATGTTTATTATTATGCAGTTGTACTGCTGGCTACCCCACTTTTGGGACATGGCGTGATGGTTAAGTAATAGTAGCAGTAGTTAATTTGGATTTATTAAAGCTTATAAGCCCAAATACACCCCTTGAACACCCTGATACGTGTCAAAAAGAGAAAACACTCGCAGGTCGATTGTGGGAGAACTTAAACTCAAGATCTCTCGATGATAAGTTGATAGTCCACCGCTACGACCAATCCAAGTATGTCACATGGCGAATATTCAAATTGAGAAATCTATGATTGAATGCAGTATTAAAAAATCGTTCCATCCGGTTTCTTACTCTAACAGATAAAATATAGAAGGTACCTACTGTTATCATAATTATACAATTTGACGATTATTGTTAGAATCATAACAGCTGAAGGCTAATGCGATCCCAGAAGATATCTTTAAGCGATGTACTCAATTTGACATCCAGATGATATAACTGCAATATATTTTCAACTTCCCTGACGAATCCGAAAGATATCAATATCTCTAGCCAGGTTATTAAACATTTGAACAGTCCTTCTTACTGAGGAGTTCATTTCTTATTTATAGTACAAGTATTTGTTATGCATTGAACACGGTATAAAAAGTATTAATTTTGTGTGTTTCTTAAAATAAATTCATAAAGAAATCAAAAAACTATTGACTAGTATAAAATGAAATGATAACTTACAATTTCTCCGTTGTTTAATATACATTTTTTCCGTTATGATTTTTTTAAAAAAAAATAACATTTGATTTAGCTGTAGTAGGGAAATTGTTGAAATTTCAGTAGGTTGTACATACCTGAAAATAAAAGAAAATAAATTATTAGTCAAACATACAAAACTTACAATATGGGTTAACATTTTTTATACTTAATTACACAATCATCATTTAATGTTAACAATTGAACATTTTCTCTGCATAATACAAGAATTTTACAGTTCTTAGGGTGCCTTACAACCCTTATAAAGACTGGAAGAATAGAAAAACTCATAAAGGTAAAATTAGTTTGTCTTTAAAGTACTCTTAAAGCCATCATTGGGATTTATAAGAGAGAATAACGAGGCCTACAGTACGTCTCATAATAACTTAATTGGACAAAGCACAACTTGCGCAAAAGATGGGTTCAGAGGCCTGAGTCAGTAACACATTTTCACGTTACGTTTTTGTTCCGTTAGCGTTTGAATTTCAGACGACGTTGTGAGCAAGTGTCAATTTCGTTGCTAAGATACACAATAGTTACGTCCTCTGCATTTGAACGTTAACGGAACGAAAACGTAACGTGAAAATGTGTTATTGACTCAGGCAAAAACAAAACAAAACCTGTCGAGGGCACAACCAAATAAGTTTCATGTGTTAAAATTGCATAAACTTTATTAAATCTCTTCATACAAATATATACTTGAAATACAACCATGCATGTTACAACGTGTAGACAAATTTGTATTATACAAGTTATACTATGTAGGTAATGTAGGTATATAAGTTATTCAAATCATATTCAATGTTTGGCGGTTTTCATTTATTTATTTATTTATTGAAGTCACTCACATATTATGTATATAATATATACATACACCGTCGTATTTTAGAGCAAGCGGCATATATGGTCGATATATCTTCAATGTATGCTCGGCATACTAATGTTGCTGGGTTTTAAGTATTAAAGTGCACATATTATGTAGGTATGTATATATGTAAGTATATATCGTAGGCTATTTGCCAGGCTTTTTCATAACGTTTTTTTTATGATTTGACATGATGCTGTTGATATGTTGTAATTTTATTCTGTGGTTTATGTGACAGTGACGTGACGACATACACAACGACGTTTAATTTTAATTTTTATAATTTGAAGTGATGCAGTATATTTTATTTTTCTTTTGAGTTTTAATTTGATACGATGGTGGTGTTGTACAATTATTGTTTATAACTATGTATTAAAGGCGTAAGCCGTATGTATTATTATAAATAAATAACGTATATACTGTATTATTTTGACAATTTTAAATCATTGTTAATGAGATTATACTGTTATTTATTGATTTGGCGGTAACATTGTGGTAGTTTCTAAACATGTTTGTATCAAAAAACTTTACCATTAGCACATAGGTTGTAGGCCAATAGATTATATTAGATAGATTAGTCAAATATTGCGCTTGAGAATGACAGGTTACCTGTTGAAACCTAGGTCGCGCGTTTAATACATTTTAGTGGTATTATTTAAGTTTTTTGACTCCAAATATGCGTAATTAAGATTAAACTGTGCTAAGTGGTCTTATTATTATTATTATTATTCTATTCAGTGTGTCCACTGGCTACCCCACTTGTGAGATATGCCGAAGTAGTATAGGCAGAGAGTAACTTTGATGTCTATTCAAACGAACTTAAGAAAATATTAATACAAAGCACTCCGACTTCATACAAATTTATAAAGATTTAAAAGTGATTTAGTACCAGTACATGATCATCTACTACAGAATTGAGGTCTAATAAAAAACTGAATGCAAATTTATTTACCTACCTACACATCTGTAAGTCACGAATAAGGAAAAATATACTATGTCGATTTCTGCCAAATTGACGTACGAACGTTTTATTCAATAAATGTAAATTTAACTCATTCAACAGTCATGTAAGGCTTAGAGAAGATAATGTCTCCTTTTTTGTAGTGGCTTGGACGGAATTTTAAACCGAAACCCATCCTTATCGCAAGGTGTGCTGTACGCCAATCATCCTTAATGTTTCAACTTTTATTGACACGGAAAGAACGACTTGCATGTTTTTTTTACAAGCAGTTATTTCGCTGACTTCCTCACTTGTTGAAGATAGGGTGATGGTATGAACTACATATTATGAATGCAGTAGCCAATAGTAATTAAAACCAACAATCATCTTTGCTAGTATAATAATTTCGTTTTAACAAAAAATAATTTGAGTTCATCGGTAGTCTGGAGGTAGAGTCTCGAACTTATGAACAAGGGGTCCGCGGCTCGATCCCAGGTGCCGGCAAACTCCCCTTTCACGACACAAGCTTTTGGCTTACTGTGAAAGGTGTATACGGTTGTATTTAGGTTTATAACAACAACAAAAAATAGATATATATTTAAAAAAAAATAATGATGTTAAAAATAAACTTTGAACAGCCTACATACTACTTGTATGTATACTATCACTTTATCGACCACAAGTCGAGTAGCCGGGAATTTTTGCACTTTGTATGGCAACACTGAAAAATTACATTTTAGTCTTAGTGCAGTTTCACTTAGACACACAGATATCATATTATTATGTTGGTTCTTTCAGTGTTGCTGCTACCAATAATAAAATGTTATCTGAGCATCGTGTTTCACTCACGGGGAGGCACTTTTAAGAAATTTGAATACACCATTCTGAAGTAGTGAATTTTAAATGAAATTTAGTGTTTTGAAAGTGAATATATTGCAGTCTCAAAAGTAAAGTACCGAATACTTTAAATTCACATGCATTACCGTACGGACAATAATTATGATATTTGCTGCAGGACAGACTCAAAAGAGATTTTTTTCTTCAAATAATTGAGTAGGTACTAAGGCCTGACACACTTTTTTTATGTAAGTTTCTATAAGTTGTGCTGTAAAAGATTGGTAGATATTCTAAAATGAAACCCAAGTCACTAAATATTGATAAAATATTACACAATAAAATGTCGGGTCAACTCAAATACCGTTTTTTAATTTTTATTAATTTGAAATATTACAAAATAAATACCAATGAAATACTATTATTAACTTCTATATTGGCACGGAGAGGATGACTTTGGATACTAACGCGAAGATACACATATACAATGCACTAAACACATATACATGCAATATCCAGGACAATTTGAAGAAGGTCATTCATCAATCTGCCCTTGCCGGGAATCGAACACGGAACCTCGTGACTCAAAGAGCGTTACCTCTACGCCACACCGGAAATAATTTTAAATAAAAATTCAATGAGAATGTTGAAATAACTTTATTTATCGGATATTTCAGGAGTCCAATGACTCCTATTTATCCGTTTAGGTGACAATATATTTATATTTCAACTCTCTAGTACCTAGTACCACTACCACTATGCCAGTGTTGGCATCTCCAAGCCTACCATGTCAGTGGAAAATAATAAATACCTTTCAATTGATTTCTCATATCATAATTTTTTTAAACAATAGGTACCACTTCAAATTAAAAAAAAATGCTAATTAAGGTACATATATTTTAGCAGCTTAAAATTTTGTTATTAAAAATATTACGCATATTTCCGAAAATATTGCAAGCAATGTAGGTAATAATTAATATGAAAAGTAGATTGCCAAATATAAGGTGTAGTTAATCCTATTCATAAATAAGACTTAAAATATTTTCAAACATTTTTATCAATTAACATAGACAATCGCGGAACAATTTAACGGATTTTTTGTGTTCCATCATCGATGACCTTTAAGCATTAGCAATGTATTGTAACGTCAGTTTAAAACTGGATGCAAAATTTGATTGGCTGCATGACCGATTTTTTCTTTGAATTACCTATCTAGTATATCTTTGTCAATTAAAACCAAAGCAGGTGCTGTAAATAGATTCAAATTACACAAACAATGTAGGTACGCTAAACAAATTGTAGGATTTAGTTAGCTCTGTAAAATAATTAGATGTATGTATGTATATTAGGGTGTCCCTTATTTTTCAAAGTTCTAATTTTACAACGCATAGGCTATTATTTTGTTCATTTGGTCCTAAAACACTCAAAAACCAATTTTTATCTTATTCGGAACAGTGCAACCCGTGCCGACTTGCACGGAAACATCTTCATACAAGTTTCATACAAAAACTCACAGGGGCGGTGAGTGCCCGTTGTTACTGTCACTCAGTCTCGGCTTTTTTGGTAATTATCGCAGATTTTTTATCTTTCAAAGACGTCAGTAGAACTAAGGAGTAATATAAAAAGTATTTTCTTGGTTGGTGAAGATAAACAAATAGATGACAGGTGCAAAATTACAGTCCAATCGTCAAGTTTTCGCAGTTCCGTCTTTCGACATACGCGATATTAAGTTGAATGTTAGTGAAAGCAAAAATCTAGTCATTCGCGTGTGCATTACATTCTGGAAAAAGGCTAGAATACCTAATAGAGCTGTTAATAATCGTGTTAAGAGGTCGGGGGATTTTTATTAGGTCTGGAAAGAGCTGCCAAAAAATAGCAACAAGATTCAGGATTTTCATAGGCACCGTGAGGAGAATTTCCACTTGAATTGGATAATTTACGCGATATTGTATTCACCGATGCTCTCAAAAGACTAAAAATCAAAGAAGATAATAAATTATTGTAAAAGCAAAGAGAACCAGGACGTACAGGATGCTTAGCGGGTGTAGAAAAAAAATGGCTGAAATTGAAAAAACGAGGCTGAAAAAACTAGCAGAAGAGAAAAAGAGATTAAAGCGTATGGTTTCAGAGACCTTGTTGGCACCTGCTGCTTTACACAGCTTTGTAACGCCTGAGAGAGCCTCTGGCATCCACATAATTTAAAAATCAGATCTACTGGTGCAATGCATCAAGCACGATGGATGGCAAGAGCTATTTACTCTTCAAAATATGTTTATTGCAGTCTCAGTTTAAAATGGGCGCTAAGGACAAAGAAACTTTACTAGATGTTTGTTTATTTATTGTGGTAGTTCATGTAAAGTCCTTGCTTGAATGGTGTTTGGTGGTGAAAGCGCCAAATCAAGACTTGTGTTTTTTAAAAACATTAAATGGTAACGAAAGAATTGACAAGCTGATTTCAGTCGACCTTTTGTGATATTTGTCAAAAGAAATAGCCATCATATTAATTTTTATGATGAAATTGATGAGCAGACCAAAGGGACCACTGTAAAAAATTTACAAAAAAAGAAAACTTTGGTGATTTCTGTAAGAGATATGAACGATCGAAGGAACAGATATTTGGATCTCTATATGTTAGGTAGTAGTGCTCAATTTTTTTAATATGGTATACCTACCACGTTCTTTTTAAGTATTCTACAAGCAGCCTTAATGTTTTTATAGAATAGTCTATATAGTATATAGTCAAGAGCAATGATTTTTTTTTCACAACTAAAACTTGACAGCAGTTTCCTTCAAGAAGGTGTATCTTCGTATAAAGAAATCGTAGCATTTGTGGAAGCTTAAAAAAAGATATCTAGCTTAAAAGCGGTGAATGACACTGCTGAAAGAGTTGTTAAACTAATCCAAAGCTTTCATGGTTTGATAATCGCAGACGAAGAATAGAATCAGTTCTTATGACGTTGTTTTCATGAACATAGAAAAATGTACCTAGACTATAAAAAAGAGACTTTTTAGAGGATATATCCAAATTATTCAACATCAATATTGTAACTTTTTTTAATAATTATAAGAAAAGCTCCATATAAACTTGTGTTTTCATCAATATTTAGCTAACATAGTGGTATTAAATGATGATCTACAGCTAAATTAAAAAGACGCTTTAAGCAGCTTTTTTCTAAAACTTTGAGGCTCTGTCGGCACGGGTTCCAATCAACGTAGAAAGCTTAAATTCTATATTTGGGTAAGTAATAGGCTAATAAACACAATTGGGGGGTATGCGTTTCAATAACTAAAAAAAAAACTTTTTCGTCCAAATAAGGGACACCCTAATGTATATACTACATATTATCCAGCTCTGTACATACTCGTTCTCATAGAAGCACCAATAATAATAAAAATAATATAATATATAAACAACCGTCGCATAAAAAATACGTAAATATACAGAACTAGCTGGAGAAATAAAAAATATTTGGCATTCTAGGTCCGTTTATATAACACCTTTAGTCATGTCAGCTACAGGGGCAACTCCGAAATCTTTAATAAATAATTTACAAAAATCAGATTTACCGATTAATTTGTACATTAAAATTCAACAATCTATTATAATAAACACTTGTAATATTGTAAAAAAGTTTATGAACACAGATATTTCAGGCACAATGCTGGTATTTTGAACCCGCGTTCTGAGCCTAATCCTTTGATATCTTGTATATCTGGATAGGTGAACTTTTCCCGGCATTAGACTGTTAAGTTTTTGTGTGACCATGACTGATCATATGGAGACTTATCTGGTTGTATAATGCTAAGAAGTGTGAATGGCAATTCTGCCGCCGCGTAAAAAAATATATATATACTACACTTGAATGTTTCGCTTTAACTTAATAATTCGGATGGAAACGAAATACACGTACACCGAGTATGTACAGAAAGGAGAGAGGCGGGCGATACGACGGGAGAAGTACCTACCTACTACTACACCAAACCCGACATCATCTGTACCGAAATCGTAAAAAATATTATTAGCATTTTATATAATATTCAAGATTTTCCAGTTCCACAACTCAACAAGTCGAAATGTCTAATATTAGAGAAATCGCCATTTTTTTTATTTTGTTTTCTTATTTTTTTTTATATATTATGCTTTATAAACACAACAAAAAGTGAAAACCATTTTCGAAAACTTCGGCTTGTTGATGTGTGGAACTCGACAGTCGATTATTGTATTCTATTCTACTCCCCTACGCAGTGTACGTTATGGAATGGTCAAAAAAGTCGAAACGTCTCTTCGATCTTATTAATACTGTAATCTACAACCTCACACCCGGATAATTCAGAAGTTAACTTCTTTTTATCTGCATTTCTTTATTTTTTTCACATTTATACAATTGCAAATGCACATATTTCGCTTTCTTTGTCTTTGAGAATTTGAATCAAGCAGTAAAGTCAAGTGGTTCACGTATGTTCGCATTTTCAAACACCTCTTTTTTTTATTTAAATATTTACATTTGCTTTTCTATACTTAAGTCATTTGTACTTGACAGTGTTGAGAGAGCGAAGAGTAATGTCTAGTGGAGTTGAGATAAGAAAAATGGCCCCGTTGCAGTGGTTAGATATTTTAATGATATTAATTGAATTAGGTAGATTATTTATTTATTTATTTATTAATTAATTTATCGATTCAAACGGCTCGGAAGCCAATTACAAAAGCACATATTAAAAATATTAAAAACATACAACTATTATTCAATGAGAACAACAGAAATTTTAAAAGCATTAAAATGATATAGGTATAATATCATGACACAACAAAATATACAAGTGAAAACAAAATTTAAAAAACAGAAGCTACAAATATTATATTATATTAAGGATCAATAATAGGTACATTAGACATAAAATGGAAAAAATCATTTATAAAAAAATCAAAAATTATACAAGAAAATTTGACAGTTATCAAAATACGACGTTGTGACGTCATAGTGCTCTCCCTTGCGAAAGTGATCTATGTGAAAGCATAGCAACAACGCTGCAAAAAGTAGGGATATGTGACGTCACATTACTGAGTTGCCGTCAAAATACTGTTTTTGCGATAGTTTTTCTTTTTAAATTTCAAATGCAAATCAGATACTTCAAAATTAGGATAAAGATTTGACAAAAATGTGTATTCGTAAATATAACACAATAAAAAATGCTTAGAAAACAGTGCGATTGTATTGCATTTTGACTATAGATTTTCTTCGAAAGAAATTAACTATTTAATTATATTGTCTAAGTAATGTGATAGAAATGTTTTTGTGAAATCTGACACCGGCAAGTGTATAAAAGCTTTAAATAGACCTTTATCCACCAGAATACAGATAAAGGCTAGCATTAATATGCAGAAAAACTAATAAATTTAAAAGTTTATTCATTCAGTTCCGGAAAAGTGAGAATGTACTGTATTTGTTCTACGTGTGTATTTGAGACACCAAGGCACGACAATTTAGCAGGAGAATGTAATAGGTAGTGTAAGATGGTCGGAACTTTTTTACAAAGTGTCGTTCACTGGTAAAACATCCCATAGAATTTGGCCACTGCATTCTTTCATGAAATATTCATTGAGACTTAGTATGTCGGAGGTGTAGTGGTTCCCAATATGTGGATGCGAATAAAAAGAAAATCCTCTGTTTATATAATAATTATGTTTATCATTACAGAATCTCCCACATGTGGGGTAGCCTGTAATAAACATTTGTATTGTTCTCTGTATGCCAATAAAAGTTCGTCAATTTGGGTTAGTTAGAAGAAACTTCACCTTTGCGATAAAGTTCATAATTTCGATTCAGAGATTCGATTAATTCATAATTTAAACTATTTTAATCTTAATTGTTTTAATTTTAAATTATTATAAATTGTTATAAATTCTATTGTAGTGTTATTTTTAGCTATTTATTATCATGAGGTTTATCTTGTTTTTTTTTTTGTATTTGATTTAAGTAGGGTAAAGTATGTGTTATAACTGTTTACTAGCAACGTGTTCGTCATACGCTTCGGTAATTTGCGGGATCTTGGTTGGTCTGTTTGCTGGAGAAATATGAATGTTAATATTTGTTAAGTTAAACTTTTTGTGTCCCTTAAGAATAAATAAATAAATAAAATCACCTTTGGTATACTGTATGAATAATTAATAATTAACAAATCTAATGTTTTTGTGTAAACACTTTGGAAATTCATTATTAGCATACAATCAAATTTTTTTTTGAAATCACTATAATTTCCATATTAAATTTATTTATGTACTTCCTCCCCCAACCCTAGTATAATTTAGTAATAGAAAACAGACTCATTGCATAATATGAACTTTGACTAATTAGAACTCCTGATGATGCCAAGTAGAGGCCTTGTCGAAACCGTTTGAGGTAAATAATTTTTATATTATACAGTTTTTTTGTATATTATATTACAGTAGGTACAGTATATTAAATTATTTGTTATTAATAATTGTATTTTTGCGCAAAATTTCTTGTAATCTATAAAATATCTTGAATATCTACAGGACTCTCTAAAATTCACAGGGAGATCAATTCTTTGCAGGGTACTAAACTGAGCACACACCCTTTATCTACACTTAGAAAGGGAAATTCAATATCTGAGTGGGCTCCTTGCTTATAAAAGTTTTAGAATCGTCCAAGTTTGTAAAACTAGAGATGTGATATGTATCTAGAAACGAGGCATTACCTTCCAAAAATACACACAAACAGTGACCTGAACACTGCAATGTATACAATAGATAGACTTGGATAGTGGATACTGGATAAAACTCCTTTTATATCGTTACACTCGTTCCGTACTCACGGAGTAATGCATACTACATAAGTCCTGGCGTACTAATGATTGCGACTACTCTGAGAATAATGTTAAGTAAAGTAAAGTTCAAGGGATCTTGCATCCCTTGTGTCACCGCGACCATTGTAGATCTATTGTGACATCCTTCTGTGTCATATCTCACTCTCAAGACCTAGGTGCGTCATACTGTAACTAACGATTTATCTCGGTGTGAGAAGCCTCACTTTCTCAGAGTCCAGCAATGGTCCTCCGAGGATGTGACTTCGTTTGCGAGCGAGTGCGACACAATGACAGAGGATGTGGATAGATGTTTCATTATCCTCTGAGCAAAATCTGCAGACTGCGGTATCTGGCAGTCCAAATTACGTTATATCTCATGAAATTCAAACCTTATTTAAAAAAATATATTCTACTAAAATTATTTCAATTATTTCATTATTTAAATTTTGTTCCATAATATCATTATTAGTTGTTTTTTGGTCAGAATGAATTTTACATCAGAAATAGAGTCGGAACAACGCAAATTTCTGTGTATTAGTAGGTAACATATGACTTAGCCAGACACAAAAGAAGGATTAGCAGAAACAGATATTCCGTGATTGTGAGTTTAGGTATAAATGTAGTTTAGTATGTAGATGGTAGATAGAAACAAAATCACGGACGCTTTACTTAAGTGCAAACCAAACACTGTTTTACAATAAGTAGGTACCTGTGTATTTAACCCAATAATAGAGGACTTTCTAGAATGTTTATTGAGTACCTACCAATTCAATTGAGAGACAAGAAGATGAACACCTGCTGCAATACATATGCGCGAGGTAGGAATCTAGTACAAGAGCGTATTTACCAAAATGATTCCCACTCTTCAAGCCTCCAAACGGGCGGTCAAGGATCATTTTTAATCTTTAACGTCTGTGTCCTATTAATTGTGTCGGTGCACAAGTAGTAGAATCCCATAATTATGTAATAATGACCTGATAAGTGGAAAGACGTCTCTCTCAAGATCAATAACTTATAGTAGAAAGAAACACTTGTTTCAAATTACCTAAGTCTGTGTCCTAATCCTCTTCCTATATGTTCCCTTTCCCTGTACCTCCTTGCTTGGGAAATTGGGTTAGTTTTAAGAAATCGCGCCTCTGCGATAAACTCACCGTCTCCTACACGTTTCAAAAATAGTTACCATATCTATATAACACTCGCAAATTAAAAAAAAACGTAGTAACTCGATTATTTTGAGGACGCCCAAGACAACTTTTTTTCTTTCTTCGTGTATCCATACACAATGAGTAGCTCTATCCTCCCTTCATGTTTCTTTCTTTGCGTATCATTTACTGATCCTTATCGCTGTTGTTTTTAATATAAATGTGTATTATTGTGTATGTATACATAATTATATTTATTCAAATATTTCTTTATATATAAATGAAATGATTTATTTTTGGTTAATACATCGGGTTAATAGGAAGATTCACGTAAAAACTAGCCCATTGAACAATATTATCAATTCTTATCACCTCATTTTGTTATTCTATAATTGTTAATATTTTAGATTGTGCAATCAAGTTTATTATTATAATTATATCCTAATCAATTTCATCAATACCACAGATTAATATTTACATTTATTTTCATAAAAATCTTAATATTTCTCTCAATCAATATTTTAACATACCTATCTACAATCTCCATTATTTCCGCTACATTTTCTTTAAAACATCTTGTAGTTAGTTATATACTTTGACGGTTGCCTGTATAACACTGAAGTTGTACAATTTAATAAATTTTAATTCGTCGTAATCCTTGTGCAAACATTAAACTTTGAATTCAACAGAGACGTGAAATGTTCTCTTCTTTGTAATATAAAGGGGTGCGACTCGGTTAAAAAGATAGAATGAACATCATAAATGTTCTTTGCATTAAACTCGTATCTCTCCCATTGAGAATAAGGTTGGTGGAGAGGTAGATATATCAGATTATACGTATTTACTATACCTAGAACTGTAGCCCCTGATTATTACGGCATCCCTTCTTATAAGTTTTTAATGTAGGGTATGAAAGTTTTTACACAAAAAATCAACATTAATTTGCAATTTATTTGGAGACAATGGTAATATTATACAGATTTTTATATTGCTACTTCTACTTATAGCTTTCATGCCTTCACTGCTGGATACAGGTCTCTTAAAAAAAACCATTCCCTTGTCTTGACCAACACAAACCCATTTCATTCCCATTACTTGGACAATGTCGTAAGCTCGTCTTCTTCGGATTCTCCCTAAACAAGAAAAAGCGTCAGAAAAATTGGACACATAATATGTCAATGAAACCTTCTACAATAAATACTAGAAGTAATGGCTGAGGGGACAAATTATAGGAGACGCCCTCGCCGAGAATACCTCGACGATGGATCGTACAAAGGTTTGCCCAGAATAGAGCGCAATAGAAAGAAAGAAGCACGACTTTGCTACAAACCAATCCACAAGATTGAAACTAGAGATCCTAGGACCCTAGGTGTTCATCTGCCGTCGTCTCTTCTAGCTATATGACTAGCCCTTTGCCATTTTAACTTGGATACTTAAGTATATTATATCTATAAACTTTGTTTTTTTTTGTCGTATTGTTTCGTTAAATGTCAATGATCAGAAACATTTCTGTCATATATTATTTTTATATAAATCTGATGTCCTTAACTCGTTACTCAGTAACGTCAAAATACACAGTGCATAATTCGATGTAAATATTAGAGCAACAACATTTGAAACGTCTCTTTAGAGGCATATCAAAGGTTTATCTTGAGAATGGTTTAAGAACAGCGTTGATGAAAAACTTTTTTAGATTTGTACATTGGTATAAAAGGAGTTCGTTGTTGAACAATCATTGTAAGTGAGTATGGACGACGTTGCACGGTAATTAATAGAATTAACATTTGGATTATTGCCATAACAGACTATTCAACAGTTTTGTTTCACCGCGTATATATTATTTAATACGTTTGATTCCGAAATGATTTGATATGACACCTACCTCGAATGTATTAATTTTAGTGGTAGTAGATCCAATGACTACCCTATTTGAAGGATATTTTGTGTGTTACAAATAGGTAGGTACTACTCCGATTATATAATTATAACATATTCCAAAAGTGGGGTAGTCAGTGAACTTCCTGAAAGTAATAAAGAAGCAGATTGTCCTGTCCGTGCCAATAAAAAAATGTACTTTCAAAATGGGTGGCATACACGATCGTTGAAATGAAAATGTTAACAAATTGTTTTATATGTGAGAGCTTACGAACATTTGTCTTTTACAATTAGAAAATCAAGTTTACGAGTGCCCTGTTAAAGCATGTCTATGGAAAAATAATGACATTGTACCACTTTAAATTCAAAAATGAGATTTGTCACCCATATTGTCTTATTTTTTTTTGGATGGAAGGGACAGCCTGCGTGCTTACAACATGCAGCTGGTCTGCTGGCTGCCCCACTTGTGGGATGTACCGTGATAGTACAGTATAATAAAATATTATTAAATAAATAATTAATAAATCAAACGTTTTTGTGTTAACACTTTGGAAATTCAGTATAATTAAAATAATTTTAAAACACTGTATAATTTCCAAATTAAATTTATTCACCTCAAACGTTTTCGCCAAGTCTTCTACTTGGCATCATCAGGAGGACTAATTAGTATAGTAACATATGTCATATGAACTTAAACTAATTAGTCCTCCTGATGATGCCAAGTAGAAGCCTTGGCGAAAACGTTTGAGGTGAATAAATTTAATTTGGAAATTATACAGTGTTTTAAAATCATTTTAATTAAATAATTAATATTCAAATTATTTAAACGCCTCTTTCATATGCAATATAAAGTTGCAGAGCTTTACCGAATGATTACATTTATAATCGAATAGCCTTTTAATCATAAACAAATACACCCAAACCTATAAATAACTATAAATATTTATGTGAGTCAGATGAGAAAATAAAAATATGATATTTTCAGACTACTTGTCAGTAAGAGCCTCTTGAAAAGAGCGGGGGTTAATTCATTTGGAAACTTGGACGAGACGTAGTATACACAGAGAGAGAGAGAGGATTACTAAGACAAACCATTTATGTCTGCGCATCTATGGAAAATGCATATTTTTTATGTTTTTTATTTTATTCCGTGGTGCTGCACCCAGCAAAGAATCGGTTTCCCACTCTTTCCAGAAGATTTTCGAATATCCATTAAAAGTTCAATTTTTTTTGATATGTACATCTTGGATTCAGCGATGAGGTTTGTTACTTGAATATCATAGTTTTTTTGGAACAAAGAGAACAGCTGGTATGTTTGTTACATGCAATTGGTCGATATGAACGAATGTGTGAATATTTTTAACTGTAGATTGTAGAAATTCTTCATTAAGAATTGTTATAATAAAACAACACTGCTTATATCTGCCATTAATTTGTTAAAATAAAACGTTTTTGGTTACGGTTCCAAGTAACAAAGTGACTTAGTTTTTTTACTGTTCTTCACATTTTAGCTGAAAACTGAATTATATGTAAGACATTCTTGCTTGGTTTTGGTCAAACGGTGTTCAGTCTTGTTACATATGTACGTATAACGATTTTGTACTACCTGGGGAAGTTGTGTGACAAGTTTAGTGTACAGTGCTGTGTATAAAACTGAATTAATTTGATCCTCGAATCTGTAATTTGCTAATTCTCAATCTAAACAAACACCCTATTTGATGTTCAGTGTACATATAACGGTTTTCGATAGTTAAATCGGTCAGTTAACTAAATGACTAGGCAATAAGTTAAAAGCCGGCATTCAATTGAATGCCTAACCATTTCGTTAAATCACAATAACGCTAAACATTCTGTCTGATCGAAGTTAGCCCTATTATTGAAATTTAGTTTGTTCATTTGGCACTGTAGCACTACGGTTTTTATTTATTTATTTATTTACTCACCAACAGCCATTAGTAAGCTTATTCATGCATAAAATATAGATATGTTAAAAGATTTATATAAGTGCAGATATTATGTAAATCAGATACTGATATTAGATTAACAATTAAAATAAAACATACAGCAGGAAGACCTTTGTCATATACATGAAAACACAAGCGCAAAAAAAAACAATAAAAATCAGTCAGTCTGCTGAGACGAAATTATTGCTCTTTTCAAATTATATTAATTATACTTGGCCAGACTCACACTTTATAAGTCCATCATATTGGTTGTTAAACAATCCGGCAAATTTTTTTGTTAGTCATTCAGTTGAATGCCGGTATTTATATTAATCAACAGATTAATGTTTCAGTCCAACCTCAATTTTATCCAATATCATATATAATCTAAATAAAATCGTTTTATTTTATAACTATTGTTGTTTTGAGTAACGTAACTTCCAAATTTTTTTACATCTTAATGTTTGTTTTTGTAAATTCGTACCTGCAGCTGATAACTCACATTTTATTATTTTTGTTTGTCAAATTGTTTTTTCTTTGCTATATGTTTAACGTGAAAAAGTCTCACGCCGTGTACAATTGATAAATAAATAAATTTAAATTTAGCACCTAGCCATTCACTTAACTGACTTATTCAACACTATCGAGTGGCGATATAATATGCACAACACTTTAGTATACGACTTATTTTGAAAACTAAGGTTACTAACTTGCAATAGGTAAATACATAGATGATGCAACATACTCATTTCAAGCGAACATAAATGAGTGTACGATTCAGGTACCTTGAACATTAACTTTATTAAATGATACTTACACTTTACATAGAGTAACACTTGAGAAATTACTCAAACAGAATGCATGACTAATATAGAGAAACTCACAAAGTCACAAATAATACTTATGTAATACGAAATATTACATAAGTATTATTGAAATAGTTGAAAACGAAGAGGTGTTAATTAGGGTAGGCATAAGTAAGCTACTTCTTTAAAAGATCAGCCAACAACGAACAAACTGAATACGCAGCAAGCAGACCAGCTGCATGTAACAAACATGCAAGCCGTTTTCTCCGTACCAACAAAATCAGGATGGGATGCGTTTGAGATGAAAATTTTCTTTATTTTATCGAACAACTGCCTTTTTCAGGACAATGGTAAGCTTGCAAAAAAGATATACAATAGGAGACCAATTTACTCCACGAAACAAAGGTTAATTAATATATTATATAATCATTGAAGTTTACATTACATTACAAATTTGGTAAATACACACAAGATATATTAATGTTCTGTTTGGTTATTGAATGTGTTTGGATTGACGTCAATATCCTTTGAGAATCAGGCGTAGGTGATTACCTAAGAATTTCAAGGAAATAATTATAATATCTATGTTTTCACTATGACCCCATCGCCTACAAATGCGTATAAAAAATAAGAAAGTTAAACATTCTAAAAGTGGGACAAAACTTTATCATTGTTGACTTAAAGTCTACTCACATTTGTCCACAATGCTCTGTACGCAGGATCAACCCCGTACTATATTAAGGAGGCTTTTGAATACTTGGCGAGTCACGGTTTACCTCTGAGGTCGAATAACCAGCGCATCCTGTCAATCCCGGCTCATGGTACAACCTTCATTTCAAAATGTTTTGCAGTTCAGGGTGCTCGTTGCTGGAATAATCTCCCTTCAAAATTTAGGCTGACTCAAAGTCTGACGTCTTTCAAGCGAGCCGTTAAGGAGAAAATGATTTCTGCAAACACAAACACAGCTTCTGAAACCTGAAACCCATCACTCCTAACCCCCCCCCTTTTCCGTTCCCTTTGTGCATGTATGTTTGTATCTTTTTTTTTGCAGTCTCTCCCTTTTTATACATATGTGTGTATGTATGTATGTTTGTACATATGTTCACTTTGTGAATATTTTTTTTTTTTTTCAAAATCCTTTAGATTATTGTTTTTATTTCTATCATATGTTTTTTTTTAAGTTAATACTTTTGGGTTAGTTGGAAGAGATCGCGCCTTTGCGATAAACTCGCCCTCTGTATATTGATTGTATTTAATTTGAATGTATACCTTTTATGTAATTGTTTTTTATCAATGTACAGTAAAGAATGAATAAATAAATAAATAAATAAATAAAGAGTCTTGAAATATTTTCTTCTTTTACTTATGTTTTTCACAGAAATAATTACATCGTTGTTCTGAAACAATGTCAATATTTTCTAGAAATTATTATATAGTTCATGCCTAGAAATTATTGTATAGTTGATCCTTTGTTAATTGTATATTGTTTTTTTTATACGTAGCACGCCTCGATACAGGGCAATCTAGTGAGGTTGCTGCAACTTAATTGTAGCCATATTGGTGATAAACTGTCTCAACATTTGTACGTTATATTTATTGAATAAAATAAATCTGAATCTAAATCGGATTGTATAATATTCACAATATAAACAAAGTCTTAATTTATGTTCGCTCCGAGAGGACGGTATGCATGTTTATTGCATGCAGCTGCATGGTTTGCTGGCTACCCAATTTGAAAGATATGAGTAGTAGATACTTAGTGATATAAGTTAAGACATAATTTGGTATATTATTACCTATATGTTTAGAGTCCAACCGTCAAAATCTTAATAAATTATTCTATTGATGTTATATATGACGTGATTGTGAGCATATTGGGAATTGCATCTTAATAAACACGAAGTGTATCAGTTCTAAATAATTTATAATGTCAATTCTAGAGAGAATTGTATTAGAAGTATCAATGCAAGATTAGAGTTTATGTTTCGAGAGTGATGCATTGGAAATTTCAAGGCAATTTGTGTCCATCTTTGGATCTTTAGTATAAGATTTAATAAGCGCCTCCACAGTAGGCATGTATCTTTATTCATACTATCTATACCCTCACGCCGTGTCCCAAGTGGGGTAGGCAGAGAGAACGGAACGCCAAACGGATCTATCTTTACACACTTTTACTTCCTTCGCTTCCTCCACAGTTTCTCATACACACACGTCGGTTCCTCTTACTCAACACATGGCCGTCCTTGAGAATTTGATCCATGTGATCAAGCCGTTGTTCTCGAACGCCTGCGCTTCCTCACACCCTTTCTTTCAGATAAGTATATCCTCGTTATCATTCTTAACTCGTTCATTCGTTCAACATGTCCAAACCACCGTAGTTTTGAGCAAAGCAAGTCATGCTTATATGACAGGGCTTTTGGTGTCGCAGGACCCGTCATCTGAATCCGACTCCCCGAGGACCTTCGTAAAAACCAATCGATAACAACGTTCAGGAGCAAGTTGAAGACATCGCTCTTCCAATATAGTTTCCCGCGCCCTTGAGATAGATGCTCCATTAAACGGCGCCGAATAAATCATTCGATTTACATACATACACAGCATAAAGTATTTCAATATATTTTGTACGTGTATCCGGTATTTGCGTCATGATAATGAAAGTTGCAAAACTGTTCAACATAAAATTATTTATCTGGAACATTTGAAAGTATTATTACCTACCTACTAGTGACCTTTCCAAGAACTAGAACCGGCATAGAGAATAATACATACCTATAATAAATATTATAAATACAAGCCTATCTTATGTCAGCGCCGTGTTTAATAATATACATATATTATATCGTCGGTGAATCAATGAAACCTGCCATTTAAATAAAATTGATTTGTCTATTTTATTTCAAAGGTGGATTTTATTTTACTCATTTTTCGGACTCGCCTTCTGGTTTATGCACGAACTCATCCACTAACTAACTTTTGTTATAAACCCAAATACAACCTTATACACCTTTCACAGTAAGCTACTAAAAGCTTGTGTCGTGAAAGGGGAATTTCTCGACACCTGGTATAGAATAGAACCAAGGACCCCTCGTTCACGAGGGCGAGACTCTACCTCCAGGCTACCGACGAACCTGATTTCAACTATATTTGTCTGTTTTTTGTTTATTTGTATTTTTATTTGACAACATGATAAGACTGTTATCCTGCCACAACAAAGCCTTGCGGCTAGTTTGTTAGACAGATCCTCGTGCATATCTTGGTGTATTTTGTGTATCGTATCTGATTGTCAACAAAGAAAAAATATTGTTTCAACAAAGAAAAATTATTGTTATTATTCAACTGATGACGTGCAAAAATTATAAAACAATTGAACCCATATTCTGATATATTTATCTGTGCAAAAAATATTTTTTCCTCTAATGCATGAAAATAACTGATATCGTTATTAAAACACCGGTATTACGATGAAATGTGGGTGATGCGATTGTGAAAATATGAGGGCTTTAATATGTTGATATAAAATATTGTTTATTTAGTATTTTTCTTTCTACAAAATATACCTACCAGCTAACAATGTTTCTGATAAAAGAGACTAATATTTTTTACTATGGCAATTATGCAAAAAAAATACCGTTAACCAAATCACCCATCATTACCTTACTTTGATAAGGTTCTATCTATGTAGGAAACACTGTGTATTATAGAACCTTTTCAAACTAAAGTAACGCCATATTGCCAATACTTCAATTTAAATATAGATTCATTAATATAAACATAAGTCAGAGCTGCTGGGCAATTAACAATAAAATTCAGTTAATATTCTTCAACTTTGTTACTCGATAAATTATGAGTTTTTTGAAAATGTATCTAATGCAATTTAAACTTATTCAATACGGTTAGTTTAAGGGAAAAAATATTTTTCCCCAAGTCCCCAGTATGAAAATATTGGAGTTTCAAACAGAAAAGGGTCAATTTGAAAATTTTGGTATTTTTGATGACTTTCAGATCTCCAAATAATCGCTGGAGGGAACCCCCAAGAAAACGTAACGCAAGAACATTACAGAATTAAATGAAATTAATTCAAAAGTTTTTTATTCAATAAATCCTTTCATAATTAAAATAAAGATTTACATACAAAAATTTCAACAATTAATCAAGTTAAAGTTAATATAAAAATTAAAGAAAGTTAATGACTCTTTAATCCGTTGATTGTCATTGCCCAGCCCTACTATAAGCAGATATAAAAGAAATGCATTTATAATTACCTGTATGCGTAACACTGTTGATAACCAATAACGGATTGTTACCAGTAATGTATTGATGTCAACTGCAGTTAGTAGGTATACAAAACAGACTTTCTCCTGTATCCGCAAATCTTTTATGGACACTTTGTAAACGTGGTTAGAATCGTCAATCCCACTCGTCAATCAATTTGGATACTAATATATTATAGTTTGATGTGTGGATGTATTGTTGCGGATTGTCAAGACATTTCTTCAAGCGGCGGCGCTTTGCGATCTACGAAAAATGATACCAAAATAATGTAATAGTTATAGATAAAAATAATATCGATCATTTATAAAATGTCAAAAAACACTTCGCTTTCATAATAACACTTATAATAAAAATAATAATAATAAAAAAATACATTGAAGGTGTTTTTTTTTCTTGTATATTTTTGTGTTATATTCAAAATCGCATAATATATTTTTATAATGGTATCATTTACAATATTTCGCACGCAGTCGCACGCTTGGAGAGGCATTGACTATATTATTTTTATTATGTGCAATATATTATATAAAAAAAAATGTTTAATACTTACCAACTTGCTGAGAAAAAAAGCTACCTACGTAAGTCACAATATTTCAATGCGTACTTATCTAAGGTTCCTTATATCTAAAGGTCACCATAATTTTGTTTTTGTCACCAAAGGTTACCAAAAACAACAAAAAGTTTATAATCGTTTTCTATTAAAATTTATGGCTAGATACTTTAATTATTATGATATTTTTTTTAGATGTATCTGGGTTTTGTTATAAACCCAAATACATCCTTATACACCTTTCACAGTTAGCTAAAAGCTTGTGTCGGTTAAATTGGTTTTATAAGTATCCAATTTTAATAATAGTACAGTGTCTAGCCATAAGAGCTGATTGCTGTCACCGGGAGTAAAAAATATACCTGTTTTTTATATTTTGACGCAAAATAGTTGTGACAAATCGAACTTCATTAAACATTGAAGACAAAACTTTAGAATTTAAGGGTGGACTTAATAGTAAAGTTCTCTCTGATAGCTTAATAAAATATCGAGTCAAAGGCATATTCATCAAGTTAAAATATTTTCATAATAAGTTTTATGTAAAGTAATTCATAAAAAATAAAAAATGGATGAAAGTTCGAAGGCAGAAAATCGAATGTGTACTTGCAGAAGTTTCTTTTATGATCTACGATATTATAGTTGAATCAGTTCTCCATAGATGTCGTTAGTATAAACATGAATAATGAATATAGAAACATATGGAAATAATTTTTAATGACTAGTAATTCTATATAAACCTAGATATAGTAATATTTTAAGAAGTAGTAGCACTGAAAATTGAAGTTTAAAAATTTATTAGAAAAAGGTCAATATAATAGAGTTCGTCGGTAGCTTGGAGGTAGAGTCTCGGCCTCCAGAACAAGGCGTCCGTGGTTCGATCCCAGGTGCCGGCAAAACTCCCCTTTCACACGGCACAAGCTTTAAGCTTAGTGTGAAAGGTGTATAAGGTTGTATTTGGGTTTGTAACAAACCCAGATATATCTTTTTAAAAAATCGAGAATAAAAAAAAATATATCTGTCTTGCATTCTTCTATGATTCTTTCACAAGTTTTCAAGTGTCTTGAAATAGGCGGGTGTAATAATAAGGACATTTAAAATATTCAATTTATCGATGAAGTTTGCCGCGGAGATGATATCTTAAAGGTTTTTACATGCAGCTGGTCTGCTAGCTTGCGCTTGTATATGTAATAGTAGGAATAATTGCATTATTCTAAATATTTAAACATCTGCTGAATGGGATCAATATAACACCTTTATCTTGTGAAATATTTTCTACTTTATTCTAAAAGTAAATTAATCATCGAATAGAAAATAAATAATCATGTATGTAAAAAACATGATGCAATATTATATATTAATCATATTTAGTGAGTGAGAGTGGTAAACATCATTAATAAATATTGTGCAATAATTATGCCTACTTAGCGATATACTTAATAATATTTGTGTATTTTTTTAATGACTATTTGCAAAACGCAAGATGGTTTGACCGTCGTTCAACAACAACATAATTATTCACATATTGCATCATAAATATAGGTACTTAAATTTTTTAATATTAATCGCTTTACTATATATTTTTCGTATGCAATTATTGCGTCATATATTTACGCAAATACTAGATGACCAATTCGAATAACTTATATAATAGCAATGTTTGCATCATCCTAAAGAAATGATTCATTAATATTTTGAAATATCTAATTATTTTTTTACTAATTTATTTTATGACAGAATTTGACTGCGTTTTTTTCATGTTTATTATTACTAATTATCTGAATGCATTAGGTACAGCACTGGTGGTATTTGATGTACCTAAAGATACAGAAACTTTAAGATTTTTTTTAATTCATGATTTACTTACATTTCCGTTTATTTTTATACTTCTTTAATATTCTTTAGGCGTTCCACCCAATATTGAGTGATTTTGCATTTTTATATTTAAATATTGAAAAAAAAAACAAAATGAAAGAAATCAAACAAACATAATATGCAAATGCGTTTTCTTTCGAATTGTTGTAAGAAACAAAAAACACGACATTCTTCTCGGAGGTGTACGAGTAGGTATAAGATATTGTATAAGAAATAGCAATGTGTAGTGTTTTTGTTTGTTTTTATGACCGCGATATCAAACGCGAGGGACTAAAGTGCAAATGACATCTGTGCTATAAAAAAGCAAGACAAATGTAGAACAATTTCTCTCCAAGACATGAATTTTTAACGTCAACCATACGTGAAAACAACAAAACTTCAATGTACGTGAACAATTCAGGGTGAAATTAAGAGGAATGAATTGAAAACAGGCGAAAAATTCTCAGGGAATAAAGTTTAAAAAAATTACAAATTTGCTTTTAATGTTGAGGTTGTTAATTTGTATATAATGAATGATAAATTGAATGCGAAAAATAAAAATGTATGGATTTATCGATATTATCTTCCAAATGCAACAGTTTTTCCTATATTTCAATTAGAAATTATGATTGAAAATGTTTTTTATTTTCTTTTTATTGTCAGAAATTTGAAGTAATTTTCACAGTTCTTAAAAAAAATAACAAAAGACAAT
The DNA here is from genome assembly GCA_947579605.1 of Athripsodes cinereus. Taxonomy (NCBI): domain Eukaryota; kingdom Metazoa; phylum Arthropoda; class Insecta; order Trichoptera; family Leptoceridae; genus Athripsodes; species Athripsodes cinereus. Next base: position 2,680,991 of record OX388329.1, read on the forward strand.
GATAGATTAGGAAAATAGTTAAAAATGAGAGAATTTTATTACCCTTGGATCCAGAATAAAAATGAATATTTAAAATTAGGTTTTAAAATTCAAAATAAACTATTGGATTCTTTTAATTTTTTATCTTATCAAAAATATGTTAATGATTAGTGTGATATAATAAATAATATTCTTGGAGACGAATAATAAACAATGGTAAATACAATTTATCTACATTAGTACAAAAATCTCGAAATTTATTCTAGTTGGTTCATGAATCACTCTATATCGGGTGCTTAACCCTAAAGTAAGAAAAGAAATAGAATCCTTGTTAGTTATTCCCTGTTTTATTGTACGCAGAATACGTAGGGGTGGATTGTATGAGATTTATGTTTGTTGGCAAACATAGGATCAATTGTATACAACATTCTTCTTTTCAACTCCATTCCGAATTGATGGCAGACTTCTTACTTAAATATTTACTGTATGACCTACAGTAAAATGGTTGATATTTCAACCAATAAACCTGTACGATTTAAAAGTATGTAATATTAACGTTTCTTACTCTACAATTCAGAGGTTCCCAACGGGAGCGATACAGCTTTCCAGTGGGCGCTGGTGCCTTTTAAGGAGGCGGTAGAAAGCTCAAAGAGAATCGGGGGGCGCTAAGGCAGTTTAGCGGTGCGATGATAAATTATGTAATAACTGCGGAAATTGACAAACTTTTGTATAAAAATTGGCAAATTAAGATATCGGATCTTTTAAATTTTCAATACCTACCTACCTAATTAAAATATGATGATGGAGGTAGAAATTGAGCTCAGTATATTTTGAAAATCTTGGAAGCAAAAATACGAAAAAATAGTAAAATCTTGTACTGACAAAATAAAGATTTGATTTTTCGATGTTAATACAATGAAAGTTCGTTTTTAGAAACCGATAAAAACATTGAAGGACCCACCGTCCACCCGGATACCGCAGAAGTCTGGGGACTTCCATTTATCCAAGTAAAACCAAAAAAACATTGTTTTCTTTCACTTAATAATTTAATGAAATGATAGGGGCCTTTCGGAACTAGTCTTTTTTCAGAGCCAGACTCTTTCTAAGCATTTGTCATTTAATCAAAATATTAAATGAAACAAAACAGTGTTATTAGTTTTTCTGGTATTATCGATATGCGCTGACAAACCTAAGTTGCTGCCTTAGCAGAAGATACGCCCTCGTAGGGGGCACTGGAAGGCTGGGAACCTCTGGCTTTATATATACTAATAGTCAATACTATGACATATTATTATTATTATGTATACATTATACTGCGAGACATCCATCTATTCCATACATCAGCAATCCACTAAGATATCATATCATTAATAATGAAGTTCTCGTCTCAGTGTAGTATTGAATTCTCTTGTGAATTTGGAGCCAGATGCACTAGACATCAGTCTGTTATCAGATGGACGGAGCTGGTTGTAAACTAGAAATTACTGCTTTCTTCTATCGTATTTATGTATCGTACCTACCTACACAGGTAGCATGTACATTTTTCATATTGGCCATCAATCGAATTATCCAACACAATATATAATTATAATAATGCATCGGTGCATATATTCTAGTAATCTTCGCGTAAATATTTTGGTTAACATTATAATGCTTAGAAAACACAGAATAGCTGTTATCCCCACTGTTATGTTAGGTTAAGTCGATCACCCGGTAAAGAATTGGTCTCCAGCTCTTTTTAAAGGCAGGTGTTCGAAAAAAAATTGTCATTTCACATCTTAAACTCAGCGATGAGGTTTGCCACCCATCCTGAATTCTTGATTATATATTGGCATGGAGAGGGCAGCTTGCATGTTTATTTTATGCAGCTGTGCAGTATAAACTTTCATTCAGTGATGAGGTATGGCATTCATTTTCATTAGTGCAAAAAGTACAATAAATTACATGTTTTTAGCATAGAGATGGTCCGCTGGCTAACCTTCTTGTTGAAAATGACGTGATGGTATGAACGAACAAATTAATAAAAAAATAAGAAATTAAACATTGCATTAATAAACAAATTGCATAATGCTTTTCTGGTTTTAAGATACACGTATACATATTATATATATAAAGTTTCGAGTGTTGTCATACATAGAAGCAAGAGCCACTAGAAACATAACATTATAGAAATTATGAACAAAGATGTTATACAACATAACAAGATGGTGCAGTAGTGCCTAGAAAAATCCTGCAACCTGAGATAGTAATTTATTCACCGTGTCGGTGTGCATGTATTCCAAAATTCCACAATGAAATTGAAAATAAATGTTTTTTTCTACTACGTTGAATTTTATTGGGAGAGACGTCATTCGTCTTCCAAAGACTTCTGTTTAAAAAAATGTGCTTTTTATCTCGTTCAGAAAGTAATTCTTTGAAAGCTGTCCTTTTCTAACTCATGATTTTCACTGAGGATCAAATGGAGAGATCATTTAAATCAAATCCTACAAGATGGTCACGTGTTGACGACGTTGAAAAGGAGAGCATGAATGAAGAATTGTACGATAGCAATGGAAGCGAAAGATGTGTGGAAGGATAGAAAGAAGTGTCGAGAAGCTGCGTAATGGTATGTATGTATGTAAAATATTTGTATTATAATATGATTTAGAAAGGGACAACTCTCTACAAATTGCTACTTCACGAAGTAGGTACGTACATTTTTTTAAATAGGAATACGAGTACAGACTTCATAGTGGAAAGCGTTTTGCTCGTGGTGTGCACCGTCTTGTTAATATTAAATGTCTTTGATTATGACATAAAATAATACTTAAAGTAGATTTTCTCGTAATAACTCAAGTGGCGCTCTCTAGTGGTTTATTCAGTAAACTAATGTCGTAATATTGAAATCATAATTTCCCCCCCGTTTTCTTTGCTTTGAGACAAGTTTTTTTTAGTTTTATGTAATATGAATGAAAACTTTAAAACTTAATTAGTTTTCCTCGTTTTATGATTTTTGTTTTATACATTTTTATCCCTTTTTGCGCATTGAAGATTGTGGATGGTCGATAGTTGAATTTCTAAACATGCAGATTATCCTATCCGTGCATATAAAAAATAAAATATTATGGATGGGTGGCATGGAATTGTAGATTTTAATTATTTATACGTGAGGTTTTACGAATATCTTTCTACGCCTTTTACCGGACATTCGAAAACATATAGAAAAAAAGTTGGAAGACCTTTTCTTTATCGGGAAATCCACGGAGTAAAAGAATTTAGTGCAACAATTAATTCATTGAGTAACTACTATACCATCACGGCACATCCCACAAGTGGGGCAGCCAGCAAATCAGCTGCATAAAATAAATATGCAAGCTGTCGTGGCATATCCCACAAGTTGGGCAGCCAGCAAACCAGCTGCATATAATAAACGTGCAAGCTGTCCTCTCGGTGTCAATTAAGTAAATTAATTAAATAACAACAATCGATATTTAAAAAATATATTAAATATGTATTTTAATAAACTTAAATGCACTATAAAAGTCTTCCCAGTAAGCAATGCTTATTCCTAGATGGATTACATAAAAAAACAAAACCGCTTCTGGTAAACATGTCTAATGACAAAACGTCAAGCGGTTCTTTGTAAAAGGGAGACGAGTATTATTTTTATTTGCAACTTATTCATCCACAAAAATAATTTCATGTAAAACGTGACTCGGCTTTGCCTTAACAACGGTACGTACATATTGTAAAGAAAATACCCCTTAAAGTGCTCTACACATTCGCGGAACTTTCATCGCCGACAAGTATCCGATTAATGCGATTTTTTCATTCTACATTTATATAAATATCAGAGAGAATAAAACGTATGGTTGACATGAAGAAGCTTTGACAAAGATAGCGTTTTTCTTTTCTAATTTTCGGTAGTTGACTTATGTAAACTGTTTCTCACTTAAATGCTTACAACGTGTTTTATGCGATTCAACGCATAGGTTTTAGGCTGGGATACCGATAAATCTGTGAAAAAAAATACTATTTTAACATTTTTTATGTCACTGTCATTGTTGGTGTTATTTTTTTGTTTAATTCGTGTAATAAATAGTCAGTTGAGCCTATACCGTGTATATTTAACAATAAATAATAAGAAATCCTCCCCCTCCCCAAGTAAGAAAAACCATGCTTTAATAAATATTATGTAGAAGTTTGAAGTTAGTGAATATTTCACAAGCCTGGAGACTTTCAAGCAAAGTGAAGCCGTTTTCCTCATGAAGAGCAAAAGTGGACAGTCTAGAGTATCTAGTGGTTCTTAACCTGGGTTCGATCGAACCCAAAGGGTTCAGTCTTGGGGGTTCGGTGAAAATCATTTTAAAGGCAAGAGCAGAAGTCACACTGATTTGAAGTAAATATTAATTAATATGTTTCATGTTTTGATTTAACCATTAAAATTTAATGTTTTGATTTTTGTTATTTATTTTTTTTTATTTTGTACACGTATATATAAATATATACCATGTTTCGAATTTGTAAAAATCAAATTTAATTTTTCAAATTAGGAGGGGTTCGGTGAATGCATATGTAACTGGTGGGGTTCGGTACCCCCAAAAAGGTTAAGATCCACTGGTCTAGAGAGTCTTTGCTTTTTGATGTCTCTCACAAAAGGATACAATGTCTCAATTATATTTCGAATTTTATGTAATTTTTTTGATGTAACTGCTTATAAGAATTTTTAAAAAGACATTTTTTATCCATTTAACATAATACAATTGAATTTGTTCTTAAAAATACTAAATAATATATAAATCTATGTAAATAACGTTATATTTTTAATCCATCAAAATATTACGACGATCACAATTGTGCCATATTGAGAATTCATTTCGAATATTTTTTCTTGAGACAGGTATTCTGTAAAATATCTCATAATGTAAAAAGAAGCGCTGCAAAGCTTCCTCTCATAATGCGGTTTACTTTTGAAACAGGGCTGTCATTAAAATCAAACTAGGTAGGTATGTCGACTAAAAAAAATATGCGAAAAGAATAGTAAAAAAAAAACGATGTTTTATTATAAGACAATAATTATATTTCTTGAATTCTCATGTCAAATTCCGGATGTCTGCATAAGACATAAGTCAAAAAATACTTTTTATTCCATATCTAAATTGGAAAAGAATGAAGAGTAATTTTTCTCTTTTGAGTATTCGCCTTTGATATAATATGTAGGTACACCTAACCTGGTAGACAAACCGTACTTAGCGATTGACTACTGGCGAACTTTTCGACAATCTACCTACATGTTCCATATAATTATGCGTTATTGTTGCAGTTATAGGCGAAAATTCGTTTGTAGTCGATCGCCAAGTGCGTGTTTGTCTAGGGGCTAATGTTTTTTTTTATGGCAAACTGCAATATGTTTACGTTTATTCATATTTATTTTTTTACACAAAGATTAGGTACTACAAAACGTAAATATGAAATAGTAGAAGAATACAAATTAAATACCAGTAAATAGCATGTTGCTAACGAAATTTCAAAAAAATTACTTATTTTTTAATTGAATTAGTAGCAGAATTCCATAATTGGACAAATTAAAACAAGAGTTTGTAAATCAAAATCGGCAAGTTCCTCTTTCGCGACACAAGCTTTCAGCTTACTGTGAAAGGTGTATGAAATTGCATTTGGGTTTATAACAAAAACCCAGATATATCTTCAATACAAATAGATTACCGTCGTAATCTATTTGTATTAGAGTACAAGAGTCGAAAGACACCTATCTCGTTTTAAAATCTATAGTTGAATATAAAAATTGTTTGAAATTATCTAATATAATAATATGACATTATTTCTGATAGTACTCGAGTGATGGGAGATCGTATAGAGTGTAATTTTAGCTTACCAAAATTTGTTGACAAATAAAATGTTCAAATACTCGTACATTTGTGTGTGTCATGGGTGTATCCGGAAGTTCCTCTAGGGGGGAGGTTTATTATTATTCCTATCAAATCTGTGTAACTTTTTGATTTCAAATTGGTGTAGGATATTTAGATGATTTACATTCTATTTGTTTTTTCCCAACAATTTAAGACCCAATTTATAGAACACGATTCTGGACATAGATATAACTAAATAGGTACTTTTATGCATGTATGGTGATTCATTTGTTAATATTTTAATTTTAATATTATAAAGAGAGTACTAAGTGCGTATTTTATGTAATTTGTATGAAACATTTTACTTTTTTTAATAAAAAGAGGTAACATCCGTTGATTATATCAATAAATAAATTAATTGCATACAATCAATACACAGAGGACGAATTCATTGTATAAAGTATTACTTCTAAAATGAAGCAATCTTCTTCTTCGATACGAATTATCGCAAAGTTCTACTTCTAAAATGAAGCAGTGTTCTACTTCGATGCCGATTTTCAATACTTTTTTTTTATTTCACCAACTTTCCTACTATTTTCGTAATACAAAGTGAAGGTGATCCTAGACCCCGTTTTGCCCTCCTGGTTACACCCATGTACTGTGTACCTACTACACTATACTAGGATTTTTTTAAACTGGCGAACTATGTCATAAAATGTGCGAGCAAGAAAGATCGACTACCTGCTCCCGTCACACTCACATCTCTCTGTGAGTGTGACGGGAGCAGGTAGTCGATCTTTCTTGCTCGCACATTTTATGACATAGTTCGCCAGTTTAAAAAAATCCTAGTATAGTATAACGTTGTTTTACATACATGATATTATGATATATAGGATTATGAAAAAGATAAATTATCGCAATGTACAGTGTATTATTCTTTCAAAGTACTACCATAAGTACCTCCGTATTATTTTTATTATTGTAATATAACATGCGAGGGGAAAAAATTGTAACACTTTTTACTCTGTGCCATTATTGTGAAAAAGTCGTGGCTGCTCTACTTTCACGCAAGACAAGCGTTATGGAATGACAAATTATTGTATGTGGTAGAAAAAATAATAGGTACCTACACAATAATAATAATGTTTTGTTTATATTTTTTTTGAAAATGGCCTCGTGTTGAGTTAGAGAAATCGGTTTTACGTTTGACAAATTGTACGAATGTGGAGGATGCGAAAGAAGTATGTAAGGATGGATTAATATGGCGTACTGTTCTCTCTGCCTTCCTTACTTGGGATACGGCGTGTGAGTAGGTATAGTATGTTATATTTTTTGCCCCTTGTGAGGTAAACTTTTTGAGAACTGATAATCCATGGTACACATGTAGGACAGGAGCTCAATATGCGGAACATATCCTTTGACAATACTTTTGATGAAAAATGCAAGAAAGGAAATGATTCTGGGTATGACTGTCGACACTCCTCGACTCATCTGGTTTGAGGAAGTGTTTTAAAATGCCACAAACGCTGCACACTTTTAGGTATTCGTGGATGGGATGGGATGGGATCTCAAGGTGGGATCTGTTACGTCAGTCGTCGTCCCACTGATGTGGTAGCGTCGGCGATGCCAACACTGGCATAATGGTACTGATAGACTAAAGAGAGTTGAAAGAATAAAGAAATTGTCACCCAAACGATATTTTATATTGAAAATAAAATGTTTATATTATCATTCGCAGCGCAGTCAATTTAAAATCAAACTTGAAAAAGCTTCTTTGAATTATTTGTTTTGTTCAACGATAAGAAATAATGAGGAGAAAAAAATACTCGATGCATGTATATTTTAAGGTTCAAAATTCGATGTCATGTTAAAAAATTTGAACGAACTAAATAAGAAGACAGAATGACACAAATTATATGCGTCTTTTTTCATTTTAAGCATTGTCTCAAGGGATGACATAGAAAGCAACGAGGGAAATAAAGGGATAAGAAAATAAACATTTGAGATTCTCCCACTAGGAGGCGTTACTTGTAGGTAAGTACGGAAGACGTACCATATTATCATCTCTTCATAAATATTACTAGCTTTTTAACCCTAACAGCCGAATTCACAAAAAACGCGTTTTGAAACCTGGCCATCATGATTAAATTAAATAATATGTTACTTACAAAACAACTTATTATCTCGATTTAAATCGAAACTTAACCAATATCATACCAGTAATTCAAATTTTGACGATCAAAAATATGTAATGTTAGTAAGAAAGTTATCAAGTGACATTAAGCTAGAGCAACACTAAGTTTGGTACAACAGTTGGAAAAGCATTTATTTATTCCTTAGATTAAAATTAAATAAAAATAAAAATTAAAAATAGATCATATTTAGGTTGTATCATGAGTAACCCTGCAGACTTTAAAAGACAGACACGTGCTGAATATATTGGACAGGAGAGCATACATGAGGAAATGTATGAATATTATAAGAGTAAGAAGTAGAAGTGTTGCTTGATCCTATCTGCCAACTTCACAAGGGAAACACCATGTGTTTGTGTACATAAATTGATGCATGTTTTCGCAGACAAGCGATTTTGGAAACACACAATATTCGATGTAATGTAACTATGCGAAATGAACTGCGAATTTGTATCTAAAATAACTTATGCTTGCTTTTGATGTTGTCGGCGAGCTCATATTGTCCATGAAAACAATAGATTGTCGATAAAGTGTTGTATATTAACCTGAACTTAATTAAAAAGATACAATATAATAATAGGCTTAGCTATGTTAGTTGTGTATGAAGCAGGGTCACACAATGTATGTACATTTATACTATCATTGGGATTAATCGCTACAACTGCTTTGTTTCAGGATGATGGATATATTATAATACGTGAACATGCAATATATCTATATAGGAAAATTATTTTGATGACGTTGTTAGCTGAATAGATACAAACATAACAAACACATAGATAAATACATACATTTATTAACCGTACAATGTACCTACCTACGTTGAATGATATTCTGAGTTGATACACTGCCATCTGTAGAAGCTTGTAAATTTACTCAATACATTATATTGGACCACTTCACACAACCAAGTTTACATCACTGACATAATTATTATGTCCGACTTGCTCATGAAGTTGTCATTGCAATTTATAAAAGAGAGTTTTGAAACCTTTCGTAATGTTGTCCTGATGCTTGATCGGAAAAAGCACGTCTCGCCGAGATAGGTAGCGGGTTCAAGTTTCGTTCGGGAAACAATCAAACAAGGTGATTTTGTTTTTTACTAAGCTTTGTATAATGATTTGAATTTTTTGTGTCCAATTCGCTAATTATCGGCTATTGAGATTTTCGAGTTAAATTATTAAAAAAAATTCATTGCTTCCACTTACGTGTAAAAAATGTCTGGATAATTTATCAAAACAAGATCTCATTCTAATATTCGAAACGTTTCTTATGTTTGGAAATTCTCGTATATGAACGAAATAAGTTTTTAAGTCACAACCTAAGTGAAATAAATTAGAATATGTAAACACTTTGGGCAAAATACACTATTAATGAAAAGAAAATCCCCACGAAACAGAAGATAGAATGCAATCAAATTATAGATGAAAATATCCGACTAAAATGAGTTGAGTTCGTCGGTCGAGTCTCGGCCTTCAGAACATGGGGTCCGTGGTTCGATCCCAGGTGCCGGCAAACTCCCCTTTCACGGCACAAGCTTTTAGCTTAGTGTGAAAGGTGTATAAGGTTATATTTGGGTTTATAACAAACCCAGATATATCTTTTTAAAAAAAAAATCCGATACAAATCTAAATGTGTAAATAGACCCTTATACTGCGGGTTACTAGAGCGACAGATTGCATTGTGTGAATGAACTATGAACGCATTACATTCGAACCACGTTATTAAAAAAAGGGATGGAAAATGATTTCCTTAAAAACATCGTTCAAGTTATATTATAAACTTTTTAATAATCGTTTAGAATATTTACTAATGTTCTATTGTTTAACTAGATTATTGAGCACAACGCACAGATGACAAAACTAATCAGACATCTCATCAATTCCGCCAATCTCTGCAATGTCACAATACAATTGGCACGAAGAGGACAGTTTGCATGTTACTTACATGCAGCTGATCTGCTGGCTACCCCACTTGTGGGATAGGTATGCCGTGATGGTATAGTAGTAGTAGTAGTAGTAGTCACAATATAAGGTCCACCAATCGAGAAAGATTACCTAGATGCAACTTGAGATCCTAAAAACATGAATGCTTGGTAAAGGTTGTCCATGGATACCGAAAGTGATCACTTAAACAAGCTTAGAGTCGATTGATTAGCGTTGGGACGCATTTCTCACTTCTTCCGATTAGATTTTGTACCTACAATGTTACATTGTGCAAACATGGTTTCCCAATAGAGGTGTCTGATTGATAAAATTGTATCTATAATTCGACAGTAATGAGGTATGGCTACCATTCTGAATTATTTGATGTCATGAAATTTAAATTAAAAATATTTACTCAATTTTTTAGCCATCCTATTCATGAGATATACCGTATAAATATAAAAATCAAATAACTTTTGCTTTTCTAATAAGATTGTGTCCAAATAATAATCGACGATTTTAACATCATCATCGTTGATGTATTGACATCACTCTACCCGACTGCAGCATCCAATATAACCCTATTATTCTGTTCAGAGGAAGTAGACGATGTAATCTAGTTATATTACAATAACTATCTATGAATGATGTTCGATGAAACGCAACACATGACACATCGATGTACAATGTTTGTACTTCAATAAACATATCTAAGTAAACACCATAGTATGATATATAATATCAATAGACATACTCGTTTACCTCAGTTTTGACGCTCCATATCTTTCAAAAGCGTTCTTCGTTGATGTGATGTGTTTTCAATTTTCACTTAGGTTTTTGAGATAACCAATCAAAAACCTATCTACTTAATTTATAATTTTTAGAAGAAATGAGATCTGGGTACCGATCGCCTCGTTGTGATAATTATGTTTTAATCCAGGTTACTACCGATTTAAAAATATTTACTGTCAGAGTATTAAACTGAAATATGTCGAAACCGGTTACGTGGAGTAACTAAAAAAATAAGCATTTAATCTTTTTTTATATATAATTTGTAATGCTAAGAGTGTTGTAGCCTAAATATAATATTTTAAACTGATTTGAAATGATTCTCTTCAATTTACTGATAAAAAGTTACTTGCTGTTAAGCATTGTTGTCACACTAGACGTAATTTTGACGTTTGGTTTAAAAAAAAGAAGTAATTCAAAATTTCCAATAATGGCAAGCAAAGCAATTTAATAGTGACAACTGTAAACATGCGGGAAAAGATGTAAAGAAGATCGCTGAAAGGAATTGAATGCAAAGAAGAAAGTTAAAGGGGTGTTTAACAATTGACCTAAAATGTATAATGAAAAAGCCAAAGGGTGGACTATGTTTAACAATGGAGGCCCAAAATTACAATGCAGGCTTAAGATTCTCCTTAACCTTAAGGAACACATAAAGCTTCGCTTACCAAAATTACGCGAATTACAATGTCTCCTTAGCACGAATTTGCGGTTTAACCTACTCCTTAAGTTAAGGAATACCCGGGGGTGTCCTCAACATCGTTAAGCTTGCTAAAACTCAGTTAATTTTTTCATCACCAGGAGGCGCCACTAGTTACAATAAGAACAAACTGACGTTAATGTCATATGTTCGCGCCATCATTACGCTTTTTGTTTGTTGTTGCTTAGGTTGTTTCATTTGCGCTTCTATTTGGATTTTTTCGTTACTGACCCTGTTTCGTCGGTAACGAAAAAATCGAAGAGCTTTCACGAAAGCAAAACAACAACACGAAAAGTGGCGCGCGTCCCGATTAACATGACAGATGTGAGGTTAATGCATAGACAAAATCACGATAAAACAACTAGTAGGGCTACCAACTTAACCATATTTGTGGCTTAGTCAAGTCGCAGTCGAATATTGATTGAAATTCTCGTGTGAGCAGTAAGCTCGACTTAACTTTTAAGCCTCCTCACCAAAGCTCCACGATAAGCTACTGATTGAAATTTCGGGCCTTAAAGTGCACGTAGGAGAGGGTGAAAAACTTAAATCACGACTTTTGTTAAGCCATGTTAATACCATCAAACCGTTTGATGAAATATCACGTATGAGAAAATCATAAAACACCTTTTATTAAAACAATCGTGACGTGAGTTTTAGAAAACTTTGACACGTTTAAACTTGTTTATTGAGTTTATATATGTATTAGTTATGCGGTAGAATAAAATATGAAATAATTATCTCCGGTATTTTTATATCTGTACAGTGGAATTGCCAGTTAAATCAATTCGTTCGTGAGTAAATGTATTTGGATTGTTGGAAAGGTTATGATGATAAATTGTTTGATGTAGTTGGTTCGCTGGCTACGAAGTTTGTGGGAAATGCTATGATGAAGTGAACGAATGAATGAGTGAAGAAATTACTACGTGATGGTCAATTTTTCAATTTTCACTGCAAAGCACCCGCAACGGAAAGACATATATGCATAATGTGGTAACAATAATTAATACGAGCATACAAATGATGATGATCTTTGAGATGTGGTGCTACAGTCGAAAACAAAGAAGTGTTAATCAGGGTAGGCGAAAGAAGCCAACTCCTTAAAAGAATCAGCTAACAACGAGCTAACTGGATTGGCCACAACATCAGGCGGCACCCAGGCTGCTTATCACCATCGCGGAGGGTAGGACCGAAGGCAGAAATGGTAGAGGCCGACCAAGAGGCGCTTATATTGGACCAACTGAAGATGGACATGAACTGTGGCACACACATAGAAATAAAGAGACTAGTTGAAAATAGGTAGGAATGGAGAAGAAAATCCAAACTTGTTGCAGGCCAATCCAATTGATTGTAACTCATTATATATATATATATATATATATATATATATATATATATATATATATATATATATATATATAAATATATATATATACAAATGATAACCCTTGTCATTTCTTATATAACAAACAATTAAAATGAAATCTATCGATTGCTTTTAATAATAATATATTCTAGCCAATTGTCATTAATCATTTGTGTTGTAGAACAATGAGTTAAAAACTTTTATTAACATTATTCTTAGGTACCTATTTGACATAACTAATAGGGATAACATATGTTTATTTATACACATTGCATAATAATGAAGAGTCAAACGTTCTCCATGATTTTTGTTGTAATTATTTTCCCTTAATATCTATTTTAACGAGTTAGATTAGCCAGTTAACTGTATGACCCGCTAGTTAGATTAGGCGGTTTGTAAAATTCACGCATTCAAATGAAGGTCTAAGAAAGGTCCAGTTGCATTGTTGAACGCAATGTTCATCAATTCTAGCACCGCAGTGCCAAGTAAAAAAACCAAATTTCAACAATCGGGCTAGCTGCAATCAGGCAGAATATTGAATGATTGGTGCGTCATTACAATTCAACTAAACGGCTTAACATTCAATTGAATCATCATCATCGCCCTCAACGATCCTCTCGGGAACACAGGGCAGAAACCAGCCTCCTCCATTCAGAGCATCAAAAAGTCAATTGAATGCTGACATTTAACTAACCGCCTGGTCATTTTAACCAGCTAATCTGACTATCATGCAACATCGCTACACGGCGTTTCCCTTATGCGGTAGGCAGTAAGATAAACCATTCAAATTTAAAAATTCAAAATCTGTTTAAAGTACAAATTATATATTTAAAAAAAATATATGCTACATTTACACATGTCATGCGACCCAACTTATGGGAAAGGATGTATCTATACCGATAGATAGATATCTAAACCCTTAAATGCAATTTAAGTTAGAGATAAATAATTTACAAATACCTACCGTACTACAGTACGAAGGATATTTCTTACAAATAAATGACATTCATTCGCTTTCGATTGTCTCATATTTCAGACATAAGTATGAAATAAGACAGTTTAGTTGTGTTTAATTTTTTTCGTTTGTCAATTTCAATTTGTAATTTGTGTTTCTTCTTCAATTTGTAATTTGTGTTGTGATTCTAATTTTTGTGTTTATTTTTTAATGATTTTTTGTTTCACGATGTTGCCTTGAAAATCAACGGTGATAAAACGTAAGCAATGGTTTTTATATTTTAGGTATTTATTATATCCTTTTGCATAACTTGTTGCTTGTTAAAATTTAAGTATTTAATAAAATATTACCAGTTTTTGTATTGTACATGCCTTTGAAACCAGTGAGTTAATAAGTAAATAAAATATTTAGATAGATATGATGTAGACATGGTAAATTAGCAAATTTGTCATCTCAGTTGTTCTAAATATGGGGTTCCGTTCTATCTGCCTATTTGTAAATATGACGTGAAGATATACAGACATCTCAAGTTAGACATTAAAAAAAATATGAATCTGGGTTTGGAATAAACCCAAATGCGCCCCAGATAACCTCACACTAAGGAAAATAATTAATACTGTCGACCGAAGGTATTTGGTGGAAGTTCATGTTAAATTTATATAAATAAAACACTTCTATTTTGTACATCCACAGTAACTTTATAAATCGTTAGCCAGCTTTCAAGAGCTTCCGCTCTCATCATCACTTTACGTTAAACTAAATAATGCATGTTAGTCCGATGATGAGAGCGGAAGCGCGATTAATAAAGTCAATATGGAAGCAGGTACTTAATACAAGTGTTTTATTGTTATTCATTTAAGTGAGCAATTTGGGTGGAGCATTTTGCTATATGGGTGCGAGACGTGGACCATCAGCAAGAGTGAAAGCGGACGGTTAGCGGCATTTGAAATGTGTTGCTATAGACGCATGCTGAAGATTCATTGGTCGGAACACGTCGAAAACGAAGTAGTGTTAACCAGGGTTGGCGAAAAAAGGCAACTCCTCAAAAGAATCTGCCAACATCGCTCTAACTGGATTGGCCACAACATCAGGCACCCAGGACTGTTCATCGCAATCGCAGAGGGTAGGATCGAATACACAAATGGCAGAGGCCGACCGAGAAACGCCTATATGGACCAACTGAAGAGGGACATGAGCTGTGGCTCATACATGGAGTTGAAGAGACTGGCTGAGAATAGGGAGGAGTGGAGAAGAAAGTCCCAACTCGTTGCAGACCAATCCAATGGATTGTAACTCATTATATATGAGCAATTATGTTTGTCATAAAGGTGGAGTAAGTCGGCAGTGGGTGGAATCGAACCCGGGTCTCATAATTAAAAACCCGCGACTTCACCATCCGACTACTGGTCTAATAAATAAATATAACATTAAATAATATTGTGTTATATATATCTTCTACAGTACTGTCATGTCTTATTACTTATTGTACTTATGTAGTGTGTTAATAATACCTAATGCATTGTACAACGACCCCAAGATATGTATGTACACAACAATAGTAAGAATTGACGTATGAGGAACTCAGTATGTATGTATATAATATTTGTGCATGTTCCAATGTGCGACAATCAGGCACCGGACTAGAGTGAATGGCGCTCCGGGCAAAATGGTCGTCTACTGGCGATTTTTTCACATCAATTTTTTATTACTGATGAAGTTGATGTTTATTTTGTTAAAATCCGTATTAATTTATGAAAATAAACACAAAATATTTGAGTCTTAATATATTTACAAAGTCATTATCAAACACTTTGTCATTTTGTGTTCGACGATTTTGTAAGTCGAAACCAAGTTACTTTATCTATTATTGTATACTATACTTAACTACACCATCACGCCGTGTCCCAGGTGGGGTAGGCAGAGAGAACGGAACGCCATGTTGATCTATCCTTACATACCTACTTCTTTCGCTTCCTCTACATTCATCCAGTTTCTCGTACATGCACGCCGATTCCTATTACATAACACGCGAACGTCCTTGAGAATTTGATCCACGTAGTTTTTGGACGACCGCGCTTTCTCACACCCCCTTTTTCAGATAAATACACCCTCTTCGTCAATCTTACATCATCCATTCGCTCCACATGACCAAACCATCTCAATTTATTTATTTACCTATTATTAAATATAGTAAAACTCAAACAGTTTGTATTAATTTACATAAAGGGTGAAGCATTTAACAACCTTTATTAAAAAAAGATTAGTTTTAAAATTGCATATAAAAAACAAACCAAATAAATTTATCAATGTCAGACATAAAATTTACCTGATATACACGCGTATGTTTAACATTACACTGTCATATTACATATCATATAGTATGTCATATTGTCTTATAAATAAAATACGACACCCGCTAAAATTTGGCGCCCTGGGCAAATTCTCAGTCTGCCAGTAATATTACCCGGGACCTGATGGCATTTACTATTGTTATTCGTTTCTAGACTACTACGTCATAATGTACACATTAATTTTGTAATGCGACGTTTTTATGCCAAATGAAGTACTGAAATAAAAATATTTTAACCCTTTAAGGTCAAGGGGAAAAGAACTTCTAAATATAATCTCATTTTTTTTATTATTTTTTTCAAAATAGATGAAGACAGAAGTTCAATTCCCGGAGTGTAAATATTGGCTCGAAAGATGTACAGTGGTAAAACTGAGAAATGTCACGACATTGTAGTCTTTTACTTTTTTTGCTTTTATGTAAGAAATAGTTTTAGTACGTTTAAATTTGGAACAATATGAGGTGTCATTCAGTTCTGGTCTAACTGTCGTAATAACAGCTATTACTTGTTTATTCATTTGGTTCAATTATTTCATTTACAGTTGGTCCACGTGCTTTATTTATATTTTTCTTATTATCTTTAAAACCCCAAAATATTGTTGACTTAGTATCATTTTAAATAATTACTGATCTTACTTTTTTATTTATAATACCTACTAATATTTGCCGTATTGTGTGTGTCCTTTTGAAGACCAATAAAAATTTATTTCCGATACATTTTTTTCCAAATCCACGATGTCTAATGTTACTTCATTGTATTTTTAAGATTTTAACTTTTCTTTTTTGACAATCAACCTGAGACACATATTTAAATTACTCGTAGAAAACTTTAGTTCCTGAAAGGGTTAAAATATGACATCATTGGACGTTTAAATAGTTATTTCAGACTAAATTTTTAGACTTGAAAAGTGTGAAGTTATTCAAAACAAGTTTAAAGACCCTATCATTCTCGAGAAAAAAGATTCATTATAGTAAAACAAATTGTCAGACTTTCATTATCATTTTAAACATTGAACAATATCTCATCAGAGAAGAACGAGCGCCACTTATTCCTATCCTTAGATACACTTCGTCTTTTTGTCACTGTCAAACAAATCATCATGCAAGCTCTCCTATTCAATGTGCTTAACACGTGGCTGTCCTGTAGGATCTGGTTTATAATTATGATCTTGCTAACTGATCCTCGGACAGCCACGTCTCCGGATACCATTTTTCTCAGTAACGTATATTTTCTTGGTCATTCTGTCCTCGTTTATTCATTGCACGCTCTTCTGTCTGTAATACTTTTTCTGCAATGTTTTGAAATTTCTGGGCGGTATAATATTATATCTGGAAGAAAATATTGTGAATAATTTTCTGTCAAACGATTATTGAGTCCGAGTCTTTTCCGTAAGTTTTTAAATGCCCTGTTAAAGATAGATGTTCAAAAGAATAAAGACATTTTGCATTTTAAATTCAGCGATGAGACTTGTCACCCATCCCAAATGTCTTTATTTTTTGGTCGGCACCGAGAAGACTAATTGCATGTTTATTGCATGCAGCTGATCTGCTGGCTACCCCCCTAGTAAGATATACATAAATAGTAATTAAGTATGTTTGAAAATGCATTTTCTTTACACATGTCAATGTATTTATTTGTAATACTCGTATACATATACATATATTGTGTGTATGGGGATTACCTTTTCGCAACTCGAAGTCAAATGTAGAGATCAAGAAACTACTTTCACAAGATTATAACAACTAAATATCATAATAATATGTACACACATACTATACACATAATTCATTCTTGATTAATACGGATATAATACTCACTGAGTAATTAGGTAGTACCACGTGAATATTTCAATCTGTTCGTATATATGTTAACTTATATGTACTTTATAAACATCTTTGGTAGACAAGATAGAGATAAAATAATACACTCTATACCAGATCACATCTTTTATAAAGCTTTTAGGCTAAAAATATTATGAATATTTTATACGAGATTGACAGAAATATAATGGTTTATAATATGATACCATGTCATTTATTTTGCTAAAACATAGCATTTTATTTCATCGTGTTTAATGCTGCGAGAAAAAATTAACCTTTTTTATAATCTGTTATGCCAAAACTTGTATTGGCATGAAAAATCTTCTATAATAACTTGTATGGATATAAAAATAATAAACTGCTATAATAAAAATAAGACCATAGTAAATCATGACATGTCGCAAAATTACATAATATTTTTATCACGGTGTTGTTGCCAATTTTAAATAATACACTCAAAAATTTTGTCATTTCTTTAGAAAGTACATACGTTGTATTCTTTAATTCATTTCTTGTGTTTGGGTCCTGGGCCAAAAAGCGGTCCTACTACTGCAAGAAGCAGATATTCGAAAAAAATCACGAATTAGACATTTTAATATCTTCAATTCAACAGATATTTAATATCAACGATACAATGAGGATAGCTTGCATATTTAAAAAATATGTACGTGAATTGATTAGTTAACTAGCTGGTTACACCACTTTTGTGATAGTTTAAAGATGTTTATTTCCTGAACAATGCCAGGTAAAAGTATGTACTTTAATGAAACAATAATTATGTAGGCACACGAACATGATGTACGTGTGAACATGTATGTATGTATATAGTATGTTCGAGGGTTCAGCTGACAAGTATTCTAATAGAAAGTTGATTACTATTATCATTATGGCCAAAGAATACTAAATGAAATCATAATATTATAAAAGTGTACCTATATGTTGCTGCCAGATAGTTGAGTTAACTGAGTTGTTAGCCGGTCGGTTATATGCCGATATTCAATTGAATGACTTATAGATATTAAGCCAAATTGTTTAACGCAACGTTTATCAAGCCTAGCGCCACGGTGCCAAATAATGAAACTAATTTTCAACAATCGGGCTAGTTTCGATCGGACAAAATGTTTAACGTTTTTGTTGAATATTGAATTTCTTACGGTTATTTGGCGGATAAAGGAAAATCGAAATTAAATCATCGAAGCGTCTTATAATTCATTTTCTGAATGAAAATTATTGATGACACGTGGACCATCAAAATGAGTAGCATGAATCGGCTGAAGGCATTTGAGATTTGGATGCATGTATGTAAACTCTGGACGGACATGGTCGGCAAAGCAAAGGTTCTCCAAAAAGGAAACTTTATCTTATATCGGGAAAGCGACTTGTATGTTTATTATATGTGTTGTTCCGCTGGCAACCCTATCTCAGGAAAATGCTGTGATGGCATGAACGAATGAGAATTTTGCTGTTTTACAAACATTATTATAATTTTACAATTTATTTTCCATAAAATATAATACGTTTCGTTAATTTTCTTTCGATTTTCCTTTATCCGCCAAATAACCGTAAGAAATTGTATTATTATTACTAAGATCTCTTCATTTTTTGCTTTATAATCTCTAGTCCCTTGACATCCACAAATTACGCGGGAAATAATATGACAGAATGACACAATATCGCGCGCTGGCGCTAGAGTCGCGTCTTTCCCTCTCCAGCAGCACTTCGTTATTTATGAATAATTCTAATAATGAGATTTTCTACACGAAATTTGACATTAATCCTTTTACCCACATGTTTAAGAAGCGTGCCCTCATATTTTATTTTTAAAACGGTGTATAATTGACAAGCAAAATTAAATTAGGAGATATTTTTTAGATTTCATGAAGAATATTGTTTGATTTATAAAATTTGAGAATGTTTGGGTATTAGGTACACATAAAACATTGGAATAATCCTGTTTTGTTATATGTATAATTTTCTACGCTGTGTAGGTGTATATATTTTATGCTGATCAAATGCGTGTAATGTGTATAAGTAAATAAATAAATTATTATAATTATTGGATCATTTATATTGCGCCGTTTTTATGATTCAAATTACCTCAATGGAGTAATTTCACGAGTATTTTACATTATAATTAATTTCTTTTTATGTTATGAATTTTTTGACACAATTGGATGTCGGGAACTGGATTTTTAACTTACTAGAAGTGTAGATGTCAAACATATTTTGAACTACTCCAGATTAATCATTCCAATTGATCACACTCATCCATAGTCAACCTATTTGAATAGGTATTAACTAGGTACCTAGGTACCTACCTGAATAGGTACCTAGTTAATACCTATTCAAATTGGTTGACTATGGATGAGTGTGATCAATTGGAATGATTAATCTGGAGTAGTTCAAAATTCAAAAAATTCAAAAGTTCAAAAGTAGTTCAAAATGTAATGTTGTCATAATGCTTATTGCTTCTATTTGATTTTATTATACTAATTATATTTATTAAATTTTGTTTAATGATCTATTCATATTATGTATATATTAATTTATTTATATTGTTTTCGATTATGCATTATTATTTTTTGTCTTTCTGTCTTGTTTGAATTTACTTTTATGTGCTGTTTATGTCTGTCATATATTTTATACATGTAAAAGGCTAACGCCGTAAGTTGAATAAATAAATAAAAAATAAATAAAAAAATATGATCAATTTCTTATTATTTTTTACAAAACAAATTTGTTTGATAGAAGTAAGGGCTTCGGGCAGCTACATAACCGCCATTTACCCTAAATCAAATGTTATATGCAGTACCGAAATTTTCACTGTCGAGTGATTTCATACATCCAAAAAGGTCTGCTTTTATATTTGAGTTGACCGTTAGCCTGAAGGAAGATAGTCTCAAGCTTCAAATTGATAGATTCTCGGTTTGATTCCTTCCGCTGACGATCTACTACTACTCATTCACGACATTATATAATTTGTTGACTCTGAACGTAGGTATTTGATGTTTATTACAATTCTAGAATAATTTAAAATTAAAAATATATATCCTTTGAATAATAGATTTATCGACTCTGGTTGACTGATAAAATACATTTTATTTTTTAAACATTTACAATTTACATTAATCATATTATGTTTTAACTTAAATACAATAATGAGAATTATTCACAAATATTCGCATGCATTTGGATTAAAAATATTTGGTATCTATGTAATGAGTTCTCCGATACAATGGATATCGGGAACTGAATTTTACTTACTAGAAGTGTAGATGTCGATGAGTGTGATCAACTGGAATGATTAATCTAGAGTGTTTCAAAATATGATTTGATAGTTACCAAATATTCTTAAAAGTTTTCTTAAATTGTTTAAAGTCTCATTTCTTGTTCCATTCTAAACACACAACATTAATTCAATTCAGCAATATGATGCGCCATCCATCCCCAATGTTGGTAGGTACACTGAGAAAAATACTAACGAAATTTCACAACGAATCATTGGTACGTACTATCAGATTAGGACCAGAGATAGTACAAACGATTCATTAGAACGAATCTATAATATTAACTTTTCGCAAGCAAATTGTTGGTAAATTTACCAACGACTTGTTTGCGATAGGTACCTAAATATTAATCTGATAGTACGTACCAATGACTCGTTGTGAGTATTTTTCTCAGTGTACATAGGATATGCGTGTTTATTGCACTAACTTCTCTCCTGGCTACCGCATTTTGAATAGATTCAATAGGTAAATATATAATCATGTTTAAGTTTTGAACAAATCACATGACACGTTTTGATCATTCATCGATAAAACATCAATTTATATCAATTTGCATTCGACTCATTTCTCGAAAGTTTGGTCGCGTGAACAAATTTCGCAATTCAGTTAATAGTATACAATGTAAAAATACTTGCGCAACGATTGCTAAGTTATTCACATATGTATATAGTAAAGTAATGTCTTATTGTGAAACATCAGATTATATGCAACTCAGAAATAGCAGAAATATGCTCTCCTCTCCGTGACAGCACAAAAGAAGACATTCAGAAAGGATGGAAAACTTCATCGCCGAATTACTGTAACATATCTTTATTTTATCGAATACTTGCCATTTACATGACACTTGAAAACTTATGAAAAAGAGTGGGAGATAGATTCTTTGCTGGTTGCTCCACGAAACACCATACATACATACATTGCTATTATGTTTGCATCAGTGGCGGGACCAGACTTCTTTGTATTGGTCATACTTTCGCAATGAAATTTTTCTTCTGTCTACAATTTGATATCTGAATTTAAGAAAACACCGGATATTTCATGACCTATTTTATATGCATATTTCATAGACGTGTTTCGTCTTTGAAAGACATTGTAATCTCAGATGCAATAAAATTCTCTAAAATACAATGAAGTACCTAGGTAGTAAAAAACATTTTTTTAAATTTCATTATTGAATTCTACTACCTCAACACCGACACAGTGAAGAGAGGTTGATGTAGTTCAGAATCTCACCGTTTTTATTTACAAACAATTTAGATCTTTTCTCAACACTATTAATTTACAATATAATTTAAAACGAAAAGATAAAAAGCTCGTTCGGTGGAGCAGAAAGAGAAGACGGTTCTGGAGGGACCATGTGGACCACATAAGTAGTGATAGATTAGCCCACATCGCCGCGAACGTGACTTTACTAGGACGAAGATTGCCTGGAAGGCCACTTAAAAGATGAAAGGATAGTTGATCTTCAGCGTCGCAAAAAGAACCAAAATCCGAACAAATAGTGATCAATGATCTACAACAAGTAGAAGAAGAAGGTTAAAAAATCAATGTCGATACAATCAATGAAATATCCAGCTTTTTTCAAAGGCATGCGGCGCTTTTATGCATGTATAGAAAGCTCACCACTGCTATGTACAAATATATAATAATATATGTATGCAATGTGTTGAGATGGTGAGAATATGAAAGTGCAGCCGATAATAACTTTCTCCGCTACGCTAGCTGTTGTCGTCGTATCATACATATAATATCTGTGTCACTTTGCCGGGTCAATACGTATATAATAATATTATAATATGTAACAGTTGTCTTTACAGACACAAACATTAAATATGATGTACTTCAAAACCATCGTAATGCAAATATTACAAGTCTATAATTAATTATATACGTGGAATCCTTGGAATATTACAAGTCTATAATTAATCATATACAATGGAATCCCTGGAATATTACAAGACTATAATTAATTATATACATGGAATCCTTGGAATTATTAGAAGTCTATAATGAATTATACTCATGGAATCTTTGGAATGTTACCAGTCTATAGTTAATTATACAAATGGAATCCTTGGAATGTAGGTTCTTACACTTTTCTGTGAATTGAAAGCAAATACTACAACTACTACCTATACCATCATGGCATATCCCACAAGTGGAGAAGCCAGCAGTGTAGACTCTAGCCGCATGTAATAAATATGCAAGCTTTTTAGACTGTGGCAACAAAAATCTAATTCATTTAAAATTGAAAGCAATATTATATCCACATTTAATATCTATATATTTTAAAGCTAGAATATGTACATCGCTGGTCCGTAGAGTTCGCGGCACAGAATACTGCCCTGCTAAGTAAAAACACAGTAATTACCAAACACAAATGTGTCAGAATCGCAGACCAAGTGTAAAATTACCTTTTGTGTGTATTTTTTCAAGTATTAAAAAAACATACCACAGTCATCACAAATATCTAAAACATTCAATAATTTTTTAAATATGATTCCTTTTAATAAACTAATTTATAATAGATATTTGTGACGACTGTGGAAAGTTTTTTTTTTGATACTTGAAAAAATACACACAAAAAATTAGTTTTAAACTTGGTCTGCGATTCTGACACATATGTGTTTGGTAATTACTGTGTTTTTACTTAGCAGGGCACAATAGGCCTCCCTGAGTGTCCAATAAACGGCGACTAATCGTAAAAATCACATACTTATAAGAAAAAAATTATTTATCATATTCAAATCAATAGCGATGAGGTAAACCACCCTTTCTAAATATTCAATTTATTTTTGGTTCGTAGAGGTTGATTTGCACATATATTACAAGCAGTTAGTCAACTGGCTAGCCTATTTGAAGGAGATGCAGGTGCAAATTATATTAAAGACATTCAGAATGGATGGGAGTGCACCTCATCAATGTAGCATTTAAGATGTTAAATGTCTTATATCGTGATTAGCAGGATACTGGACAAATACAGGAGAGACTGGGAGACCCACGTAATTCAACTAATTTAATATACATGTTGCATATTGTGTAAGTGGAAAAACTGTTTTGTTTATAACATATTTTGTTTAGTGCATTTATTAAACAATTAAATAGTAAATTAATTAAATAAAACAATGTTTTATTCTACTATTTGTTTATTTGACGAGAGAGACGTCTTTCGTCTTATTAGGACATTGTCAATCTCCTGACAATATTGACAATATCCTAATAAGACGAAAGACGTCTCTCTTATTAAATAAATAAATAGTAGAATAAAACATTTGTTTTATTTATTTCGCTATGGAATTCTACTACCTAAACACCGACACAGTGAGTAAATGAATTCGCCGATCGCCTTAAAACATACGCGATATTTTTACGTCTAATATTATGCATTGTTTAGTTTCTAAAACGTGTCAGTACCGAGACACCTATTCAAGTTGTTTAGTTGTTGCAAATTTTGTCAACTTCAGTATTAAAATAAGTACACCCAATATGAGTATTGTAGTTACAATGTTATAACCCCCAAAAGTTCCATTTGCATTGTCTTAATGTTCTTTCTTGATAATATAACCTACATTATATACAAACACACAAAATAATATTAATTTTATACATACAATGACGACATTAACAAACAAACTAACAGACAAGTGCGTCAGGGGGGAGCTGCGTCTTTTACAGGCAGTTATAATAATATTATTGCTACAGTTATAATATACTAGCTGACCCAGCGAACTTCGTACCGCCTAACAATCAATGAATGATTAATTATAATATTTTGAATTTCTTTACAAACTCCCGGCGTAATTGTGCAAATGTGTAAAAATAAAATTCATTAAGGTATGTTGAACAATATTAAATTCAACTCCGATTTTTTTATAAATTATCTGCTGCACGTAATATAATTATGTTGGTACTAATTTTTTTTGGGTAGATACCTATTCATTTTAAATTTATAAATTTTTTTTCCATGATTTATTCAAAATTGAAATTTCAGAACCACAGATGTTAAATTGTATGGATAACGATTCTGATTTGAAAATGTATACAAAAAATATTCTAATAATAGGCCAATCTATGAAAAACTTCATCGTTGATTTTGTATAATTATCCATATTGTTTTTTTTTTAACACAACAAATAAAAAGTCGTTGATGGTGGATAAAACATTAAAAAAAATCATCCTTATGGCAACACGTGACAGCGGAACTGTCATACAAAAGTCACTGTCATACAAAAATACAATCCAAATTTCTGACTTTTCCGTTGGAATTTCCAAAAAAATTCTTTCATGCAAACCGTCTCCTGATAATAATTATGAACACAACAAAAAAAGAATCAGCCAATTCGGTTCAGCCGTTCTCAAGTTAAGGGGGAACATACATGGTCAACTCATTTTTATATAATATAGATTTCAAGCATTCGCGTATAGCTTTATTGTGTACCTACAAAAGAAAATGTGTTTGTAAAATCTTGTTTGTATCAATGTTCTGTGCACACAGTGAAGTATATATTTATATGCAAATCATCACGCAATTTCTCTTCATGTAGCGTTATTTATATATACCCAATACTTATATCTTAAATTATATAATTTTATGTGGTGTGCTGTAAATTTATTTTGTGGTTTGATATGATTCAATGTGTTTTATTTTTATTTTATGATTTGACATGATGAATGTGCTGTAATTTTATTCTATAATTTGACATGACAGTGTGTTTTATTTTTATTTTGAAATTCGATGTGATGCAGTGTATTGTAACTTTATTTTATGGTTAGATATGATACAGTTTTTTTTTATGATTTGACATGATGATGTTGATATGTTGTAATTTTATTATGTGGTTTATGTGACACAATGTGTTTAATTTTTATTTTTATAATTTGAAGTGATGCAGTATATTTTGTTTTTGTTTTGATTTTAATTTGATACGATGGTGGTGTTGTACAATTGTTGTTTATAACTATGTATTAAAGGCGTAAGCCGTATGTATTATTATTATTATTATACAGATTAATTAATGTTAAGAATTAAATTTTGTTACATTGTTTTACCTGACATTCGAATAATCTTGTTTTTGGACGTCATCCATACATATTTATTTGTTACTATTGATATAATTTTAATTTTATTGACATATTTATCATTGTAATTTTTTTTTTTTCTGTTTCTTATATTATTCTTCTTTATTTGATCGAAGTTAAGATGGTTTGGGCACGTGGAAAGAATGAATGAGGACAGAATGACTAAGAAGATATATTTGTCCGAGAGGAATGGTGCTCGGAGACGTGGACGTCCGAGGATTAAATGGCAAGATCATTTAAATCAAATCCTACAGGACGGTCACGTGTTGAGCACGTTGAGCATGCATGAGGAATTGTATGACAGTGACGGAAGCGAAAGATGTGTGCAAGGATAGAAGGAAGTGGCGCTCGATCCTTTCTGCCTACCCCGCGAGGGAAGCGGCGTGATGGTATGTATGTATGTATCAGGGATGTTGCGAATATTCGCATCCGCATCCGCAAATGCGGAGCTTCCGCATGTATTTGGACATCTGCATCCGCATCCGCATCCGCAATAATCGATGCGGATATTCATGCGGATGCGGATGTAAGACAATTTGCGACAAGAAAGAAATGGGGCGGGGCCGGCGAATGGCGCGTGCCGTTCGCACTTGACATTAACCAATGGGAACGAAAAAATTGGTGACAAGATCCGAAGCGTTTTTATTTTTGCCGGTTTTATTTTATTTTTTTATTTTTTTTTGCCGGTTTTTGCAAATGACAAAAAAAAATTCACCAAAAAAACCATCATATTATTGTAGCAAGAATTTCGTCACATATTTGACAGTGGGGCCTACCAACTAAGATAGTTCCTAATTTTTTCTATAACATCTTCAACATCCGCATCCGCATCCGCATCCGCGGATGTGAGCCTTCAAAAATCCGCATCCGCATTCACATCCGCGGATGTGTAAAAATCGACATCCGCAACATCCCTGGTATGTATGTATGTATTTGATCGAATTGTGTTGCCTTCTTTTTAG
This sequence comes from Athripsodes cinereus, assembly GCA_947579605.1. Lineage (NCBI taxonomy): Eukaryota > Metazoa > Arthropoda > Insecta > Trichoptera > Leptoceridae > Athripsodes > Athripsodes cinereus. The sequence goes on from OX388329.1 coordinate 2,708,233, forward strand.
AAATGATGTAAAACGGTAGGTACTTTGAACATACAAACGCTTATGCTGAGAATTTTGATAGCAAAATAATGAGGAGGACAGGTGACTAAAATATTGTTATATGGCTGAAAGAATGGTGCTAGGAAATTTCGTCGTTCGATGATTCAATGGCAAGATGGTGTAAATGATATCCTATAGAATAGACACGTATTGAACACAATATTGAACGGGAGAACAGACATGAGGAATTGTATGACAACTTAGGTAATAAAAAATAAATCATTATTGCCTATAAAATTAATTAATTAATTAGGAATTCGTTGAGCTGGGAGGAGCTGCAAAAAAGGTCGTGGCTTTCTGAGGGGGGATGGGAATATAGAATTTATGTTTTTTTTAATGTATCGTTTTTTATCGTTTTGCTGACCGACACGAAAAGAAGAAGAACCACTTCTTCCGATTAGATTCTACACAATGTTGCATTGTGTAGACATGGTTCTCCAATCGAGGTTTCTGATTGGTTTTGTCATCTGCACCCAAATCCGGTTTAACAATAAAAAAAATTAGTAAATATTCTAAACATTTGTTGCTGACTGGTCGAACTAGCAGCCGATAAAGTATTGAACTTAATTGTTCCGGCGCCATTTAGACGGGAGATCGCGATCTATTTGAGATCTGAAAAATGAGATCCCAAAAAGATGGTTGCTTCTAAGGTTTGCATAAAGCGTCTCTCGATTGGTGGACATTACATCGTGACAGTGAGAATGGTGGAATTGGTGAACGTTGTCCATTGACACCGAAAGTGATCACTTAAGCCAGCCTTGAGCCAATTCGTAAGCGTTGGGACACCTTTCTCACTTCTTCCGATTAGACATGGTTCTCAAATCGAGGTTTCTGATTGGTTCAATATTGTCACAACAAAATGATAAAAAAATAAGTCATGCTAAATATTATACAACAGAATACTAACAATGAGCAGTTAAAGCGGGGTCTTGTTGTCATACAACATCTTCCAGACAAGGCAATGACAGATGTGATTTTGGATAAATTGACCACTTAACACAATCAAACATTTTTCAAATATTAACTATTGTTTTTAATTGTCTGTGTCCTCTAACTTGTAAGATAAATTTACTTATCCTTCAAAAGATAAAAAGAACACTTACATACTTATCAACTAGTAAAACATTCAAATCAATGTAACGACCTCATCACTGTAATTCTCCAAGGTGAAAAGTGCAAAAATCATCAAAATTAATAATTACAATCGAGTATTTCCTTATTATAACTGTGTGAATGCAAGTTAAGTAGAAATACGACAAAAAAGACAAATAGACAATTATTGAGAAATTACTTTGGTATATTATGTCTTTTGAAAAGGAAGTCGCCAGTTAATTAATTAATGACAATTTATTTAAAACAATCTTAAATCACCACTCATGAAATAACCATCAAATTAATAATTTACCTTATACAATAGTTTGTATTACACAGAATTATACTAACATATCAATGTTCTTAATATAGACTGGAGATTGATAGGAAAATTGATAATGCGACCAATAAAAATTTGCGTCCAATATAATCTCATACCTATCAGTCTAAAAGTGGCCTTGGTTAAAAAACATAATTATATTCATATTTCGCTCGAGTCCCTCATAATGGGGTGTTCACATTTGGCGAATATCGCCAGCCGAATTTCAAAATATAACGCCAGGCGAAAAAACAAAATTCGCCGTACGCCCATTGATCGTCACACCTGTTCACACAAGTCCACCGATATAGAAACGATCTGTCAGATGCGCTTTGATTTTGACACTGTTTTCAAAATGGCGTCGAGATGGAGATCGCGAAGTGTTTATTTTTAGTCGAAAATGTTATAGTAGAGGTTATAAGGCGCCTTTTAATTAAGGAAACAAACGCCACAAACCAACAAAAAAGATAACAGCTGTCACGAAGCGGGAAACATTTTAAAATTTATAGGTTATAAAGCTTTTACCATAGACACAAACGCCGCGCATATCTGCGCATGTGCAAATCGTTCGATCGCCCGAGAAAGTTGGAAAGTGGTCAACTCGAGACGATATCGTTTCTACTGGTTTTTATCGTTTCAGACTAGCTGTCATTTTGTTCACACGGTTCAAATGGCTGGCGATATTTTGGTGCCCTAGCGATATTCGCCAAAGTGAGAACACCACATAACTGCATTTTTAAAGTATGTTAGTATTGATTCAGAATATATTGATGGTACATACAATAGAAGTGCACTATTAACAATAATCGCCACAGTTCGTTTATGCTATTTTTATAAAGGTACATAATATATTTTGTGATTGAGAATTGAAGGACATTCATTTCTTTTTTATTGTAAATGTATTTTTATGGGTGTACAAGTATTAAAGATGTCCTACACTTCAGCATTAGTAGAAAAAAAGATATCACGTTTCATGTATATATAGTTCGACGGCTTTTTTTTATTTTTTTTTACTTTATGTCGCTTCGTGTGAACACCACATAATATTGAGGAAATACCTTTGTGTTGCATAAGGAAGATAGCCCTCGTCTACGAGTGGATGGCCTTTAAATATATTATAATATGTAATATAATAGAACAAAATGAGGAAGAGTCGTGTGTCCAGTCATGGTCAAATAGGCACACCTTGAAATTAAAATTAATTTGCAGGTTTGAAGTGTTCTATGTAAACACATGAATTTGTTTTAGATAAGTATAATCCAATAATTCTTAATTCTGTATATTTTTTCGAATTTTTTTTGTTCAAACATCGATGTCCTTTAAGCATTAAGCACAATGTATAATTGTCTTACAACCAACGTCAGTTTAAAACTGGATGCAAAATTTGATCGACCGCATGACCGATTTTATTTCTTTGAATTACCGATCTAGTATATCTTTGACCTCATCGCCGAATATAAATATTAACAATATACATATCATTCAGAGAGTAAAAACAATTAATATTGTGACAATCAGAGTTATAGAAAAAAATAGTTTACACAAAAATATTATCAACAATAACTATAGATATTGATTATGTAATGAAGGTAATATACGTATAATATCAAGCAACTGTCATAATAGATAACATATCAATAGATAAAACTATTCATATCTGATAACACACATAATATGTAAGTAAGATCAATTCGCTTGCTATCAATACATGTGATAACAAAAAATGAACACAACTACCTATTTTTTTAGGATTATCAATTATTCTCAGCTCTTCAATAAGCCTTTCTTATCTTAATCGTAATGAATTAAGATAACAGTCAACTTATAAATCGTACGATGCAATCTTAGATCAAATTAATTTATTTATGTAACATGCATATATACATATGGACAATTTACACAGATCGAGCGATTCTCAATATTATGAATCTTGTATACTATGTAATACCCGGATCCAGAAAAATTGGACAAAGTCTATTTTTTATTATTAATTTAGGCAAAATAAAAGAAACATTGTACTTTACACTCAAATTTAGTTATAACGTTCTCGAAACTACTTGTTCCATCATCAGTAACAATACTAAACAATATGCTTTCATTATGACAATAATATTTGGGAGCGCGGACATTTCATAAAAAGATTTATACAGCCGCCATTTTGTGAATGTAAATTATATTTCTTCGTGTTTTAAATTCACACTATTTGCATTCAAGATAAACATATATGATTAGTTGTGAATGAAATATACAATTCGCAATGCAATCTTATACAGAAGGTAAAAATATACAAAAATCATTACAAATAATATTATGTTCTAATATGAATCAGTCAACCAGATTTTTGTGAAATTTTTAAAATGTACTTAATCAATATCGAGTCGTATAAAATACGTAGGTACTGATAAAATATACGTGCATCTCAAAACTTTATTCAGTTGAATCTAGAAATATTAATTGCAGAATTAGACTAAAATATTTAAATAGACGAATAACGCATTCCAAAGTTGAATGTTTAATCGAAGCTTAGTGAAAATTTCACAATTATTTGAATCAGAGTTTGACAAAACATTATTGCAATAATTTGAATCAGTGTTTGGATTTTGCAATAATTCTTACCAAAGAATTTGCAGAATTGGAAAAAGAAGACTAATTGAACAAATATTTTACAGATTAAGCTTAAGTTTGAGGTTTACAGTTCTTAGAATTTAAACCAAGTTTAACTAAGCTATGCAGTTTGGTAATAAAAATCAGTAATACCTTTTCAGGGTATTAAACATATAACCATACCTTTTTAATTGTTATAATTATAACAATAAACAAATTATGTGGATATTTTATTAATAGTAATATCAACACTTCAATTAGCTAATTTAACATAAATTTAAAAAAGTAGTTTATTACTGCGTGTATTATTAGGTCAATAGTATTTCTGTAGTCAAACATTTAACAATACAAATAGGTATAATAAATCTTCGAAACACTAATAAAACAATATCGATAACTAATCATAAATTGTTATCGTAACTGGGTTACTATTTTTACGATAATCTTGTAAAGTAGGTATATTATGCTATTATTTCGAATAATTCAATTTACAAATAAGTATATTAATATTTTAAGAAAAATATGGTTAGAAATTATTTTTTATTTTGCCAGATGTTGATCTCGAAATTATACTATAAAATTTTGTATTCTGAGACCTAAAAAAGGTCCTCACTTGGACGAAAGGAAAGTACTCTTTTTTATGCTGTGTGGTTATGAAGGTACTTAAAGATTTGTTCGTCCGAAATGAAAAAGTGCTTTTTTCTCCCAAAAAAGGCGACAGCACGAAACCTAACATCCAATGAATAAAGTCAATTATTATCTGTCAGGAAGGTGTCTTAATAAGTCAAATGTTTATTGCTTAACTGGATTTGCGGACAACGTGCTGACGACAAAACAAATCAAGAACGTTTTCCATGTACACCGAATATGATTACTTAAGCCAGCCAAGAGCCGATTCGTAAGCGTAAGGATTCCTTTCTCACTTATTTCATTGAACAATGTTATATTGTGTAGGCATGGTTTTCTAATCGGGCTGTCAGATTGGCTAATAAGACACTTATCCAAAAAGCAACATATTCAATTTCTAATAATTCTAAAGTCTGTACGTGCACAGAGTGAAAATTCATACTGATGATATTTAATTTTTATTACAAAACAATGTTAATTTTTCACTGTGATTTATTTCAAATCTCGAATACTTTCGTCAACTGCGGCGTACATAACAGCTGGATGCGAACGTCAAACATCAATAATCAAACAAAAATATCAAATCTTTCGGCGACAATTCGGAGCATTCTCCGAAGAAATATTCGAATGAATGCCTTCATTACGTCTCATGGACGGGTAACGAAGGCATTCATTCCAATATTTCTTCGGAGAATGCTCCAAATTGTCGCCGAAAGATTTAAGATTTTTGCTTGATGCTTGGTGATTGACGTTCGCATCCAGCTGTCTGTACGCCACAATTAACGAAAGTACTCGAGATTTTAAATAAATCAAAGTGAAAAATTAACTGTGTTTTGTAATAAAAATAAAATGTAATCTATACAATTTCTTCCACTTTAGAACCTTGTTAGGTAATTATTACAATTATTAAAATGTTTAAATAATATTTTATTTCTATGTTCATTATCTCTTAGTTTAATGACTGATAAAGCAGCAATCTAAGCCAACAATAATATATCACAGTATTATGTATATAATTTCTACTACTTACTTACTAATATTTCAACATACCTACTATTATGATGTGTGTTCACATTTTGTACGTAAGATAAGGGAATAGTAACACACTACTCATTGGTTAAAAACGAGTTTGAAATGTTATCTATGACAAACGTGGCATTATGTTAGAAGTACAGCATACTGTTTTTTGAATATAAAAAAAGAATAATGCGATAAAATCTCGATCACCCGCGCTTACAATTATAGAATTACTGTTATTTCTTTCTAAGTCACAGTTCACTCATTTACAAATTAATTCAGACTTTGTGCTTGATTACTGAATTATTTTTACTAACTATCTACTATATGTACTATCACATCTCGGCATATCTCTCAAGTGATGTAGCCAGCAGACCAGCTGTATATAACAAACAAGTGAGCTGTCCTACGATTGACAACAATGTCCTTATAAGACGAAATATGTTTCTCTAAACAAAAAAAAAACAAATATAGTAGGAAAAAACATTTGTTTTGCTTTTGATTTCATTATGGATTTTTACTACCTAAATACCGACACAGTGAATCGAAAATGATCGTTTTAATATTCTCCATGGCTCAGCTCAAAGATCGTAATTAGGTATATAATATTTATCAATGTTATAGATCATTCTTCATGACGCGCTCCGTAGGGTAAAAATCTTCACGATCAACCATTATGTTGATGACTAATTGCGGAGAAAGTTATAACTATATGACATTACTAGTACAATATGTTATTTAAAACAAGATATACATAGTAAGTTCATCATTTTTAATAATAATGTAGTGTTTAATAAAGAATTTTTTAAACGGAGCTCATACAGTGATCTCACTTGCTACAGTGCAAGACACATTTTGAATCAATTCAAGCAAAAATATACTTTCCTCTGTCGTTATATGATTTATATTCTCATGAAAAAGTAAAGCGTGAGGTAGTGATTATAAAGACTGGTGTCTCTTTCTAAAATATTGTCAGTACATAATAAAATCATATAATACGGTATTATAGTACGAGTACACTGAGAAAAATACTAACGAAATTTCACAACGAATCATTGGTACGGTACTGTCAGATTAGGACCAGAGGACGATTCATTAGTACGAATCTATAATATTAACTTTCCGCAAACAAATTGTTGCTATAATTACCAACCACTTGTTTGGGATAGGTTAATATGATAGATATCGTTTGTACTATCTCTGGTCCTAATCTGATAGTACGTACCAATGATTCGTTGTGAGTATTATTCTCAGTAAGGTATTTATAGTACAACCATGTGTTAGAAAGCGACAGCACACACAATTACTATCTCAGATGGAACGTTTTTTCAAGGAAAGGTTTAGTCTTATTCACTGTTATTTAGAATCGTGGCATAAAGTTATACCATGGTTTATACCACGGAATAGGGAAAATCTTATTTAGAAACGTGGTATAACCGTAATCTGTGGTATAAACCATGGAATAACGTTATACCACACTCGGGGGTAGTTTAACTATAGCGCAATTTGACATTTGTAATTTTTGCATTGCGAGTGTGGAGCTGAACGTTATTATATGTGTAGAGATGGAGATTTTGATTAAATATATGTAAATATATTATTATATACATTGATAATTATTATGCTTACTTGTTATTTTTTTGGGTCTTTGTTAGTTCATTGTTGTTAAGCTTTGTTTATTTATTGTGTTTGATTCGTTTATGATTGCATTTTATTTTCCTAAGAGGGGCATCGAAGACGTAAATGTAGCATAAAATATTCCCACGACGCGGTATTGGCCGGTCAGCCCTTCAGGCTGCTCAATAGGGCCCGCCCGTGAGGACAAAAGTTTTGCTTAGAAGAGCGGATAAATAGAAGTCCCACGACTTCTGAGATATCCGGGTATGGGAGGGAGTCTTCAATATGTATTTATATATAAATTATATCACCGATCTTATCAATATAAACAAATCTAACTACGAAACTAACGCGCCAAAACGTCATCTTAACGTCACATATCCATAGTAAACACGGCGTTGTACCAACATAGCGCCGCTAAAAATAGTGTTACCATATGAAAACCGTGGTACAACCATGGTATAATAAAACTGCAGTTTATTTTTTTTTCTAAATAACAATATGTTATACCAGGCATAACAAATTATACCTGGCATAACAATACCATAGTTTATACCTAGAATAGCGTGTTTTTCTAAATAACAGTGATTGTGTTTAATGTCTATAGTTAATTCAAATTTACGTTTCTTTTTCATTTCACTGTATTTTTTGTAATTTTTCATTCTTAGAATGATGTATTTTCATCCTTGCTATATTAGGCGTGAAACCGTTTGTGTATCATACAAACATACAATATTTAAAACATATTCTTGTTTTAATTTCTAGTTGTTGCTGTTAGTATTACTTGGAAGTTACTAGTACATCTGCGATAATGAAATACCTAAGTATATTTGAACTGTTTAGTGCAACAGTAGCCTAACCCTCTTAAAGCTTGTTCTGAGATATGAAGGTGAAAAACTCAAAATTTATAATTATTTTTTTTAATCAATAAAATAACAAATTTCGACAAAGAATAAAGCTTAACAATGTAAATCTGCATTAAAATTAAAATAATTATGCAACTCGAAGAATTTTATTATGAGCAAACACAAACGTGAATAATATAATAATGAAACTATCCCTTAAAGCACGAGTTCTGCTCAAATTTGAGGGGGTTTATATTTTGTTTACTGTGCATTTATAAAGAAATTATTATTGTTATAAAAAAAATGTTTATTTATCCCAATAAACATAATTATGTAATTTGAAACAAGTGTTTCACTACTATTGATTATAAATCAAATGTTTTTGTGTTAACACTTTGGAAATTCATTATAATTAAAAAGATTTTAAAACACTGTATAATTTCCAAATTAAATTAAGGTCCTCCTGATGATGCCAAGTAGAAGCCTTGGCGAAAACGTTTGAGGTGAATAAATTTAATTTGGAAATTATACAGTGTTTTAAAATCATTTTAATTTTAACTATTGATTATTTATTATTTCGACTTATAAGGTCATTATCAGATTGATAATGACCTTATAAGTCGAAAGACGTCTCTCTGGAAATAATCAACAGTAGAAAGAAACACTTGTTTCAAATTACATAATTATGGAATTCTACTACGTGAGCACCGACACAATTAATACCAATAAACATAATTTGAATTTGAGTTTATCATAATTTGATTACGAAATATTTTTCAATGCAAAAATAAATAGGTACTATCACCATATTTTCAAGCATAATACTGATTTTGGTTTACTTTTTTGTTACACTTTAAAATATGAGGTATGAGGTGTTCAGAAGACGATAGAATTAAAAAAAAATATATCAAGATTGTGGGTTAGGCTTTTGTTGCACCAAACATCTCAATTATTATTAATACTTATAACAAAACCCGTATATTATAGATACAACAACATTACCTTTACTTTCACCTTGCATTCTGACAGTGAGCGCACGAAACTAGTTTCATGATACAAGACCTAGGTTTATACATACATAATTATATTCATCTATCTATCGATGTATGTCATTAAGACATCTTCCTCAAATGGACTATCCCGTGAATTAAATCAACGTTAACCTATTTATATGTAATATTTTATCTATATTGTACTGACTTGCATACAGCAAAACATGTACATAATTTGAGATTATATATTTCATCTATCGATGTATCGATGTATGCCATCAAGACATTTTCCTCAAATGGACTATCCCGTGAATTAAATCAATGTTAACCTATTTATATGTAATATTTTATCTATATTCTACTGCCTTGCAAACAGCAAAACATGTACATAATTTGAGATTATATATTTCATCTATCGATGTATCGATGTATGCCATCAAGACATCTTCCTCAAATGGACTATCCCGTGAATTAAATCAATGTTAACCTATTTATATTTAATATTTTATCTATATTCTACTGCCTTGCATACAGCAAAACATATACATAATTTGAGATTATATTATATTTCATCTATCGATGTATCGATGTATGTCATCAAGACATCTTCCTCAAATGGACTATCCCGTGAATTAAATCAATGTTAACCTATTTATATGTAATATTTTATCTATATTCTACTGCCTTGCTTATAGCGTAACATAGGTAGGTTTACATAATTTGAGTCAATATGTTACCTTTTGGTAATACGGTTTTGTTTGATTACTTTTATGGATGTTTATAACCGAATTTTATGTTGCTATATATATATATATATATATATATTTGAATTGTTTCATGGAGTCCCCAGCCATGAATTCCGTTTCATCCGTTAGTTTTAGAGTTTCCAGCGGACATTCTTAAAACATCTTCAGTTCAGCGATGAGCCATCCATCCTGAATGATTAAACCTTTACTGGCACGTGGAGAAAATCAAATCACAGAAAGTCCGCGTGTTGTTTCTCTTTTTGAAAATGCATTTTTTTTTGTGTTCCAAATAAATATTTTAAAAACAATGTTCTTCATGTAATTTTTTTTTCTCCCACAAAATTTAATCATAATTAGGTAAGTAGTTTTCAATTATCTGATTTGAACCATAAAAATTACGCTAATTAATAAAATACTTATACTGATTTTCTAATAATGTATTTAATGGATAAGATAAATAACACGGTTTTTAGTTATTTTTAATGAAACATAAAAAAGAGTTCTAAGAACAAAGTGAAAATGAAAGATTTAAAAATATTTTAAAAATGTTTTTAAAGTGGCAAATCAATTGAAATCTCGCCAAAATTCCTCCCAAAACACAATTAAAATAAATTGTGTAATATGGTTAACATACACCTGCGTAGATTTTGTGAATGTCATTCTGAGAATAAGTTTAGTTAGGAACTTCATAAATTATTGAAGAACCTACCAATCATTCGGATGGTACAGAAGTCTTGGGACTTGCATTTATCCGGTAAAATGCTCACTAGTTCTGACGACCTGATTTAAGGTAACAATAGGGTGATGTTTGTCACCACCCATTAGAATAGAAAGATGTAAACCGGATACAAATGTTAATAAGTATTTTTATCCGATCAAATACTTCAGTAAAAATACTTTGCCACTTGATATAATTGTCTACCTTTAGAATTAAACTACTCTCAATGAATTATTTGGATCGATTCAATCCCGAAAATTAAACAGAAACATACTGTTGTCTCAGGGAATCGTACCCATAACCTCTCGCTTACAATGCGAGTGTGTTAATCACCAGTTTGTCCTATTCGTAATAGGTATTAACTAGGTAGGTATGTGAGCTTCCTTTAGAAATGCATGATACAGAGCTTCGATACTTATGAATGGACACGAGGCTTGGTTAAGAGTAATCTTTAAGCCCAGACAATATTCCTAAATCCTCTGTATCATGCGTAAAACATGTCTTCATTGACACACGAGCAAGTGGAATTTAGTTTCCAGTATTGATTTGTATCAAAAATAAATAATATCTTGTATATATTTATAATTTGATTTAAATATTTTCCTATAAAAATCAAGTTTTTCTATAGACGTCAGCGAAGCAGGACTAAGTATAATATAAATGTGTTTAGTGCATTGTATATGTGTATCGCCGTGTTAGTACCCATAATACAAGATTCTTATCTTAGTTTGGGACTAGCTCGGTCTGTGTGAATTGTCTATACGTGTTATGTTATGTTATAAATTTAAGGAGAAAACTTGAAAATCTTGTAATATATTTAATTTATTCAATGATTGAGATTGGGTATAAAATACCTGCTTTTATATAACAAATGTTTACACATAGATTGCAATTTTATTGATAAGAATAGTATTTAAATCACTGCATGTTCTTAATTTGCCTATACTCTTACGGATGTTGACAGGTTATCAAAATTTGACCGTCAAAAACGTAAAAAGATAAACATTATGCGTTATCTATCAAACTGAACATGTTGAATGTTTTACAAATACCTGAATTTTACGAGACACTCGAAAATTTGCAGTAAAGAGTGAGATACCTATCCCCGTAGAGCAGGGATGCACAGACTTATAAGGAACAGGGGCCATTCGGGAAGATTATGAGCACTGCACATCATCACATTTCATTCTTATGTAAACTGCTCTGTTGATTTCGTTATATGAATGAATAAAATAAATAAATAATAACAAAAATACGAAGGTGACCTACCCTCAAAGGGATTTGTGTAAAAAATATATGATTGCAGTACGTCTGTTGAAAATCTAGTACATATATAATAGGTATATATGAAACATTTTTTGTACGTTAATTTAATTAAGTGCAAATTAAAACAATGAATTGTTGTGAAAATCTTCACAATTAAAGTTTCACAAAGAATTTGTTGGGAATCACACAAAACTATGGCTTATTATTTTTAACCAAACGATTATTATTTATCGTTGCAGTGAAGATAAAATCTTAAATATACCCACACGATCTCATAAATAAAGCATTATTCTTAATAATTTCATACAATATTTATGAGAATCTTATGATTAATTAATGAAAAAATAAAAAGATTGGATTGTAAATAATAAACATTAATAAAAATTAAAAGTAAAAGAAAGTTAAGTTCTTTTTTAACGTGTAAATTATTGCATTCGTCACAACCGGTTTAGGTAAGTACGAACTAATATCACTACTTATAAATAATAATTATATTGAATTTTTTGTCTTGAGGGGATTGTAGAATTATTGTCTACAAAAATATACCTACCTATTATATTTCTGATACAGTTATTAATTTGAAAAGGTATATTTTATTGCTAATATCTAACCAGAAAAGGTATACATAATTGTTGATATCTACCAGAAAATTGAACGTTAAATAAATCAAGTGTTTTTTTAAGCAAATGCTATATAATCAAACTGTACAATTTAGCCAAGTTATAACAAGTTTTTCGACACCGTGTCACACCTATTACTAGGTAAATATAATATGAACCATGTTATAAAAAAACATGTGTTGAACGAATATCAATACAGATGTAAGTATTTTTGTATTTATTTTCTGGACACAAACAGCTAAACAATTATTCTTAACAAAAAATAGTAATCAAGGTCTCCTTGATAGAATAAAATCTTATAAATAAAAATGGATTGACCATGTATGTCACTCCATAACTTGAGAACAGCTGAACCAACTTGGAGACAATCAAGAGACTGTTATCAAGGGACTATATGAAAGAAATTTTTTGGAAAATCCAACGGAAAAGTCGGAAATTTTAGATTGTATTTTTGTATGACAGTGACTTTTGTATGACAGTTCCGCTGTCACGTGTTGCCATAATGAATTTTTTTTATGAAATTCACCCTGGCGACACCGGGTAGGAACATCTAGTAGATAAATTAATAAATATACAAAATATCTCTTTTTCAAACACCTGACTTTGATACAGGAAAACTATTCTTTTCCGGGTGTTGCACGGTATTTTTTAAGTCAACATAAAACAAGAATAAAGCATAAAGTTTGTATATAAACGTTTTCATCTTTCTTCCGTCGCTTGTTCTTCAAATTTGTCTGTTTACCTAAAGGTACAACATGCAATAAGCATTCAGAATTTGGGTTCGTCGGTAGCCTGGAGGTAGAGTCTCGGCCTCGTGAACAAGGGGTCCGTGGTTCGATACCAGGTGCCGGCAAACTCCCCTTTCACGACACAATCTTTTAGTAGCTTACTGTGAAAGGTGTATAAGGTTGTATTTGGGTTTGTAACAAACAAAACCCAGATATATCTTTTTCAAAAAAAAAAAAAGAAATACTGAAAATTAAGCTTTTTTTTAAAATCAAACAAAATTAAAAGTGTCTCTTATATTATATCTGCATCAATCATTTATGTTATGCAAAAGATTTCAATATTCTGATTATATATTAAGGAGCAAAATTGTGCTCCTCTACATTAAACTTTCCCATACTTTACCTTTTCAAGTTTATTTTTAAATCAATCTTTGATTTAAAGTGAAAATATAAATATTTGAATATATTTCCAACAAAACTCCTTGTTTGCAAAAGTTTAACAAGTATTATTTAGGTAATTCGAACTTGAAAGTTTAAAACCAATATTTCCACATTATTGTTTTTTTTTTTAAACATACATACATACATACCATGACGCCGCTTCCCTCGCGGGGTAGGCAGAAAGGATCGAGCGCCACTTCCTTCTATCCTTGCATACATCTTTCGCTTCCATCACTGTTATACAATTCCTCATGCATGCTCTCCTGTTCAATTTTTTTTTTAATAAGATATATCTGGGTTTTTGTTATAAACCCAAATACAACCTTATACACCTTTCAGAGTAAGCTACTAAAAACTTGTGTCGTGAAAGGGGAGTTTGCCTAATTTGTACCTATGTTGTACCTTTATATTGAATAATGTTGTTAAAAATTTAAAAATGAGCACAGTGTAATTATTTCAAAAGAAATTGTATTCCGTTATGTGCCTATTTTATCACTTATGAAGGAAATTTAAAAACGAAGGATTTAATTTCTCATGAAATGATTTCTTTAGAAGATGTATGTAACTCTTATTAAAATAAGTTTCGAAAAAACCCAATATGTTGCAGCAATTTTTCAGGAAATTTGTATTTTAAAATTCATATAGTCGAATTATGTATTACTAATATAAAAAGTACACCAGAACTCGGTATTTTTGTTGTATTTAAAAAGGAAATATGTCTAGAATTCCTTAGAACTTATTTTAGAAATATGAGACACGATTTGCAGAATCTATGATATTTTTAACAAACTTTGAAACTACCTAAACGAATATGTGTTTATGTGAATTTGAGTTCGTCAATCTAGCTATTCAGAAACTTGAAATAAAATAAATTATTTCCAACGAAGCCTTGAACTAAAGTGATTTTTTATTTGTCTAATTTATACCTGAGATTTTAATGGATATTTTAAGACATTTCAATAATATGTATTATATATTTTTTTTTGCTTACAAAGATCACATAACAATCTTTGGACAGTTCATAATATTATTATTCTTGTTTGAACTGTTTGACCAACCACGGTCATTGACTATCAAATATTGCAATAAATACCACTTATTTTATTTTAAGAAATCACCGGATTCGTCAGAGTAAAAAATATTTGTGAGTGTTGATGAGTCTAAGTTAAGTTACAATGAGAACATGACTATTACTTTTAAATAAAAATATTATTTAAAGATTTACTTGTAATTTTATTACAATGAACCAGGTCTCAGTATGTGATATCGTCTTTAAATTAAACATTTAGTTTGAAGAAGGAAAAACCAACTAATACCTAGTGAAAATATACGTGTAAAAAAATTATACCTAGCGCTTTAAAAATAGAGGTAAAAAATACTTGAATGTTGATACAGTGACATGATTTCTTTAAGATTAACAATAGGATTCTTTAAGATTTTTTATTCTAGGTTAAAGCCTTCCCAACGCCGCTATTCTAGGAATATAATTAAGTAAAATAGCCGGCTTTTATATAAGTAAACAGAACTTATATAGGTACATAATATCATGCAATTAACCCAGAATTTATTCAATGTTAAGATCAACTGTACAAAAATAGCTACATTTATGTAATGAGTAGTACCTATCTATTGAAATAGATTTCAAGTAGTTTTTCTCTTAATTCTATTATTTGTACCTACGATTATTTAGATAAATTCTAATTCACTTTAAAAAATTATATAGGCGCTTTTTTATTTTAACACTATACTTAAAACAGATAAAACAAAATGTATGGTCGTTGGAAGGGAGGAAGCGACTGCGAACATTGCCATAAATGGAGTGAGCATCAAACAAGTAAGAGAATTCGTGTACTTGGGCAGCAGAATAAACCAGGACGGACGCTCCAAATCAGAAATTGTGAGCAGAATAAACCAGGCACGAATTGCCTTTAACAAAAAATCCAAAATATTAGAATCCCCTAATATTGATCTAAGCGTGAGGAAGAATCTCACTAAAGCCTTTGTGTGGAGCATTCTGCTATATGGATGCGAGACGTGGACCATCAGTAAGAGGGAAAGCGGACGGTTAGCGGCATTTGAAATGTGGTGTTATAGACGCATGCTGAAGATTCATTGGTCGGAACACGTCGAAAACGAAGAAGTGTTAACCAGGGTTGGCGAAAAAAGGCAACTCCTCAAAAGAATCTGCCAACAACGAGCTAATTGGATTGGCCACAACATCAGGCACCCAGGACTGCTCATCGCAATCGCAGAGGGCAGGACCGAAGGCACAAATGGCAGAGGTCGACCGAGAGACGCCTATATGGACCAACTGAAGAGGGACATGAGCTGTGGCTCATATATGGAGTTGAAGAGACTGGCTGAGAATAGGGAGGAGTGGAGAAATAAGTCAAAACTCGTTGCAGACCAATCCAATGGATTGTAACTCATTATATATACTATACTTAAAGTTACCGGTTACCTCAAGTAAACAGCATCATGCAATTAAACCAGAATTTATTCAATGTTAAGATCAACTGTACAAAAATAGCTACATTTATGTAATGAATCGTATCTACTCCAGTAGATTTCAATTCGATTTTCTTTTAATTCTGTTACTTGTACGATTACTGAGATAAATTCCAATTCAATTTAAAGAATTATATAGGCACTTTTTTATTTTAACACCAGACTTAAAGTTACCGGTCGCTCGTACGAGATAAAATAATAAAAGCGATGAGTTGGATAAACTTGCAGTCGTTAGTTTGATTGGGTGTACTTAAATAATATAACTGTAACTACGATAATATTCAAGAACATACATACACACTTATCAACCTCATTTTACAATAAGTTAGCAACAACTAAATAAAGTCATCGACAATTAATCTGAGAGAAAAAAAATCAACAAAACTGATAAATAATAATAATGGAAAATTTCTTTTAAATAATTATGATACTATTGTAATATATTTTTTAAAGAAAACATCGCTTTCAATATGTATAACTAATTCTTAATTAATTTTTTAGTCCATACCTTGAGTCGAATTTCGTTCCATCTTGAAGTGTCCCCAAGTAGTGCATTGTTAGCATGTCATTTTGCTTGGATTTTTCGTTGCATACTTCTGGACTACTGATTACTTCAACTTTTAGACCATCGGGATATTTCTTAGAAGAGTCGTCGCTAAGGACAGACCCAAATAAGACAATAACAGCTAATAAACGCATCCCAAATCGGAACATTTTTAAAATATATAGATATTAAAATTATTTAATAAAAAGATTTAATGTAAAACTTTTTATATAATTTTGGATGCACCGTTTGTACTACCAACCAACTCGGTAAAGCAACACTAAAAAACTGACGTTGTTCAACGAACGAAACTCGCTCTTAACTTTTGCAACTTTTCTACTACGGACGTATGTACGTAGTATCTACAGCTATATTATTATTATCATCCAAAGAGTTAACGGGTTTATAATAAAGACAAGTTTACATGTTTACATCTCGCTCTACGCCCCCAATAAAGCTATGTGAGAAAGAGTTATGTATATACACGTCGATGTGTTTTCCACGTCGATAGGTGAATGTACATAGCAGAGTAGTTTTCGAATGCCACGGTCTCCGGTTTTCCATGCGAACGAGCGAGATGCAAGATTGCCATTTAGATTAAGCCGTAAGCGACCAAGTTGATTATCTATTTTACACATTTGTATCATTATATACATACCACCAATTGGATAAGTACAGTTTGTATAAATTTAATATGCTTATTTAGATAATAATTTTGTTATTGAATCTTGAAATGTTTGAAAGGTCATCCATCGGCCTCTTCATTTCTAAGTAATGAAGAAATAAAACAATTTTCCATCATTCATTCATTCATTCATACCATAACGGCACTTTACACAAGTGTACCAATTAGCGAACCAACTGTAAACATACAATTCACCTTCTCCTTGTGAATAAAACATAATTCGTTCAGAATGGGTGGCACACCCCATCATCATCATCATCGCCCTCAACGCTCCTCTCGGAAGCACAGGGCAGAAACCAGCGTTCCTCCATTCAGAGCGACACTGTGTCAATTGCGTCACCTCTTCCCACGACATTCCCTGCGCTCCGATTACGATGTCATAGGAACGGTGTATTGTGAATGAGGGGCGCCTGGACCGACGACACCATTGCTGAGGGAACAACAGTGCTCTTTTGGCCAACTTTCATTGGATATAACTGTACCCCATCACTAAACTGAATAATGTTAAATTTATGTTCCCTATATGTGGCTTTATAAGTAATCCAATGATTTTGAGTGAGTTTTGTATCTACGTCCCAGTGTCGTTCAATCGTTCTCGACAGCATTTACTTTTTTACCCCCCTGGTAGCAGAACAAACATAATACCAAACTCTCCTGTCGGAAAGGCTATAAAATTGTTTAATAATTTGAATGTTCATGTCGATATTTTCAACAAAACATACAATGACTTTATCGCCAGGATAGACATTCTCCTTTGATTGTCTCTTTTTGATGATATCTTTTTTTTTCTTGACTTGGAATTTCTTTGTTTTTTTGTTTTTTCATTTTTCCTGCTGAGACCGCCTTGGCCAAAAGCTGTTATGGTCTCAGTGCAGGGTGTTGTTTTATAATAATAATAATAATAATATGATATTTTACGAATATTTGCATTATTAGAGGACACTTCTAGACAATTTGATAATGAACAAACATAAAACATGCCCTATGCCATAAAAAAGACATTCAGGATGTTCTTACCTCTTACAATGGCACTGAAAAACCTACAGGAAAGAGTGGGAGATATATTCTTTGCCAGAGGCTTCACGGAAATCGACTTAATATAAGATGGCTCTAAAATTGTTGAAAATAAATTAGGAGAAAGTAAAACAGTTCAAAATCCTATAGCAAAGTGTAAATTCAGATTGCGTTTATTCGATAATGGGGAAACGACATAAATCCTCATCAATGATGAATTTTTTATTGAGGCTTCTTCCAGAATATAATTCAGAAAAAAATGTAGATTTATACACTTTCGATCCTTAATCACTTGTTTTAATAAATAATGATTCAAATTGGCTCTTTATTAAAGTCCCTCATTTTTCTTCCTCTTATTGAAGATCATCAATAATACATATGTTGCTTCAGACCTTGTTTCTTCTTGTGACGACGAAGGCCAGCTATCATATATTTTTTTGGTCAATATCTGTATATATAAAAGAAAGTGGTGTTTGTTACACCATTTATAACTCAAGAATGGCTGTACCGATATGTATGATTTCTGATTTGTTGGATTCTTCTCCGCCCCGAATAGCCGATAGACTATTAAAATATCTAACAAATTCACGGGAAGAAAAATTACGTACATAGAAAATTATTCACGCCATACATTTTTAATTTCAATAAAAAATGCAATATGGAGAATTATACAAAATCAAAGATAATGTTTTTTTTTTTATAGATTGGCCTATTTATAGAATAATTATTGTATACATTTTCAAATTAGAACCGTTATCCATACAATTTAACATCTGTGGTTCTGATACGGGAATTTGTAATATTAATCATTCATTGATTCTTAGACGGTACGAAGTTCCCTGGGTCAGATAGTTGTTCATAAACGAGTGTCAGTTGGCCTCTTATTTACCTAATTCTAGTAATAAAATAGAAAAAACATAATAAGAACAGAGAAATTTCACTCATCAAGAAGTTGAGTAGTACCTAGATTTACCACGTATGTAGTCAAATAATTAAATATTGTCATTGAACTTGCGCACGCGCATCTTACTATTATAACCGAACATTATGTATTGTTGTACTAATGTTGTTGGTCTCGTTTAACGTAATTATAATATTGACATTGTCTCTGCATTAGTAGTCGTGTTAACATACTAAAATAATATATCAATGTGATAATGAATAACATTAACTAAAGTATATAATATCGACTGGCTAGCTCCATAGCTCAACAAGTCGATAATGTCCAAAATTTTTATTTGATTGGTAGATAATACACAGAATCAACGTTACTCTTTCAACTCCACAAACAAATTACCATAAAAATACACACTGTTTCCTTTATATAATAATAATAACAACTAACTTATTTATGTTGCGAAGTTTTGTGGAAAAACCATCGCAAGGGCCCATTCAAACATCATAACACTTCCTGAACAATAGGTTTTTTAACGTCGTCTCTCCAGAATTCGCAAATAAATATAAAAAATATATATTAAATATTTAGTTATGAATAAAGGTCATGTATCTCTTTTCAATTCCACAAATAAATATTTCAAATTGTTAAACAACGACAATGCATGTCTTTAACATTGCTATTATTGTACGAGAGTAGATATATTTAACTTCTTGTTGTGTTTTTAAAGCATAATATGTATAAAATACATACATACATACCATCATGCCGCTTCCCTCGCAGGGTAGACAGAAAGGATCGAGCGCCACGTCTTTCTATCCTTGCATACATCTTTTGCTTCGCTCACTGTCATACAACTCCTCATGCACGCTCTCCTGTTCAATGTGCTCAACACGTGACCGTCCTGTAGGATTTGATTAAAATGATCTTGCCATTTGATCCTCGGACGTCCACGTCTTCGAGCACCATTCTTCTCAGCCAAGTATATCTTCTTGGTCATTCTGTGCTCATTCATTCTTTCCACGTGCCCAAACCATCTTAACTTATTTATATATATGAAATAAAATTACGAAAATGTGAATTCTTGAATATAAGACATTCTACTTATTGAGTTATGGAGCTAAACAGTCGAATTATGATATCTGTATGTCAAAGCGAAACTTCATAAGTAACTTTGGACAGAATTCGACATGATGATGTGTTAATATAAATTTATTTAATTTAACAAACTTTACAGGACACAGACAGTTGCAAAAACACACGAAAAGTTAATAATAATATAATAAATCAGTTGGTAGCTCCACATAGGAAACAATTAACAGTTTACAGGGATAGAGCCTTTTCTGTGGCAGGACTCTGGAATGGATTGCCTCTTGAGTTTAGGCAGGCTGCAGACCTTAAGACATTCAGAAGAGACCTAAAAACATTTTATTTTATTGAGTAGGTAGGTACCTATTAATGAAAATTGTATTCTGTTTTTCACTCTTGACGTGGATGCTTATTGTATCCTAAATATTTATAATAATTCAATATGTTGTGTAACTTCTGACGTGGATATCTTCATGTATCCGAGATTCTCATTTAATCTTGTAATTTGTTTATATTAAAACGTGGATTTAATTTCCTAGAACTGATGAATTGTACAGTGTCCTTAAGGTGCATCGGCACGTAAACGCAGTGGCGGATTCAGAAAAAAAAACTCTAGGAGGGGGCGCTAAAGATATCTTGAGCTACCTTTACTTTTATCGTGATAAAAAAATAATCAAGTCACATGCAAAGTCACGTCAATAGGCCCCGCAAGAGTAGGTATCTGTATCCGCCACTGCGTAAACGACACTTTATTTTGTCCGAAAATAATAATAAAAGTCAAACGGATCACTTAAGCATTTTATTCTGTCACCAATGGTTTAAAAAAACAAACAATAATATAATATTATTATAGAACTTAGCAGTAAGATAAAACAAGAAATAATCATGAAATATTATTTATTTATCCACAAGTTATATGTATTACTTATTATTAACAATATTATAATGATAACTCGACAACGTGGCCGAACGCAATTGAAACCACGTCATAGAGGAGAAACACGTTTACATATTATATTATTATGTATGTAAGTCACTTGTATGATATACATACGAGTACAATCATGACTAATATACCTACAATAAATTTATGTGGGTGAATCCTATACATATACATTGTCATACAACGTTTTCAACGCAGCGGCAGAGTTGCCATCCAGACTTCTTACCATTATACATATACCTATAACCAGATAGGACTCCATATCATAATCAGTCATGATCGCACAAAAACCTAACAGTCTAATGCCGAGAAAGAATCACCTATCCAGATATCCAGGATTTCAAAGATTAGGCTCGAAATGAGGGTTAAAATATCAACATCGTTCCTGAAATGTCTGTGTTTAATATTTTTTCACAACTTCAGAAGTATTTGTTAAAATAGATTTTTAAATATGGTTGCATAAATTTTCATTAACTTCAATCTAATTTTAGTAAATTATTCATTAAAGATTTGTTTCTCTTATAGCTGACATGACCAAAGGTATGATATAAACCTACCTCAAATGCCTAATATTTTTTATTTCTTCTGCTAGTTCTGTATATTAGTTTATTTTTTCTGCGATGGTTGTTTGTGTATTATGTGTATTTGGTACAGCGATGTTGATTAGATACTTAGTTGTATTTTGTTTATCGTGTAATACTTAATTTACTTAAAAATTATTTAAATATAATTTGTGTATCATTATTATTTTAATTGTTGTTAGGTCTATTGTTTAATTATTTTCAAATACTTTACTATTGTTATTATTTATTACTTTATTTGTTCCGTGGTGCAAAGAATTGGTCTTCCACTCTTAGCAGCTGTTTGAAAAAATAATAAGTCACTTTACATCATATATTATTAGCAATGAGGGTTGCCACCAATTTTATCTTTTTACTGGCACGGAGACGACAATTGCATATTTATAACATGCGGCTGTTCTGTAGGCTACCACTCTCGTGGGAGATGCCATATGTTTTTAATTTATATTAGAAAGTAGATTGTCTAATATCTGTACTTTTAAATTATTAAAATGTCTTGCAACTGTTACATAGTTATTTCTTCCCAAATAAGTGATAAGTACCAATAGGTGTAGCAAAAACAGAATATGATATGCCTATGTACACAAGAGCTTTTTATAAAATCCCTGTTGAAAAAAATAATACCTATAATAAAGAGATGCTCATTCTTGTACTTTATAATCAAAGACCTTTATAATATAGACTTATAACGCAGCACTGATTATCTCAGAAAACAAGTTCCAAAATTTACAATATGAAAGTTTGCTGTTTCAATCCATAATATTAAGATGGCAATGCCCTCCGCTCTCATACGGAAGTTTTGTACATCCATACTTGAAAAACTCATAAAAATAACCTTTTTGAACCAACGCTTGTTTTAAACTGATTGATTCGGAATTATTTTATCCGCACAATTTGATAAGCTGCATTCAATTATACTGGAAATTCAAAGGAAAAAATTGTAATGCGACCAATAAAAATTTCATATCAAGTGTTGGTTCAAAAAAGTACGATCATAATATCACCCTCAAGTCTCTCGTAGATGCATTTATATATCTATGTATCTATTGATACAGAATATATTGATGGGCCAAATATTAGAAATGCATGTTTTTGCAGCAATCAGCAGAGGTTTCCTAATGGTCAAGTCAAGGGGAAAAATCTCTGTGAGGTACGATGGTGCCATTTTGTTTACAGCCTCGTAGACTAAAAGGCATATTTTGAATGTCATCCTTTCCTCTACCCTATTATTTATTATATAACATTATTTTAAAAGAAATTTGTACTGGGCTACTAGCCAAGTAAGTCTATGGTTACTTTATCAATTTTCCTTTTAAATTTTAAGTCTATACTTTAAAGGTCTTTGTAATGTATTATTATCATTCTCATCGAAGGAGACGCAGAACGGAGATGGAAATCTCGTTGTTTGTTGATGTTTTTCTTTCTAAAACAAATTTCAATTGAATGAAATAACTTATTTCTGCTACTTGTACTTCCACTCGCTTCTCATCTCTTTCTGTTCGGAGACGAATATAAAGTTTGTAATTCCATAATATTAATAATAATATCGAAGTCTACGGAATATAAGAATTAAAACAACAGGACGAATACGAAACGACTTCAAAGAGAGGCGCTACAAGAAAATCCGTAATCACAGACCCAGAATAATTGCTGTTGTAACTTTTATACTTATCTGAAGGACATCCCATTCAATTGCAGAGTTAGAGTGTTGACGTCAACGTTTTTAAGTCTGACTAACATAATTTCTTATAGAAAAACATGTTTATCATAAAGTTTAACCGAAATTAGTGAATGTGAAACGGCGAATTTGACGTTGAAATTATGTACATTTATAAAGCGAAACGTTTGCCCTCTAGTGGTGCTCTCCACGTACTAACTTGACAGGTTCAATTTCATACAAACTTGTAATAGTCATTCCGATTAATTATGTTATTTAATCACAAATAAGATTCAAATGACGTGTTTTTCGCAAAATTGTAATAATTATTGTAACAAGCATGATTGGGCATTTTTTTACTTTCCCTAAAAATAATGAATTAAATAGAAAATTGTTAAAATAATTAATATGGAATGTGCTTACGCCAAACATTTGAAAAGTCATAGTTTTTTTCAAGTGTCTCATTTTCGTTTTACATATCATATAATATTGGCTTACTGTACGACAAAGACGTGAGCTCCATCTACTCACATTTGTCCACAATGCTCTGTACGCAGGATCAACCCCGTACTATATCAAGGAGGCTTTTGAATACTTGGCGAGTCACGGTTTACCTCTGAGGTCCAATAACCAGCGCATCCTGTCAATCCCGGCACTTTCATCTCAAAATCTTTTGCAGTTCAGAGTGCTCGTTGCTAGAATAATCTCCCCCCTTTTCCTTTCCCTTTATGCATGTATGTTTGTTTCTTTTTTTTTTGCAGTCTCTCCCTTTTTATATAATTATATGTGTGTATGTATGTATTTTTGTATATATGTTCACTTTGTGAATGTATTTTTTTTCTCTTTTTTTGCCAAAATCCTTTAGATTATTGATTTTATTTTTATCATACGTTTTTTTTAAGTTAATACTTTTGGGTTAGTTGGAAGAGATCGCGCCTTTGCGATAAACTCGCCCTCTGTATATTGATTGTATTTAATTTGAATGTATACCTTTTATGTAATTGTTTTTTATCAATGTACAGTAAAGAATGAATAAATAAATAAAAATAATATCTGTTTATTTTTAGAATCATGCCGACTCCCACATTGGCATAACCAATTAACTTACTGAATGCAATGAAGATAATATAAATTTAAATTTCTCAAATGACCACTGCTTTAGGCATTTTTACCTTTAACAATAATTTTTTGTCATCCTTCAATAACATAAGGTATAATGTGAACCATTTTCACGGTCTATATTGATTAAATACTGAAAAAATCTACTTTTTAATACCCATTTTAGTATGGGAAATAACCACAATATTTGACAGTTGTAGTGCAAACGTCAGATGACGTCAAACTGTAGAAGCGTATTGTCGATGATACAATATTTCTAATAGATAAACGCGCTCAACTTTACAAACATTGACATAATACCTATTATAATTAAAACATCTCCTAGAGATAAAAGTTCTCGGTGATTCATTGTAAAACATCATGTAGAAACTGATAGTTATTTTACTTTGACTATAGAATGCATGATATACTTCATATTTTATTATTAAGTTTTAAACATAAAGTATTAAATATATAATACTTAAAGTGAAAGACACAGTGTTTAAATTAAATCAAACTAAATAATAAATTATGACGAACTTTCACAATGTTTGCTCTTAATAAATTACTTCATATTTTTGAATTAAGCCTACAATTCGTCGTTTCCAAATCATAAAAAAAAACAAAATATTTAAGATGGGTGACGAACCTTATCACTGTTGAATCAAATAATATTTTTAATATCTATTACGTAATATTTTACGAAACATATGTACAGAAAAAGTGGGTGATCTATTCTTTGCCGGCAACTTGACGTAATATTTATCCTTCGTAGTTCCAATTCTCTCCACTATACCTTCAAAGTTCTAGACTTGCTTTAATATCTGCATACATTTCCAGCGATCCAAACTGTGAAAATTAGTTTCACGATCACAATAACATAATATTACTTATTACTGTACAGATGTATTAGTTCACATAAAAGTATTTTAGTGTTGTGATGGCAATGCAATTGAAATAACATTATTTGTAATGTCTAAATAATGCAAATAACATAATATAGTCATAATCAGAAACAAGGATGAATAAAAAGCTGCCAATTCCACTGTTGGACCTAATTAACACCTTGCTTATAATGACTATTACTTCAACTATCGACTGTGCTTAGGACATAGGCTTCAAACCACATTAATAAAATTTTGCTGGAGAAGCAAAAAATTGTAGGATATGAAAATGACAAATTATTGTCATTTTTATTTTACCACCTTAGTGTTATGTAGTTTTTTTTTATTATGTCATAAAAATTCAAGAGATAATATTAAGGAAATATCAAGTTATAAGCAAAAAAATTAAAAAAAAAGTTGATGAAGTTCTTTGTACTGACAGACGTTTCTTATGCGACATTTTATATGTGAGAGAATAAACTAATATACACTGAGAAAAATACTAACGAAATTTCACAACGAATCATTAGTGGTACGTAAATTTACCAACGATTTGTTTGCGAAAAGTTAATATTATAGATTCGTACTAATGAATCGTTTGTACTATCTCTGGTCCTACAAAAAAAAATAGATTTTTTTTTGTTCTATAATTGTAATAACTATCTATATATTCTCAATATTAAAACAATTATATGAAAATTTGTAGGATTCTCGTGCGTTTATGTACCAAACACACCCCCGAATTCGATTTTTATAAATATGCTTTTTTATAAACGAATACTATGAAGCTAAAATCGATTTTTTTTTTAAGCTAAAGTTTGGTATTGGTAATTAATATTTGTTTTCATATTTTATCAAATCAAAATGTTCGTAGGGTCAACAATTTGAGAGTTTGTGTACCAAACTTGATGAAAATTGAATGTTTTATCGTTTTTACTAAAGGGGCCCTTTAAGTTAAATTTGTAATTGTAAATTTTCAAGCTAAAACAAGAGTTATATAAAAAGAATATTCAGAATACACATCCTAGTAAACATGTATGTATACAAATAAAAAATGTGTAAATACCTACACAGGTTTTCGGCGAAAGCTTATATGATATTAATCTTGCTTAGGTTGAAATACAATACGTAGTATCACTATTACCACGTACTATCACGGCCGCAGCGTAGGCATAATGTATATATATGTGTATGTGCTACGTAGCAGCTAGATATACCTACTATATTTACAATACAACTCATAATATTATCTACACTTATGTATGGAGAACATAACAAATACGTACATACAATCATACCCTTTTAAACTTCATTTTCAATTCGCAGGATTTATTTTTGGTTTGACACTTCATTTGTCTCTCTACCCCATTTATGGAGTCCCTGGTGAAGAGTATTGGTAGGCCAATATTTTCTGTGAGTTTTCGAGTGTCCTGTAAAAAGCAGGTATTCGTAAAACTTCACATTCAGCGAAGAGCACGCCACCCATTTTGAATGTCTGCTATTTCTTCATTGGCTAAGTGAATAAATCAATTCTGTGTTTTTATCACTTGTAGTTATAGCAGCATAATTTGTCTCTCTATATATCTACACCATCGTGGCTTCTAACACAAAGAGGGAACCCAATTGACTAGATACTAACTGCATGTATCAAACATGCATGTCGTCCTCTCCGTCAGAAAAGATAGTATACCTCATTACTGCTTAATTGTAGGTGTTGAATGTTTTATATAGGTTCAATGGATAAAGGAGAATCATTTAAACTTCAATTTTCAAAAAAATATCACAAAATCAGTTCATACATTCCTACCTACTGCTTTTTTCATCTGGCGCTTATTAGTATCGTCTCCGCTGTACGCAATTCAAGTCTATCACATTCATGATTTTGTAACTTGTATTGGTACTAGTGTACACACAAACATAGGGGAAGGTTGTCACACGCTCTCGCTTGCTAAGAATTTATTATTCAATGTCACATGCTATTGTGCCGTGAGAGAGGAACAGAATGTATTTAAGTATAAGAAGTGAGTTTGTTCCCTATAAGATCTGTTGTTTTTTTGTAAGCAATGTTATGGTCTTTGTATTTCGTGTCATTCCTAATCTTCTTTTCTCATCCTTACCCTTATAATATTCTTCTTTAGATTCATAGTAATATTGTGACAGCTAGTCTTTCTTTCAGCTTCAAATAATATATTTTTATTTAGATACATCCTTTACATGAGAGCTTCAGATGCAAAGGCACGTGGATTTCAGTTGAGAAAATAGCACATTTCTATTTCTGCCTTTAATATAATATATTTTTAAATAATATTGATCACAATAACATATAGTATAATATATACAAAAGACTTTAAAAATATGCACAAGTATATGACTGCCACGCCAGCCATAAGTTTGTGTTGTGGCAGAAAAACAAAAAAATTGTATTGAAAATGTTTTTATATCATTATAATAATCGATTCTTTAATTAAAAAAAACAAGTATTAAAATAAAAATCAAATGAATTTTGGATCGAAACGTTTTAGCATCTCAATAGTGTGGATCGAAGTGATTTTGAATCTGACATCAGGCAATAATGACAGTTGTTCAGATTATTACAATGCCTCGAGTATGCTAACTTATCGTGCAATTTGTCTAAAAACCTGCGATTGGTTCAAACAGACTGAAGTGTTTTTGCTTCTCAATCAGTTTTTAAAACCCATTTTTCCGTGGGCAGGTGTATATTTTCATTACATTGATAAAGTACATTGAAGCATTTCTGCATTCACAGTTAAATATTTGTGAAAAATGTATTGAAGTGCCCTTGCATCTAAAGTCTTCATTTATAATATAACATCAGCTCGCGCGCAAAGATTCTTAACTTAAAGATAGTTTTTCCACGCACTTTCAGTTGTCAACTAGAATTGAAATTTTTCGTCGTTTTCATATTTCATTTGTTTGTTTGTTTTAGAAATCTACCAACAGGTACAACATGCTAACAGCATGTCGTTGAGTCTGATAGTGTTCTTATGTTCCAGGTTCCAAATATAATATTTTTCATAATTGTTCTTCCTTGTTGGTTCGTTTGGACAGGCACCCCTCCCCGGAAATCCGATTGGAGGGGTATTTTACTTTCGAATGACAATTCTGTCCTATCAAAACGATTAATTTTTCTCTCGGCTGCGTTTGATGAGTTGTTTCACGCTTTAGCTCCTACTTGGTTTAAATTTATCCAGTAATTATCTGTTACATATTATAATGTTACAAATGAACATTTAAAGAGGCGATAAGTTGGTTTTTCTTTAGTGTTGCTGGTAGGCGATTCCATACGACCGGCCCGTCAACAACAAAAGTTCTCTCTTATTAAAAATATCGAGTAGGTATCTACCTAATAGATTGTATCGAATGTAATATTGTTTTGATTGAGGTACGATATCATTATGCAAACGTTCTTAACTGTTAAGTTTAATTATTATTATGTTTGCCCAATCAGATTCTAAGAAGTCTTCAGGACTACTGATGTTATCTCACACTTCGTATCTTAGAAAATATTTACATATAAAACAAATTCATTTCATACTAGGCAAGTACATATATTATTGTATAAAGTTTTAACTAATTTAATACAGTGCTGTAAATTAATCACATACGCCATACCAATGGCGGGGCTAGACTTTTTATTTCGGTCACGTTTTATATATTTAGTATGTACGTAGAATTGAATGTGGAGGAAGCGAAAGAAATACGTAAAGATAGGTGGCTAAATGGCGAGCTCGCCACCTATCATATATCACCTATCTTTAGACAAACACAGCTCATTATCTATCTGCACAGACTGACATTTTAACTTTTTTTATAACTCAATTTGCCGACTCACTCACGGTCATTCGTATTTGATATTTAAATGGTCAAACTAACGCACTCACTGATGTAATCAGTGAAATAATTAATACTATTAATATCCACTGACACACATTTTGGACTCATATTCTGGCTGATACAATAATTCATCCACAAATTCATTGCTTATCTTATTTACACATTTTAGGTTGTTTGTTTGTTTCTATTTTCATTTGATAAAATATTCCGATTTTTTCTCTCACAACACAGTCTAACGGCTAGTGTAGGTAGTAGACAGATAAAAAGAAAACAATATGGCATTCTGTTCTCTCTGCTTACTCCACCATGGAACACGGCATAAGGTTATAGATAGATTGCTCCTTTGTATATTGATGACATCATTGTATTTAGTTTTTAATAACATTTCTATGTGAAATTAAGTTATCAATGTACAGTATAAAATAAATGAATAAAAAATTATATAGCTAATAAACTTCTCAAATTTTTACACCTCGTCGCCAAAATTTAAATTTGTAAAGGAGTTTGAGATTAATCACAATTTAATCGCGTTCGTACAATGATTTCAGACAACTTTTTGCTAGACATGCGGTGCTTTTGTGCATATATAGAAAGCACACCACTGATATCTGCATATATTCTATGAATTTCATTTTCTTAGATGTTATAATTATTTGAATAACATAATTTGTGTCGCAAATAAGTACGACGTGTATCATTTTAATAGGCCAAAATTTTATCATTCGTTTCCACGTAATGTTATAAGATTTTTGTATATTTGTTTCTAATGTCGTTGACAGATAGATACATAACATAACATGCAAAGACAAATCACACAAATCGAGCTAGTCCCAAACTATGCTATGAATATTGTATTATGGGTACACTAACACGACGATACAGATATATACAATGCACTAAACACATATATATATGTAGACTTGATTTTTTTTAAGTGCCGTAGCACCGCTACGCACATAGTCACAGGTAATGTGTATTACTGAACACGTGAATACATTAGTAACCGAGTAGCATCGCTGTGATTGGCTGGTGCATTGTGTGGTGTGTGTAGCATACTCATTACCTACTGAAGGATGTGTTAGTAATCATTTACCTATGAGCGGGGCACTCCTATATGTATACTACTCTAACACTCAGACCCATGCAGGACAATTTGAAACATGACATTTTTCACTTTGCTCTGGCTGGGAATCGAACCCGCGACTTCGTGACTCAGACAAGAACGTTATACCTCCGCGCTACACCGGCCGTCGCCATACAGAAACGATATAGTAAGGAAACATTGTGGTCGAAAAAAAAAACAAAGATATATAGATAGGTAATTCAAAGAAAAAATCGGTCATGCAGCCAATCAAATTTTGCATTCAGTTTTATACTGACGTTGGTTGTAAGACAATACATTGCTAATGCTTGAAGGCCATCGATGTTGGTACACAAAAATTCCGTGAAAATGTTTCGCGCTGCAAGTCTAGTATGTCTATGAAGGAAACAATGATATTTTTGGCTTTTAAAAATACCTACTACTTTACTACTATTACTATACCATTGCAGCATGTCCCACAAGTGAGGTCCTGAGGACTTACTGCAATGATAAACATGCATAGGTACTGTCCCCTACATGCCAATAAAAATATAGAATAAACACCACTCTTCCAATTCCACAAACAAATAACTGGATCAAAAATACACGGTTCTCTTTATATATTAAATATTTAGTCATGGAAAAGAAATTAGCTTAGCTATTGTTACAAGAGGGAGCTTCAATGCCAGTTTTCAATACTTTAATATTAATTTTACCTACTTATCTACTATTTCAAATATCTTGTATCCTTTTCCCTCTATTAGTACGTCCATGGTATCTATCTATGTATATAATAAAATAGAAAAAAAAAATGTTTTTGTCATTAATGAAATGAAACAAATTTATAGGTACCTATACCTTATGATTAGGTATACCTTAAAGTGGGCTCCTATGTAGGTAGTGTAGGTTAACTATTACTTTGTAGTAGGTATAGTATAAAATTATGTTGTGTACTCTTT
Organism: Athripsodes cinereus; assembly: GCA_947579605.1. NCBI lineage: Eukaryota > Metazoa > Arthropoda > Insecta > Trichoptera > Leptoceridae > Athripsodes > Athripsodes cinereus. The sequence continues at coordinate 2,739,697 of OX388329.1, forward strand.
CTGTCCTATTAAATACCTACTTTGAATCCTTTGTACTGAACTGTCAAAAACCACAAAGAGATTTTTTTCATTTATTTATTTGTTTCATATAGGTAATTAACAACATTGAATAGAGAGACCCAACTCATGTCAAAATATTTAAGGAGTTGTAAATTTGTACTCCTATTTATCCGCACATTCAAACTGAGATCGTCCCCAAGGGCGGGACATTGGAATCAACGTCATAATCCTGGATCATTTTAGATATTAATTTTGTCGAAAAAAACTTTAAACTGGCACAGTGTAAAGTGGATCCTCGTGATATAATTAAATTTAATTTTGTTCCGGCATATAGATTTGACAACTTATTTGCAACAGTAAGTATTTGAGATTTACCTATATTCTAATAGGTCACTCTAACAAAGTAGTGGTATAACTAGAATACCATATTTTTAATATTATTTATTAATAAAATTAATACTTTCTTATAAAATACGACATTTCTATCCAGTGGTGTAGCTAGGGGGGGGGGGGCAGGGGGGGACATATGTCCCCGGGCGCCACATTAGGTAGGGGGCGAGTATTAAAACTATTTTTTTCATTTTATTTTGATGTAAGCTAATCTATCCCAAATACGTTTGCAAGATTAAATTTTGGAGCTCCACAAATATTTTCATTTTAAACCAGTTGGCAAACACGATTTTGGCGCCCCCATTGAGCATTAAGGGACGCCATTCTACTCATAAACAAAATGACACATCCACAATGCAGGATTGCTGATGGGGCTTTTTTTTAACAAAGATCAGTTCGGGTTTAAATATTATTCTTCATAATGCTTCATGCTTCGAAAATGAACAATATAAACTGTAAAATTTCAAAAATTTCTTGGGGACTCCAAGAAGGGGCGCAGACTTTGTCCCCGGGCGTAGATGACCCTAGCTACGCCATTGTTTCTATCCTTCGAGTATAAAACAATATGATTATGTGAGTATATATTACAGAGTTTAATAAAATAAATCTCGACAAAACAGTAAAGGTACTTTGGTACTTTAACCCTTTTAGGACCATATGGTTTACACAGGTAATTTAAAATCTGTCAAAAACTGATATGTCAGAAAAAGCAGAATTCAAAGAGATATTCTAATAATTTTACCATATAAAATCATTGGCTCCTCGTTCTAATATTTATTTCTTACAATGATATTATATTGTAAGAAATACATCCCAACTAATAAATACAATCAAGTAATATAAATTATGGTTTTAGAAAAAATGTAACCGAAAATATTCTCGGTATCCATTATTCGATTTAGCTATTGCACATATTTTAAGCAAACTATTCAATATTTTTGGACAAAAAAAAATCACCAAATTAAAATAATATTATTACTTGAACTTAAAATTTTCTTTGGACAAAAAACATCACCAAATTAAAATAATATTATGACTTGAACTTAAAATTTTCATAACGCAAAAAATAAATAATCGTTATAATTGAAATCCTCAAAAATTGAGATTACATTTTTAAAAGTACCTATATTCCTTTAGACCTTAAAGGGTTTAAGCTTGTCATCATCCGTAGTCTTCACCCGAAGCTAGTAGGTTTATTGTTGCATTATTTCAAGGCAGGTACTTTAGTTCGTATAATGTTATAGATACATCTACCATTATAATGTTGTCCTTTAATTGTAGAATAGATACAATATTACATAATAATAATATAGTGTATCTGTTTGTGACATATTGTATCAACATCGTACAATAAAGAGAGAAGGCATCTTTGTATTGAGATAAAATAAATAATAATAATTGTATTTATATTATATTATTTCAAAACGACCAAATTTATTATTATTACTCCCTACTAGAATAGTTTTACCTGACTTTGGTCAGGAAATAAACATCAATTAAAAAAAAAATTATAAGTAAAAATACTAGAGTTTTAAATTTCTTTATTCACCAGATACATAATATGTTTCGGGTTACAGGCCCATATTCATACTGATGATTCAACGATCAACAAAATTCACTCATTTAGTGAAAACAAAATTAGTGATTTTTTTTTATTTTTTTATTTGTCTCAAAGAATTACATGAATTCGCTTAGAGACTACAAATACAAAATAAGATATTTATTGTGTCGGTGCACACGTAGTAGAATTCCATAATTATGTAATTGAAACAAGTGTTTCTTTCTACTATAGGTATATTATTGATTTCGAGAGAGACGTCTTTCCACTTATCAGGTCATTATCAATTTTAATTACTTTGGAAATAACATCATTATCCATGAGCTGTCGATCCTTAAGATTGAGCAAGCCAATAGATGGATTTAAAAAAAAACAGGCAAAAATGTCCCATAATATAGATTGATTATGACCTGATAAGTGGAAAGACGTCTCTCTCGGAATCAATAATCTATTGTAGAAAGAAACACTTGTTTCAATTACATAATTACAAAACAAGACAAAGGTAATATTATAATTAAACAAACAAAAAAATTAGGTGTAGGTATATCAAGAATATTACGTTGCAGTGCAAAACACATAAATTTTAATTACATAATCCATGAACTGTCGATCCTTAAGATTGAGCAAGCCGAAAAATGGAATATTTTTTTGTAAAACTGGCTACAATGTCCTATAATAATTTAGAGTGGGAATTCAATTGATAAGAATGTAAGATATTTAGAACCTTTTCAGCCTAAAACCTACTCAATAACATGAGACCTTGTGAAGAGCGTTTTTAATTTTCCTCTGTTTTGTATAATTATTGTGTTTATTGATGACATATAAACATATAGATATACGAACAGACACAAACATATTAACTAGATAATGCCAACCCACCCAACCACCTAACCTTGCCTCTTTACCACTTTACCTACCCATAAAGGAGAGTTTTGTTTTATGTAGTACCTTCATATTGAAAGTGTACTGCAAGTATGAACTAAGTTAGTTTTTAGATAATAATATCTTCTATAACCACTGCCATAAAAGCAAATAGGGTATTTGTATAAAAGCTGTCATCTCATAGCTTGTTTAATACGTCATACTGGCAACACATACACCCACGATGTTATTTTAAATAGATTTTGTTTTAATTGTTTTCCAGCTTGTATCGAAATAATTAGTTGTTTATAAAGGCACTACTGTGGTGTGCATTTGTGAATGATTCTGTCACTAAAACAGAGTAATGTACTGGGAAGACCAAAGATACAAAATATTATGAATATATATATATATATATATATACACGTATTTTTTTACATGTTGAAATTCGGTGGTCTTTTGTAGTGTCAACCTGTGCAGTAGAATGTTTCCGAGTCCAATTTAGACTTAAATTATACCTCATATTGTTGAAACCTATACAACTCAGAAACACATTATTCATTTATTTTTTCTAGAGTATGGCAGTTAAAACTCAGCTAAGTAATAGAACGTTACATTTTAAAAACTGCAGTGAAAAAAAACTCAGACCAATTTTTTAAGAAATACAAGTTGGACTTTTTGAGTCCGACTTTGATAAGTAACAGATATTATGGATTCCATAAACTGAATCCCCTAGATAGCTAGGGGATATAAAATAGTTTAATGTTCTCTTTGTGGTAGCACATCCAGGAGTGGGGGGGGGGAGGTTGTCCGCCCATTTCTAATAATATGTTACTATTTTTGTCTACCTGCATACTGTTTTGGGTATGCTCTCTTGTTCAGAAACAAATATTATTTAGCAGCAGCCACTATGAGCGATGCTCTTGAAAACCCATCAATGAAGATCACCTAAACAAATAATATTTCTTTATTGTTTCAGATATTTAAGCGCAAAGGAGAAGAACTAATCCATGGACATAAAGAAAACATTCGGAAATAATTCAATAATTTTGCGAAGGTTAGAATACGGAACATTCAAAACTACAACCATGTCTCGTGCTCCTACAGAGCAACAAAATAACAAAACCAATGACATTTACTTCATTACTGTGCCACGTGTTGAAGAAGAAAAGGGCTCAGAGCAAGTAGGAGCTTCTTCTCAAGTTGCTGTGTACAAAACATCTGGTTTTGCAGTTATCGAAGATGCCAACACTGCAAAGAAGTCGATTGTGCTCTCGTGTAGTGAAGCAGGAATGGTAGATAAAAGGTAAGAAAAAGATGCAATGAATGTCAGAAAAAAGCAAAAGTGCCTACTTAGAAGAGTTGTTACAACTTCAAATCAGTCTGTTTTTTTTTAATATTTGATCTGACTCAACCAAATTGCGTGCTATTGTCTTCAGGTTGATTAAATTAAATGTTGTTACAGTACGATGTATATTAATGAAATCAAATTAAGGGAAGGCAATCACAGATAATATATCAATGTACTTAAGTGAAACTTGGATGTGGTTGAAGAAAGATGAACGTGGAATAAATGCTGTGAAGATGCTAATATATGTAGTTAGTAATAAGTTGAGAGATATTGAGAGGAATGAGGATATAAGGAGAATGAATGAATGTAAGAGGAAAATTGTGGATAGAATGCGTGTAAATAAGTTGCTTTAGATTGAACAAGTGGAAATAAATCATGAAAGAATGACGAAGAAAACGCGGATGTCGAAAACTAGATACGTATAGCTTGACTATGTATTATAACCGGTAAGTATTTATTAAATATTTTCTCCAAGTGGCCATTTGGCATGATTTTCCTGAAAAAAAATCTTATATCAGTCAGGTGTATTCAGCAAGATCAAAAAATGTTGGTCTCCGAATAGCGTTTTGTTGCGTTAGCAAATTTTGGCTTTTTTTTTAAACAAAATTCAAAACTGATTATTCAATTCAATACCTATAATTTTTTGAAAGAAACCAATTCGCATCGATTATCATATTTTTTTTGTAGTGCGTAAGTGTAATATCGGTTAATTGCAAATTATAATTTTATATAAACAATTGAAACGATTGCGTACGAATTTAGTATAAAAAAATATTTTAAAAACAAAATTGATTTTATATTAAAATACGCCATCTATAGAAAGTCTGGCGAAATAAAAGAAAAAATGACATCTCTACAAAACTGGTGAAAGTATTTAATACGTTTTTAACTATATAATGGATAGTGTTAATTTTATTTTACACTTTTTTCCATAGAGGCGCTAAATGTAAACAAAAACTATTGGTTTATGAAAATGTTGTCATCATATAACTTTTTACATATATCTCAGTAAAAAAACTATTGTACATTTTTTACAAAAAATATTAAATTGGATCATGGTTGTTTGATTAAATAATCATTTATATAAAATTCATGCACACACTCCCCTTTTAAATACTTTGTGATCATTGTAAAAACAAAATAAGATTTATAAAGTCGTGGATAAATTATATTTTAATATTTTTTTTCATCTAAGAGTCTATACTATACTATACTATACCCTCACGCCATGTCCCAAGTGGGGTAGGCAGAGAGAACGGAACGCCAAACAGATCTATCTTTACACACTTCCTTCGCTTCCTCCACATTCATACAGTTCCTCATACACGCACGTCGGTTCCTCTTACTCAACACGCGGCCGTCCTTGAGAATTTGATCCACGTGATCAAGCCACGTGGTTCTCGGACGCCCGCGTTTCCTCACACCCTTTCTTTCAGATAAGTATATCCTCTTTGTCATTCTTTCCTCTTTCATTCGTTCCACATGACCAAACCATCTCAATTTATTTACACGCATTCTGTCCACAACAGTCTTCTTGCATCCGCTCATTCTTCTAATATCCTCATTCTTCACTCTATCACGCAGCGTTTTACCAACCATTCTTCTCAACGATCGCATCTCTACTGCATTTATTCCACTTTCGTCCTTCTTCAACCATCTAAGAGTCACTTTAAAAGAATCTTTTTTTTTATTAATTGACATTATAAGTATTACTACGCAAAAAGTATCAGAAAATAAAATAAAAGTAAAAGCAAATTTGTTACTCAATTAATACAGTTAATAATTATTTATTCTCTTTACCATTGAAAATATTGTTTATAAATTGTAAATTCCATAAGAGTAATCGGTGTCATACTTGCATTATTTATGAAAAAGTTTTAATAATTCATTTAACCGTGGTTCTTTGAAGCTATTTCCAAGAAGTTGTATCCATCTTTACTTTAAAAATAAATTTTATGAAGTATATTAAATTGTATACACATTTTATTGATATATCTAAAAAAAATACTATAACGGCGGATTGGTTTCACCGATATGGCAACACTAACACCTGAAACGAGCCTGATACGTCAGAAATCCCTTTTCGTCAGTTTTGATTCATCGCCGTGGTTGGGTGTGCGTATTGCGCAATTATTTTGTAATTGAAGTGTAATTTTGACAATCAAATTGTCATTTCGTTGATATTAAACAATATACAGCAAGAAGGAAGCAATTTATAAAAGGTAAGTGTCTTATTTAATATTTTTTAATTCATAAATTCGCCTAAATTACGACAATTCATTATTGTAAACTTAGTTTTCAATTATTAATTTAGAAATGTGTCATTTATTTTAAGAACTTCAGTATGTATATTTATAACTTTTTATCAGCATGTACTAGGGAATACAATGACATTTCGATTCTTAAAAAACATTTATTCCATGAAATTGTTTTTCTTCGATAAAGTTTATTGTTTTTTTCGCTTGTGTTCTTACATAATACTGCTGTACTTTATTGGCGCATGTGGCCCTTACGTTAGGACGAATTAAAACAAGCCGCATTGTTATCTTTATGATGTAAATTTACCACAAAATACATAAATACTAATGACATTCATATTCTAAAACATAAACGAATATATATAATATAAAAAATTGAATAATTCAATCGCAACTATTTTTATTAAATCAATAGTTGGACTAATTTATTACCATTTTTTGTTCTAGTTTTTTAGGTTATTTGCAATTTCAGTTACGACAAAAGAGTTACAATTAGTTTTAAGTATATATTTTTGAAATTTATTACCTAGACACATTTTGTAAAAAATAACAGAATTGAATTATTTTAAATGATATAATAATCATATACATTAACTAACCCATGTAGGTAAACATTTTTTTTTTCTCTTATTATTTATTTGCATCATTCAATATCAAATGCATAGAAAATTACTGTAGGCATTTGTATACAGACAAATTCTTCTTCATAGAAATCAATACATAGTTGCATAATAACTTTCTTTGTCCACATACTAAATATTCTCCTTTAAGTCTGCACTAAAGAAGAAATAGGATGGGTGCTTGCTCTTTGGTTTGTATCATCTGTGTTCTTAGCAGGTTAATATGAAGACTTTACCTAAATTCAAACCACATTGATAATATATTTTATTTGGAATATTTCTCTGGAAACCACCAAATTAACTTAAAAAGCAAAACTTGAAAAAATACCAACAACTAAATAAAATTACATAAGCATAGCAAATTTCATTACTTAAAATGAATTTTGCAATGCAAAGAAAAAACTATTCATAAATGAAACACAATTTAATTTATTTTTTATTCACCGATGAGGTATGCCTTTCAATTTGGTATTGTTTTTTGACACTAGGAGGATGCCCACTACATTCATAACATTTGGTATTGACTGTCTACTCTATTGTGGAAGTTGCCGTTATGTCAAAGAATTATTATTTTCGTTCAACTGTGTGCGCTTACACATTTTATCAATATAGTAATGCCGTAACAAATGATGATCCTGGCTTTGTAGCTCATATTCTCCACTTTTTTCTGTAAGTTTTTCAGTGACTTAAAAAACACTAGGTTAAGAAATGTGCTACCCATCCTGAATGAATGTCTTAAACTCAATCTCAGGAATTTGATATTAAATCTTAGTTTATTCCACAAAATGATTCTCTTGATGAATTTTCATTCAACGTTATCAAATCTCACATAGACATTTTTAAATCTCCAAAACTACCAAAACTAATGAAATAGAACAGTTTTTATAAATTCTTCTATAAGAAATAAGTCAGTTAATATCTATTTTTTTATACTTCCAATCCCTCAAAATCGAGCAGAGCTCGTGCTTTGAACGATAATATAGAAAATATTGTCTTTCTAAATCAAAACTAACCATAAAATTGTTCTATGAAGAATCATATAATATGTATTCCTTACACCAGTGTAACTTTCACAGTAGCAATCCTCATATTCATACCTATTCAGCTTTCATACAACCCAATTCTAACTATTCAGTGTGCTCATACAACTCGTATGTATTAGAGATGTCCTCATACATATTCTATTCTCTTTATCTTCCTACTATATATTTACTACTTCTCATTTCATTGAGTTCACATCCCACGCACAGCATAGTGTGCCCGTACTCCATACAACAGCAACAATGTTTAACGTCATTTATAGTGTAGCCGTTTTTATAAAAGAAAATGAATTTCTTTTTATTAGTGTTATTATAAAGTGAGCATTTTTAAGAATTTTATTTTACTTAGCTATATCTCACAAGTGGGGTCACTTATATATAAATTTCTTGTGACTCTGAAAATTAAGATATTACCTAATTTACTTATTTTATGCCGAACAGTGATTACAAACAATTTTGCATATAAATATATGGAAATATCAAATACAATCAATAAACAGAGGGCAAGTTTATTGCAGAGGCGCGATATCTTATAATTAACCCAAGTACAGATTTTCCAGATTGTTCACTTTTTTCTGAAAGATTTCCTGTGTCCTATTGTAAATGCTGGTAGGTATTTTTAAAACTTATTTTGCATCTCAAGTTCACCCCCGAATCTGTCAAAGCACTGAAATTCTTTTTTTAGGACACAGAGAAGGCACACTGTATGTTTATTGTATACAGTTAGTCGATTAGCTACTCCACTTGTAGAGGATGCTGTGATGGTATTATGTAGAAAATAAAAAAAAATTCTAAGAAAAATACATAGACTTGTCTAGTAGAGTTGCTCTCTTATTAGACAATTCTCATTGTATAATTTCCTACTGAGTATGATAACGCTGTAATGATATTAAGTGTCTTCTGGATCTAGTTCACATCACATACATACATACTGACACACATCCTCAGAAATAAAATGCACATTTAGCCCTGGCTTACTAGCCGTGACTGGCTTACTAGTGTGAGAATAGTTATTCCTGGTTAATCCAAGAATTAACTGACGAAACATTTTATTCTGCGGTGTAGCAGTAACTACCGCTCAATATTATTATACCATGAATCAAAGTATTTTTGTCAATATTAATTCTGTTCCATTATTTCAATTTCGTATATACTGTATTATGTATTTGTCTATATCATCACAGCATCTCCACAAATGGGGAGGCTTATTAACTTAACAGTTGACTTATTAAATGTTATCATTATCATCGCCCTCAACGCTCCTCTCGGGAGCACAGGGCAGAAACCAGCCTCCTCCATTCAGAGCGTCTCTGTGCCAATTGCGTCACCTCTTCCCACAACATTCCTTGCGCTCTGATATCGTTGTCATATAGGAACGGTGTATTGTGAAAGAGAGACGCCCGGGCCTACGGAACCCCTGCGGACGGAAGAACAGTGCTCTTTTTGGCCAACTATCATTGGGCATTCTCAAAACATGTCCCAGCCAGGACCATCGTCTCTCTTGCATTACGGAGATTACAGGTCTCTGCTGGGTGCGCCGGCGCACAGCATTATTTGTAACATGTTCATACCATCTGACATCCAAAATCCTTCTAAGACACTTGTTTTCAAAGCTTAGTATCTTCCGCTCTTGAGCCTTGGTTAAGTGCCAAGACTCCCCCCAATTAAATGTTAACGTGGAGTTTATCTTCTTAATGCCAATAAAAAATTGAGACATTAATAACAGTGGCATACCTCATCGCTGAATTGAAAATATTAAATAATCATACGAACACTTGCATTTTTCATGACACTTGAAAATTTACAAAAAAGAGGAAGACCTATTTTTGCGGAGTTTGAATTTTTGCATTAATAGTTATTCTATAGTCAGAATGCGCTGATAGCAAATGATAGCCGAGAATAATTTTATCAAATAAAACAAAATAAATATTTATTATTTTTGTTTTGTGTTACTGTTGAGTAACACAAAACTAAAGAATAATAAATATTTATTTTATTTGATAATTTAAAATGAAGTGTTACAAAGTTAATGCCGATACAGTTAATGAGAATAATTTTAGCCAGACTTAAAATCGGAATTAGAATAATTAATCTGTGTGTGGGTATGGTGTCTGTTAACCAGATATTATGGTTGGAATAACAGTTATTCCGTGTTTGCTAGTACGGGTATTGTAACAGTGCATAGTGTTGGAGGAATAAATTAACCATTTCCTCATTGACGTATGGTACCTATATATTATATTATTATTCTTCATATTATCTCCATTACACGCTTCCTAAGTAATGTGAAAAATTATCACCATTTTTTCATGTACCTACGTAGTAATGTGGTGAATTTTGTCTTATACACAAACATTTCTAAAAAGTTTGTACATCTACAGATTCACTGGAAGATATTTTTTTTAAAAGGGCAGCTCCCCCACCACATACCTCGTGCCGTACCTGGAGATATGTATCTCCATAACGACACACACATGCACAAACAGGATTTAATGTCGCATTAAAGCGAGAAATGCTGCCCCGAGGGAGCACTCAAGATTAAGCGGACACACACCAAAAAATTTGGTGCAAAAAGGGAAGGGAAGAAATGGGAATAAACCTTCTTCTCTATGCAGTATCGTTAGTTAGGTACTTGAAGGGGATATTAGGCTACCAAAGAAAGTACGGAAGTTTTTGAAGGTGATAAAGTTTTTCCTTGTGGCCACTAAGTCCGTATGTCCTAGAGGTCCAGATGATGGACCACGAACAGCAACTAGCATCTGCTCTCTTTTCCTACTGATGTCGGTGTGGGAACAATCCCACAAAATATGTTCCGACGTTTGGGATTCAGAGTGACAGAAATTACACGAAGGGGATGATTTTATCCCAAACTGGTGAAGACGCACATTGAATGCTCTATGACCAGTAAGGAATTGTGTTGTCCAGTACTCGGGCTCAATCCACACAGAGTTTACGCGTCACTTAACTTGCGGAAGGAAGAGAAAAGTTGTTCTACCAACAGAAGATAGCGACCAACGGGACTGCCACGCAGTGTAAAGATCTTCGAGACTTTCAGATTCAAATCGAAGGGGATCTGAAGGAGGCTGCAATTCAAGATATTGCTTCAAGGCAATAAGTTCGCCTTTTTTACAATAAATTCTTATTATTATTATCATTTGCTCTCTCATTTACCCTCATGTGGGATTGCCAGTGGACTAGCTACATGCGATAAACAAAGTTTCCTTGTACCGAAAAAAGTTAAGCTATCAGGATGAGTGGCGTAGTTCTCTGAACTCTTGCGAATCGACTTAAGATGGTTTGAAAGCATTAATATAACACGTATCAGCTGTTCATTTCCTAAAGTCAATAATCAACCGACGGTACTTGGTGGAAGTTCATGATTAAATAATTATCTATTGATATTTTATAAAAGTCTATTATACTAGTCTAAAGAGGCAAACATACCATATTTGATTTTTTCCTTTTTTAAATTTATTTTTATATCATAATTAATCCTTATATTTACCTATCTTACTTGATATATTTAATTAAATTTATTCATTTGTACTTCTCATAAAAAATAATAATAATAATTTAAACAACTAGAATAAGCAAAAGAACACATTCCAAATGAATTTAAATTATGAATCGAAATGCATTTTATTCCCTGTACTTTTATTATTTTGTGAATTTATTTTTTTGTCATATGGCAAGCATGTTGCATGAATTTGTTTGCTGAATTTGAAGCTTAATGATTTGGATTACACATTGTCTGTTTTATTAATTTATTTTAGCATGTACTTACTGTCTCGCAGATCACATTTTTTTAAATAAATGTCAAAAAAATTGTCAAAATATATTCAAGAGTAGAAAAATACTTCGCTAATGTAAAAAAGATTGCTTGAAAAAAACTTGTCAAAAAATAACAAATGTTTACCAAAAATAGAATGTAAAATTTATACTGAAGAAAGAATGTATATATTTTCTTTTATCAACAAAAAATGTTTATTAGTTTTAAAATTTATGTTTCAACACGTCTTTTAGTTGTGCAATAATTTTTTTATTTAAAACCAAACACTACATTAATTTTTTTCTTCATCTTTTCATTGCATAGAAATTTATTCGTAACATTTTGTTCCGAGTGCTCACCGACTATTTATTTTTATTTCATTGATCTATTTTGCTTCGTTTGATGTCTTTTCTATGTACAATTTTATAAAATGAAACATTTTGTTTTCTATGTATGTACCCTTGTACTTTGTTCTATATAAATGTAATTTTTTTTGTTCATGGACTCTTTAACCATAGACAAAATTCTTGATAGACGTAAACAAAAACTATTTACACATGCACAATTTTTGATACATATTAATTTGTTGTAGTATTTATATGCGTTAAAGTATTTTAGTTTATCATATTTTAGAGATCAAAGTTGGCGACGACTGCTTGGAGCAAGTAAGCGAGTATGTATATTTGGGAAGTATGTTTGCGAGGGATGGAAGATGCGATAGGGACATTGAAAGAAGGAAAGTGGCCGGTGCTAGAGTGAACGGTGCACTTCGACCCATTGTCAGCAATGGCAATGTGTCGAACATGGCTAAAATGCTGGTGCACAATACCATTCTGGTACCGTCACTTACGTATGCAAGCGAGACATGGACGTGGTTGAAGAAGGACGAAAGTGGAATAAATGCAGTGGAGATGCGATCGTTGAGAAGAATGTTTGGTAAAAGGCTGCATGATAGAGTGAAGAATGAGGATATTAGAAGAATGAGCGGATGCAAGAAGAGTGTTGTGGACAGAATGCGCGTGAATAAACTACGGTGGTTTGGACACGTTGAACGAATGAACGAAGTAAGAATGACACAGAGGATATACTTGTCTGAAAGAAAGGGTGTGAGGAAGCGCGGACGTCCGAGAACCACGTGGCTTGATCACGTGGATCAAATTCTCAAGGACGGCCGCGTGTTGAGTAAGAGGAATCGACGTGCGTGTATGAGAAACTGTATGAATGTGGAGGAAGCGAAGGAAGTGTGTAAAGATAGATCTGTTTGGCGTTCCGTTCTCTCTGCCTACCCCACTTGGGATAAGGCGTGAGGGTATAATATATAGCATTTTAGTTTATGTTGCATAAACGCATTGGTATACTTAGACTCTAAATATTAAAGTGTGTCATTCGGGAGACCTTTATTTAAAAGTCCACCTTTTTACGTGATTAAATTTGTCATTTATATCCAGCTGATTTCAATCTATCACAACCATTATCACCAAAATGTAAGGGATAGATAGAGTGAACCTCAGCGATACCTATCAATTTTTGATAGTAATATTTCAAAGTAAATTATAATACATATATATTCACTGTGTCAGTGTTTAGGTAGTAGAATGCCGTAGCGAAATAAATAAACAAATGTTTTATTCGATTTATTTGACGAGAGAGACTTCTTTCATCTTGTTAGGACATTGTGAATGTTTTGTTTTGTCATTGGGTGCGTCCAGATAGTAGGATGCGAACGTCAATCAATCATCAATCTTCAACGAATCGGAGCAATCTCCGAAGAAATATTCGAATGAATGCGTTTGTTTCCCGTCCTTATACGGGTTACGAAGGCATTCATTCAAATATTTTCTTCGGAGAATGTTCCGAATCGTTGAAGATTGATTGACGTTCGCATCATACTATCTGGACGGACCCATTGTCAATGGATTGACAATGTCCTAACAAGACGAGAGAGGTCTCTCTCGTCAAATAGTAGAATAAAACATCTGTTTATTTATTTCGTTATAATACATACCTATCACCAAAGGCTGGTAATAAAATTATCATTGAGAATCTCTCGGTCTGCCCTGAAGTTTACCAGATATGAAATACCAAATTAATCTAGACAAGGCAGACTTCATAATAAGGGTCACTCTTAAGACGCTTTGAAATATAGAACTTTAATTAAAACAATAGATTAACAGTGTTTTTAATGGAAATAAAGTTGACATTTAGTTAAAAGAATGTGATTTGTTGTATTCTTCATTATTTTAATTATTTCTGCTGCATTTTGCATATTATTTATTTTATTTTTTATTATTTTCGTTGCGTTGGCATGCCTGGCGGTACGTTGAATGGCTCGTACACATCTCTGGAGCATGTATACCGTGGAACAACACTTCCACACCCGAAGATTGGAAGCGGGATGATGGATACAATAAAGAGAGCCTTTTCAAATACCGGACTCAATACAAATGGGGGAACCGATCCTCTTATTGAGGCCTTCGAAGACACTAACAGAGCATTTGTTATACCAAGGTAGTGTATCTTATAAACTTTGCATTAACAAGCTTCTTTTTTGTCGTTTTACCCTTTGGCCATATTTATTCTATAAACTGAAGTCTTCTAATGCTTTTGTACGGCACCAATACTTCATTATTTTATGAAAATAAAACGAATATAATGTCATGATGGGTGATGACTTCATCATAAACACTGATTGACTTAAGTTGAATTTCAATTTCAAGATGGCGTTTGACATAGTTGATATAGATATTTTGTCTGTGGTCAAAAAAATCTATTTCTTTGTATTTTTTTATTTACTTTTGAAACATTTTCGTTTTATGATTTTCCATTTACTTTGCAACATAAGTCGAGTTGTGAAGATTGTAGTCGCAGACTAGTCTGGTATCAGCCGAAGTCTATTTATCAGTTTTATAGAGTGAAAATGGCCATTTACTGTTTTTTTATGTCACAAACATTAACCATTATGTAAATACACAAATTATTTTGTTTGCTTTGCTTTTTAATGCAATTCTGACTTTCTTTTTTTTACTCCACAGTTATTGATTGTCATATAAATTGTGTGTCATTTTAGCAATGAGGCCTACGAGAACTATTAAACTAGTATAAAATACACGTAGATATCCAGTTTTTGCGAATCTTCCACAAATGGGGTAGGTACCCAAAAAGAGTATATTCTTTCTGTCACATAAATATAACGAATGCCTGACAAATCTTATTTCTGATAATTAAATATTCTTTTAAATACCTTTAGATTAAAATTACGTGGGTACACTTTGAAATCACAGTCGTCCCAGCAGAGACCTGTAATCCCCGTAATACAGGAGAGACGATGTTCCTGGCTGGGACATGTTTTGAGAATGCCCAATGATAGTTGGCCAAAAAGAGCACTGTTCTTCCGTCCGCAGGGGTTCTGTCGGCCCGGGCGTCCCTCTTTCACAATACACCGTTCCTATGACAATGATATCAGAGCGCAGGGAATGTCGTGGAAAGAGGTGACGCAATTGGCGCAGAGACGCTCTGAATGGAGGAGGCTGGTTTCTGCCCTGTGCTCCCGAGAGGAGCGTTGAGGGCGAGATGATGACGATGATGATGACACTTTGAAATAATTATATTTTACTAAAATATCTTTCCAATTTTTTCATGTAGGTATATCATTTCAAAAAACACTTATCAGCATCTCGGTGATTGGCTAAAAATCTGCGTTTTAAGGTACATATAACTTTAGTGCCCGTAATTTTGAATTTCGAACTGTAATTGTCTTTTTTCTATGCTTGAATATTTTTTTCAAAGAACATGAAAGATGGTAGCGATGCTATCCCTTCCGTTTTATTAGCTGTATGTTGGCACAAAACTTTTGAATGACACCTCTATTGTTAAGTTAGCCATCAAAGACATTATACAAAGCAAGATTGTGCACTTCCTTGAAACAAGGTGAAATAGTAATTGGTAGAAACCTGTCTCTTTCTAACACATTACCTTACATAATATTATAATAAATACTTCATGTGCCGGCAATATGTTAGAGAGAGAGACGTTATTCTTTCAATTACTATCTCACTCTTTATTTTTTCATAGGTATTTAGATCTTATTGCATTGGAGGAAAGGATATATTTGCTTGAATTTGATTCCAGCGTTCTACAGTCTCGTTCTTGTAAAATGTCTTGCGCGTCAATATGACTTAGTTCGTAATATGCGGCTAACTTCATACTAGAACTATAACAATTCAAATAATTGGAACGGTATTTTAATTCTCTTAATTATTTCTTGCTCTTTGATATATTTTTTTCTTTTCTTTGGTTTTGGTTAATATGTGTAGGTATATAAATTTAAAAAAAAATCTTTTATGCTTACAAACTAAATACCTATACTTAAACGTATAAGATCATAATATTTCTACAGAATGTTTTGTATTAAAAATTATATAATTTTAAAGACCGACTGTAAAGGAACGTTCTTTCTGTTTTTTTTTAATACACTTGGGTAGATACATTACCTTTGTTTCAATTTAAATATTACTTTCTCTACATGTGTATATTCTTTAATAACCTTCCAACGTTTTAGGTACAGTTCATGTTTAGTTTATGAAAATTTGAAATACGAGCGAGGTCTTTGAAAGTGACATGAACCTTTTTATCGTCGCTTACCGGTCAACGTTTCATAATTTTGACGAAGGAAAAGGTTGATTGTTTACAATGAAAAAGGGAAAACCTTTTTATAAGGTCTCAGGTTCCCAGAATTTGATGATTTCTCTAACTCTTATAATTTTCATCCTCTCGTGGCCAGATTTATGAAAATGTATAGGAATTTGAATTGTCACATGTTCTTCTCGTTTTTAAAATATTGATGTTATTGACTTGTTGGAAGTCTATTTCAAGATAAAATTGAAAAAAAAAACAGTATTTAGTTAACTTCCAAATGACTTTTATTAACTTCACGTTCTAGTATTCGGAGACTCTCGACTCCGTCATCAGGCGATTAGTAAAAAGATGGAGTCGAGAGTCTCCGAACACTAGTACGTGAAGTTAATAAAAGTCTTTTGGGAGTTAACTACATAGGTACTGTTTTTTTTTCAATTTTATCTTCTCGGTTTTTTTGGTTATAAATGTATTTAATAAGTTAAAACGATTTCGAGTAATTATGCACTCACCACCAGTAACACTTCAGTTTTGACTTAGTTAATTATTTTATAAAGTGGAATTGTACAGTTTCGAGACATTTTGAGTGTTTTTTTTTTCAATATTCTACAATGCACATCCGTTGCTTGATTATTTAAATCGCGATCGATTTCGATGGACCTTTACCATTGACGAGCGATACAATAATGTTTTAATTATTTGACAGTTTTAATTATTTGTGTGTAGTAATACAGTTATTAGATAAATTTATCAATCGACTTCTTAGGTCATTATCGAACTGAATGGTTTACAACAGCTGTCCCCCTGGATGTGTAAGTTTGTAAGACAAAGAAAAGAACGAAACGCTTTTTTCAATTTGTCCAATTATGGAATTCTACTACTTGTGTATCAATACTATAAACTATTAATTATATAACATGTATCTACGTAGGTTCACGTAGGTTCCAATACTATAAACTATTAATTATATAACATGTATCTACGTAGGTTCACGTAGGTTCCAATAGTATAAACTATTAATTATATTACATGTACTACTACTCGCGTAGGCTCCAATACTATAAACTATTAATTATATAATATGTACTACTACTTGTGTAGTTACCAATACTATAAACTATATAATATGTACTACTGCTTATATAGGTACCAATACTATAAACTATTAATTATATTATATAAACTACTAATCGTGGTACCAATACTGTTAACTATTAATTATATTATAATATGTACTATTGTACTTGCACTACTACTTGTGTAGGTACCAATACTATAAACTATTAATTACATTACATGTACTACTTCTCGCGTAGGCTCCAATACTATAAACTATTAATTATTTTACATGTACTACTTCTCGCGTAGGCTCCAATACTATAAACTATTAATTATATTAAATATTATGAACTACTACTTATATAGGTATCAATACTATATAAACTATTAATTACATTATAATTATGCACCGCTAAAATTAATCGCAAAACGGAAGTTTTGTTGGATTATTCACAAATATGACAGTTTAAAATTACGAATATCCTTCCGAAATGAATCGCAATACAAGGTTTTACATACTAATATTGTTTAATACTACCTGACTGCTTTTTAATCACAGGCTTCAGTGGAAACAAAAGCGTATTTTGCATATTACGTTTTTTTTCGTTATTTTTCATTTCCATTTTTTGTTGTTGAAAAAACAGAACATACGATATTATGTTGTACATGTTATTGTTAAAATATACAGAATCCGTAATAACAAACAAAAGAAACTCATCAAGATTAACATTTTTATTTTAATAAACGGTATGATTTCATTAATTGTGGGTACCTACTGTGAATTTTAGCGTAAGTTTTAATTGTATTAAATAATGTTGCATTTTTTGAATTTCAGCATTATTAAAATTTCAATTCTCTCTGACTTCGTACTCACAACATTTCAACATTTTTCTTTAGTAAAATCATAAAATGTATGCATTTGGCTCACATGGATTTTGCGGTTTCTTTAGAAAAACCACAATACATAATATGTGCATTTGGCTTACGTGGTATTTTTCTGATTTTCTATGAAATCTCCGGTAAAGAATTCATCTCACACTCTTTTCCGTAAGTTTTCGAGTGTTCTGTACAATGTGTGTTTTATTTAAGACATTCCATGTGGGACATTTATTTATTTATTTAAGCAATTAACTGCTTGCGCATTTTACAGTTTTAAAATATGTAGTTCAAAATAAATTTTACACATTATTACTAAGTGAAAATAAAACAAATATTTTTATATGAATATTTCTTGCAGTACTTTTTTCTACAATGTACTGGGTAAGCATCCGGCACTTTTACCGAATATCCGATACTTAATTACTAAAATAATATTCGCAAAACATTCGCATATTTTTTTGCGAATATTCGCGAATGCGAATACGAACATTCGTTCCATCATAAATATACTGTATATGGTTATAAGCAATCATCAAAAATAATTTTTGACAGCAATTTTGTGTTGTTGAACCTGTAAGAAGCAAATGTTATTTTGTTGGAAAATCTTAAAACGGCCACGTTGAAAAGTGACTATTCGTGGCTTAGTGCAGTTCATAGTTAGTTACATTTATTATAATTTCATTGTTACGTCTATTGTATAAGTCGGCCTTGTAATAATATTATAGGCGTACAATTATACCGATTATTCTTTTGCGAAACAATTACAATAGCATTGCATTATATTATTATAGTACATACGTGTTATTCACTGTTTACGTGATTACAGTAGCCAGTTACTATGAATCTACTTAAACATGTTAAATTTTCTATCTCTCTTTACCATCACGGCATATCTTTCAAGTGGGGTACCTGACAGACTAACAGACTACAAGTAAGAAACGTGTTGCATACTGTTCTGTAGAGTCCACGGCAAAGAATAGGTATCCCATGTTTATCGATGTTTAAGATGTCATTTTTACAATTAACGATTGTATGAGCTCACACATGTAAATTTAACAATACAAGAACAATATCTACACAATATGAAGCTGTCATTGGGGTTTATGAGAGAGAATATTGGAGCCTCTTGCGATTCGCCAAGTCGCATAATTGGACAAAGCACACCTCGCGATAAGGGTGGGTTGCAGGTTCAAAACCCGTCCGGGGCACTACCAAATGAGGTCACGTTGTCTTTTCTATCTATCTATTCCCTCACGCCGTATCCCAAGTGGGGTAGGCAGAGAGAACGGAACGCCAATTAGATCTGTCCTTACATACTTCTTTCGCTTCCTCCACAGTCATACAGTTTCACATGCACGCACATCGGTTTCTTTTACTCAAAACACGGTCGACCTTGAGAATTTGATCTACATGTTCAAGCCATGTAGTTCTCGGACCCCCGCGCTTCCTCACACCCCTCCTTTCAGCCAAGTATATCCTCTTTGTCATTCTTTCCTCTTCCATTCGTTCTACATGACCAAACCATCTCAATTTATTTACACGCATTCTATCTACAACACTCCTCTTGCATCCACTCATTCTTCTAATATCCTCATTCCTCACTCTATCACGCATCGTTTTACCAACCATCCTCCTAAGCGATCTCATCTCCACAGCATTTATTCCACTTTCGTCCTTCTTCAACCATGTACACGTTTCGCTTGCATACATAAGTGTCGGTACCAGGATGGTATTGTGCACTAGCAATTTTGCCATGTTCGATACATTGTCATTGCTGACAATGGGTCGAAGTGCACCGTCAATCCTAGCACCGGCCACTTTTCTTCTTTCAACATCCTTGTCGCATCTTCGTAAACAAACTCGCAAACAAACTTCCTTAATATACATACATACTCGTCCGCTTGCTCCAAACATTTATTTTCAAGCTGTATTTCGCACATTGTTCTATCAATCTCTCTTTCAAAAACCAGCACTTTCGTCTTTGTCACATTCATTTTCATCCCATTCATACTACAACTATCATGTACAACTGACACTCTTTTGTAAATCACTTTCACTCTCAACCATTAAAACCAAATCATCAGCATTACATTAGTTCTCATTCAAAATTAATATTTGATAAATAACATTAATATTAGTCGATATTCATAGTGAAAATTGACGTTTGTTCATCAACTGTGACATAAATTTTATTATACATAGATTATGTATTTGCAACGTCTATTTATAGAACTGAATCGGTTTTTAATAGCTCCGATAATGTTCATAATATTAATAATATTATGTACCAATTTATCATAGTCGTTACATTTCTGTGCAATATTTGATGTGTTCAAAAACGTACACAAGTCGTTTGCGTTTATGAATTTATTAATGACTCTAAAAGGGTATAATTATTACTATAATCGGCTTCCTATCTTAGCGTCAGAGTTAGAAAAACTCATTTTACGCAGAAGACAACAAAGTTTGACGTTTTGATGTTTACAATTTCTCATCGCACATTCTTTATGAATATCGTTTGTTACAACTCTTGTAAGTACATATATTACGCTTCATACATATTATAACGTACATAATAAGTATTATTTACAGAGCATTGCAAAGAATAAAACAATCTTGATACACACATTGTCATATTGTGTTATGCCGTGTATGGTAAGTATGTACACACCTATACACATAATGTATAAAATGTATTTGTAGATTTATGAACTAATTCTTTAGACCTCGTTGACACTATGTCGCTTCTTTATTATTCTACTACGATCGACACATTCAGTCGTCTACATTATTGTATATTGTATAATATGAAATAGGATCCTCTGCTCATTATTTGTCTACTACTATTACATTTACTACGTTTAGGCGTCGCAATGCGTAGGTATGTGTGTGACAATAGATAGATACATTCGTCAATATATTGTACAGTAAAGTTTCTTTAGCCAGATCGCGAGAAAAATGCCTGTACATAGATAGTTTACTGTGAGTTTATAAAAATATAACATATGTATATAAAAAAAAAGTATTTTAGAATTGAATATTGAGTCGTGGGTTAAAATAGTGAATAAACTAAATTCAATATTCCATGACTACTTACTTACTTACTACTTATCCATTACATGTGGATGTATACATTGTGGATTTTGAAAATGCATGTTCAACATTATGATTCTTTTAATATAATATTTTCAAAACGTATTTGTGTTGATTGTATTGTATACGAATAAAAATGTATATCCTCCATAATCAGAAGCTAAATATGAATGAAATTTTTTAAAAAATGCGTTTGTTTTTTAATGTGGACCATATTATGTTCCTCGCGGGACGCCGAAATGCCTTTTGAAATAGGGCCATTAACAACCTTCTTCATTGACCTAAAGTACTAATTTCACGTAAATTATGATTGGAAAGTCGTTCCCAACGAATTTCTTTTATCGAAAACAAGTTCTCTACTGTACCTACTGTTTATGTTACCGGCTTATCTCCTCTTATACCGTTGTTCTACCTTATCACTCAATACGTATTTCATATTAAATAAACACGTATCAACAAATATTTGGTCACATATTATTATGTGTAATTTTGAGTGCAGTACGGTCTGCGTACGTAAACTAATACTTTTCATTTAATGAAGGACAGCAGTTTAAATTTTATCATTAATAGTATGTTTAGTGCATGATCAGTCGATTTTGATAGTTCATTCGTCTGAGTCTAATATTGCAAAGTGTTTTTATTTGAAACAAACCTCTACGTATTTCAATATGAGTGCTCTACTAAGGTACGTTTTGCGCATTAATGCGCCTATTCATTTCATTGTTTATCTCGCTTTTATGTTTGCGGTCTGTTAAGGTTTATCGGTCACAGACAGTTATCAGATTCATAATATTTAGTCTTGATTTTATAATTATAATTATTAGACTTACTATTTTTTGTAACAATTAAAACAATGCCACTAATAAACCATTAAATTCTATTTTAAAAATGTAATTTATATTAATATCCTGTTTAATATGGTTTGAAATTACGTACAATTAAACTGCTTTATCTGAAAAAAAAATCAATAAGTCTCTTGTAATTTTTCGGCATTCCCACAAATCGGGCAAACAGTAGTAAATAGCAGACTAACTGCGAGTTGTAAAATACAAGTTGTTCTTTCTGTATCATTAAAAGTCACTCATGATAGTTGCATGCCTCATATTCGATGTTGAATGGGATATGTCAAATGTCTTATTCGTGATATTTTAGGAATACCTGCGCCTTTTATAGGACATTAAAAAACAAAGAATCTAGAGTCCTATTCCTTCAATGTATTAGTTTATATGAGGTAAATTTTTTATTTGTCTTCTTGTTTTCAATACATTTTTTTTCATATTTCAAATCATTCATTAAATTCGATTTAATATTTTTATTCTCAAATTTCACTCACCCACGAGTTTTTGATTGATAATTTTCCATATTAATATGTAAATTTTTCAATGGATTTGTCGTTAATGACGTTTCGTCCAATCGAACACGTACATGATATTAATATTATTTCCTCACCAATAAATACATTTTATATTCCAATGTTTCCAAATTGAAATTCTACAAAGCAAATTGAATTGTTTTATTTCAATATTTGGTTTGCACGATGACTTCCGATTACTTTTCGAATACAATATTATTCATTTTTGTTGAGCAATAGATACTTTGACATTTTGAAATATATAATAGAAGCTTTGGTAAAATAGTTTAGATTAATGGTTCAGTCATTTCAGCAGATTTTTTTATTGCTCCTCTTGGAATAAGATTTCCAAGCGAAAGCCAGTGGTAATAAATTATACAAAACCCTTCTTATAGTTGTTCAAATTGGCAGCTTTATTTTGACTGATGGAAACTGTTTATTGTAACTAGGTTTACGTATCAATGTATCGGTAAAAAAAAAACACATTTGTTATTCCAATTGTAATGTCTGGCTAAGAAATTAGTACTGTTTATACTTATGCCTAAAATTATTTCCGTTTGTCAATTATTTTTAGCGCATTCTGACCATAGAACCAGAACTGTTATTTGAAGATCTAAAAACATACGAAAAAATATATTTATACCTATTAAGGTGAAACTTGTTTTTTGTTAAACATTGAGTATGTTCACAATATGAAAATTTGTTTTATTTGTAAAGTTTTGGTTTAACCAGGAATAACTATAACTAGACGAAGCTGGTAAGCCAGGTTTAAATATGCTTTTTTGTGAGTATCTACGTTACATAACGAGTCTCGGCCTCGTGAACGGGGGGTCCGTGGTTCGTTCCCAGGTGCCGGCAAACTCCCCTTTCACGACACAAGCTTTTAGCTTATTGTGAATGATGTATAAGGTTGTATTTGGGTTTATAACAAAACCCGGATATGTACATATTAAAAAAAAAAATAACAAGCAAATAATGTCACATACCTTGAATTCATATTCTTAGACACTTCATTTCCTGACTACACTGCGTTAATACTTACGTTCCCAATACATCACGCTTTTGTAGGCGCAATTTACATATACTTTTTCATCAAAATCTGGATCTACCATTCAATAAAATAATTATTTGTATACGAGAATTTATTTTCTTTAAATAAATTAAGCAATCCATCATTTCTGGACCATTTTCAATAAATGTTATTAAGTATTTTCATTTTTCAAACCTTATTTCAGATTCGACGGTGTCATTATACAACATTTGTATAAACGATTGTAATCCATCAAATATTTTCCGCTTTCAAACATTAGCTTAAAATACTTCAGCAATAATAATGAATGTACATTGGTTCTAACGAAAGTTACAAATGAGCATCATTTTTTATTCCGTACTCGACTGTTGTGAGTAAATGACATTAAAAAATACAACAACAAAAAATGTTTGCACTTTCAAAATATTGTTTCAACTGTAAATAACAATAATTGGTGTACACTAAACAAACTACGAACAGTGTGCAAATGTGCAGACATCGAGCTGCCGATGGGGTTGCCCTTTAGTCTCGAATTTGATTGCGGCTTATACCAGACAAAGAACCACATCGTGAAATGTTTCTTGTATAGTTTATAGTCAAATTGATATGATCGAATTTAGGTGACTACTAACGTAGCCAAACTTCTTAAAATTTTAGCTCTTATCTTTGAGACTGTAATTCATAAAGAACCATGTGGCATTTTGTGACAACTTAGTATATATATATTGTCAAGACATATAAAAATATAAGCCTAAAATTCCCTCAATAAAAATAAATGGGGGGGATCTGAGATGACAGATTTCGAATCTATCATTAGTGTACCTACTACATTTTGGTACGTTAAAAACTTTTCATTGTACCTTTGTTTGATAAAAGTCCAGGATTGTCACATGTAGAAAAGACATTTTCAGTTCAACAGAATCAAAACAATATCTAAGCCCCAATATTCAACATCTGAAATAAGTCTCAGGACTTTTTACAGAACAAATAATATATTCATAATCTTTTCGCTGTTTTTTTTTATTTATCTCCAGTGAAAGTATTTTAATAATTCATCAAATCCCTGACACGAGTCTCTTTTAAAGATTTATATTTTATACTCGTACTATTGAAGACGTAGGATGTATTGTGAATCTTTTTGCTAGTTTCATATTTCCTTATATCCATTGTAACTGTGTTATCGAACCCTTCGAACTCCGCGGACCGGTCAACATTTCATAATTTTACCGCGGTCTGACGTTAATTGTTTATCTTTGAGGACCTTTTTTTAGGTCTCGGAATCCTAGAGTTTGATGATTTTCCATAGGCTCAAAATTTATACCCCTCGTCGCTAGGTTTTCAAAAAAGGATAGAAACTTGAAATATTGAACTTTGTCTCGGGTTTTGTTAAGACACATTTCACAAATTCCGACCTTCCGACCGACCTTCAAGTATCTTCCGCGGCCCGGTACCACTTGCTATGCGGACCGGGGATGGAGATCTCTAGCTTTTAGGGTTATAAATGACTTGCTTCTCTCAAATATATTTAGATACTTCAGTAAATCATCTCCATATTATTACATAATGCCATATTTATGCTGTGACTTTTGTGTATGCCCGCGGAAATCCTGGCAAAGAATGTGTAGTAAATAAACTGCGCTGTCACTTACATACACTCAATTAGAGTCTTTGTAACCGTAAAACTAGTTACCCAATTTGTTATGAAATTTGGGACTACTGAAGAAACTAAATGGTTTAATATCATCTGCATTCATTGATTCATACTCTCATGGCATTTTTCATAAATGCGGTAGCCAACGGACTAAAAATAATATGTAAAAATCATGCAAATCACCCTTTTCTTGAACAAAAAAGCTTAAGACATTCAAGATGGGTGGCATAATGGGTTGATTGGTAAGAAGGAAGTCGGAAAGGGTTAGTTGGAAGACTTCGCATTTTAGCGATAAACTCGCCCTCTGTACATTGAATTGTATAACTTATATTTTATATGTATAATACCTCATCGACTAATTGAAGATATTAAATGTCTCACAAGGGAAGCAACAACATGTTTTTCGAATACACGTCTTGTACAGTACACTCGAAAACTTACAGAAAAGAGTAAAAGATCTATTCTTTACCGGAGACTCCATGGGACATCAGAAAAAAGATCATGTTGGTTATCTCAAATAAGTTTGCGCAAACATGTTATGATATTATTATTGTAGAAATTACAAAATGTGGAATGGAAGTTACAGGACACTCATTCCAAAACTGACATAAAAGATTGGGAGGTCTATTCTTTAATTTCGAGAGCGTAACATTTTATTAGATAAGATACCAGATGAACTTCATTTTAGTAGTGGCATCGCAGAATTCGTTTTAAATCTTATAAAGCCTTATAAAAACTTCGTCTTTTTTATTGCTGGGGAAAAATCTTAAGTCTCATCAGATACGTTGTTGATAAGGTGTTTGATAGTTCTCTCATATATATTTATCAGCGGCGTGTCTAGTGTTTTTACACTGGGTAAGTTCACCCTCAATACAAATTTATTAAAAAAACAACATTATTGAAAAGTATAAACTATATTAAAAATGATGATAAGAAATATGACTTTAATAATAAATAATTATATGACTTTAATACTCTTTAAAAAAAAATTGAATGTTTTTAAAGAGTATTCTTTAATGCACTTCTGTTACTTGATTGTGTATAGATTGCAATTGGTTACAGCAAACCATTGACAATGGGTGCACCCAGATAGTAGGATGCGAACGTCAATCAATCTTCAATCATTCGGTGACAATTCGGAGCATTCTCCAAATAAATATTCCCGTATAAGGACTGGTGTCGAAGGTATTCATTCGACTATTTCTTTGGAGAATTGATGACTGATTGATGTTTTCATCGAGCAAAATTTTAAATTCTCGAATGGTTATTGTATTTATATATTTTTTTATCGTCTTTTTTTCATTTTAAAGCTTAAAAATTTTAGGTAATGCCTGGCTTTGGGGCTTATACGAAGACACGCCACTGCTATATATGTCTCGTGTCGTGTTCGATTTTTATTCTGTACCTGTCTTGGTGAGACGTGATACAGATATTAAAATACATGAAAATATTGGTTTCTTTCTTTTTTATATACCATTTCTTTCATATACACATACACATACAAGATGGTACACGCTACGAATTTGTCTTAGGTCCAATTAGTCAATGTGCCCTTATGACGACGCTTATTATCGAGTCCACTTTGTCTTTTTTAATTATCGTTTTTTTATGTCCAGTAAATCCCGTCTTTCTTAACTAATAATACAAATCTCTGGAGAATTCATCTCGGCTTTAAGTTATTCACCTTTAGTTACACACATTTTTTCCAGCATATACACCTTCAACACTAAGATTAAAGCTTGTGTCGTGAAAGGGGAGATTGCCGGCACCTGGTCTCGAACCCCGCACCTTTTATTTTTGTTATGAATTTAATTTAATAAATTTTACTTACTTCCAAAAGGGGCATTGAAGAGAGAGAGAGAGAGAGTATAAAAGATTCTTACGATGGCGGTGTTGGTCGGTCAGCTCATCAGGCGTACTCAATAGCCCACCTATTTTGATTTGAATGTGTGGATAATTAATTGGAGTCTACGGTTACTGAAATATTCAGGTGTGTGATGGATTTCTCTTCAATAAAAACAAATATTTAAATAATTATTTTATTATATTTTTAACCACTTTATCATCATGGCTAATCCCACAAGTAAAGTAGAGTTAAAATTAACTTGACAGTTAGTGTTACCTTAAGGTCACCTTGAAATATCGGGCCTTTTTATAATAATAAGGTTATCTTCCAATGTCTTCTTGTCTTTCATTCTCTTTCTGCTACTGTTTTTATTTTGCCTTAAGATAATAACTATTCTAATAGGTTTTTTTTTTATTTTGATTCTGTTAGAAAACACTCATCATCTTAGCGCGTGATCTTTTTTGCAAGATCGTATTCAATATTTTTTTTTTAATTTATTTTACATGGTACCCAACAGATGAAAGACATATAAATATAAACATGTAAGCGACAAAAACATTCCAATAGTCTTACATCCAAACAGTGCACACTTCAGCAATAACACAAAAGACAATAGAAAATCTGACACACAATACATCCATTCACCCAATATATATACACCCAATTAATACAATTAAAATATATATACACCCCTATAAAGAATATACACTCCACTGTCACTGTAAGCTTTCAAGTGTCCTGTAACAGCCAAGTGATAGTAAAACCTCTCTTATAAGATAATTAACATCTACAACTCGATGAGCCTGCGCTTTCACCAACGAATTGGGATCATCAGGGTTGAGTGTAGAACCAAAACTAAAAGAGAATCAATCATTAATACATACATAAAATTATAAATGGATGTTAGGTGGGAGGTAAATCATCTAACACCAGCGGGTTGAATGGGCATTTTTCCAGGGTACTAAATTTCAGAGGGCGCTGTATTTTAGAAAACCTATAAAAGGCGACCAATCGTCCTCTGGAAATATTATTAAATAAGTACCTATTCCTTAACGAAATCGGGGAGATAGTGAAATATTTTGAATATCTATTGGTAGATGGCGCTCTTGTAGCTGCCTGAACCTATGACTTCACCAATTTCAATAGTAAAAATAATAGTCAAATATCGGTTAAGTTTTTATATTCCGACTAAAATAAAGTGTACATTTTATTTAATGTTTTTGTTTTAAGTGTTCGTCGTCTTTGAATAAATTAAATCTAATAAAGTTTGTGACATTAAAAATAGTTTACCTTATTTCTTTTGAAAAATCAATAAATTTGATTATCGTGTCTATTCTATTCTTTTCATGGCCATTCACTCATTTGCGAGTGAATTAGAAAATTAGAGTGTCAAATAATGGTTCTTGAGGTGATTTCGTTACAAAAACAGCGCAATAAAAATGATCCAATAATATCGAAAACCTGGCGGCGGAGGGTAGAAGTTTTGAACGGTAGTGAAATTCTCAAAACTGAGTCCTAAAATGTTATCTTTCTAACATAATATTAGTGTGAAAACGGACGCCAGTAGACCATTTTGCCCAAGGCTTCTCTTACTCTAGCCCGCAGCTAGACTATATCGTTATAGAGATATTTCCCTTTTCTATACCTAGAATTCTCATAGGAAGTTAAACATAACGGAAACCGGCGGAAACTTTGAACTTTCGTTATTATTTGACTCGTTTATATTTATATAAAAGACGACATCTTCGACAGATCTCTGATTATTAAACTTTGATATCATTTATATATACACATAGACTATATCTAAAGATGTCTATATCTACAGAAGAACTTCATTAACCGCTAAATTCGAAATCCGTTTCTGTATTTTACATCTCTGCAATGGCGCTGCAATCGCTTTAGAGTAGAATTCTTTTGAAATATTTTCGAGTTCCGCAGTGGCGCTGACATCGCCCTATATGTAAATTTCGTTTATATTTTTTTCTATATCAATATACTTACATCTATGTGTCACCCACTCTTTTCTATAGATTTTAAATGTATTTAGAAAACACCACAAAGAAAATATTACATATTTTAGATTCCTATCCAATCGTCCTGGATGTCTTACATATATTTTCTTATTAGTACCTACATAAAAGAAAAGGTCCATGTTTATTACATGCAGTTAGTCCGCTAGGAACCTCACTTGTGGATGATGCTGTGATAGTATGGATGGGGGGAGTTCCTTGACTACCATGGGCTGGCCCCATAGCACCCCTTTTTTATACTCTTGCCCACTAACCCATTTGTGGGATATGGCGTAACGATATAGATACATAAGTTTGGTAGACTTCCATAAGATGTCAATTGATTAATTATGTAAATATATTTTCTCGAATATTGTAAAATATAATGTGGTGTTCTCACTTTGGCGAATATCGCCAGGGCACCTAAATATCGCCAGCCATTTGAACCGTGTGAACAAAATGACAGCTAGTCTGAAACGATAAAAACCAGTAGAAACGATATCGTCTCGAGTTGACTACCTTCCAACTTTTTCTCTGGTTGAACGATTTGCGCATTGGTAGATGTGCGTGGCGTCCGTAAAAACTTTCTAACCTATAAATTTTATAATGTTTCCCGCTTTGTGACAGCTATTATCTTTGTTGTTGGTTTGTTTCCTTAATTAAAAGGTGCCTTTAACCTCTACTATAACATTTTCGACTAAAAATAAACACTTCGCGATCTCCATCTCAACGTCCGCCATTTTGAAAACAATGTCAAAATCAAAGCGCATATGACAGATCGTTTCTATATCAATGGGCGTATGGTGAATTTTGTTTTTTCGCCTGGCGTTATATTTTGAAATTCGCCTGTCGATATTCGCCAAATGTGAACACCCCATAACTCTGTACGTTCTCGTATTTAATGAACAATTGATTTTTGAAGAATGATAAGTTTTATTGTAGATACTTTCTGACAATCTTCAAATTTGGCTTTGATCAAAACTTTTATCAAATACCCTTGCTACAAATTTATTATTTAGTGTCATGAATGTACACGGTGACAATGATTCCTTAACTTCAAATAACTTTTTAAACTTATTTTTAACAAAATGAAGCACACAATTATTTTTTATATTTGTGGAGTCCCCAGCGAAGAACAGGTCTCCCACCCTTCTGTAAAAGGCAGGTATTCGTTGAATAATAATTATAAAATAAATTAAATTTATAAAATTATGACGTAGAATTATATGCATTCTCAACCACAAACCTATTTGTCTACCTACTATCTTCTATTAAAGATTGGTTGGTTGTTTGTGAGGCATTTCTTTTTTTATTATTGAACGATTAATATTGTAAATAATGTATGGCGAAGAATAAAATAAATGGATGATGATAACACCACGGTGGAGGTTATGTAATACCTACACACATTCACAGATGCACAATGATTATATATTATGTTTTATTTTGCTTTAATTTCATAGTTATATTAAACTTTACACTTTGATATCGTGTGCTTTCGCTGCTTGTATCTTTATTTTAACATTTCCTTTCTTCACTAACGTTTTTAACATTATATTATTTATAAATAAATTTAAGTTTTTATTTATGTTAAATTAATATAGGTGTATTTTTTAAAACATATTCCTCATTCTACAAGTCAAATTTAATATATTTAATTCTGTTGATGTTTGTTTGGTTTCGCACACTCACAAGTAGATCCCAAGTGGAGCAAATAATAAGGACAATATAAGCATCAATAACGTTATTCCGAGAAAAACGAATTCAATTTCGCTTAGTAAAACTTCCGTGAAACCTTTTGCAATAGTACCTTTTCAGTGAATTATGATTGCTGAACAGAAATTGAATTCATCCAAAAGAATGAT
Organism: Athripsodes cinereus; assembly: GCA_947579605.1. Lineage (NCBI taxonomy): Eukaryota > Metazoa > Arthropoda > Insecta > Trichoptera > Leptoceridae > Athripsodes > Athripsodes cinereus. Next base: position 2,770,959 of record OX388329.1, read on the forward strand.
TTGAGTATTAATATTCCATATTATACGTTTCGATAAGTTTATCAGAAACCTAATCAGTGCATCAAATTACTGAAAGGTATATCAGTGACCGATTAATTCTCCTTAATTGTTGATCCAATTCATTTTACTCGACTTTTGAAAGGAAACCTGAAACAAACATAATATAGCATTATGTTATTATTGTGAAATAACTTTTTTGAGTTAAAATTAAGCATATTTTACCTGTTCAGTAATTTTCTTGTGCTTATTTTACTAGAGTAACCTTACAGAACAAGGGGGTTAAAAAGGCCACTTTATATGAATCATAATAGGAATTGTAAAATTATTTTTCGGTATCATTTCACCAAATATGAATTGTTCAATGTGGCCATTTTAGGCCCCCAGGATCTCTAGTCACTTTAAACGTCTTTCAACACAAATGTTTGATATCTGCCCTTGCCAGTTACTTATGGGAATACTTATTTACTTACTTCCGATTGCCGAACAGCCCTTGCAAGACCTTCGCCTACGAAACAATAGATCTCCAAGCCTTTCTATCTTGAGCAATTGATTACCAGTCGTATTTAGAATTTAGCTCCTCTAGATCTCGGTTGATGTTATTCAACAATTTTTGTCTTGGGAAATCGATGGGAATCAAATAAATAAATATAAGCTTCGTAATATATGAGATTTGACTTGTAAAATGGATGTACAAAATGTATGAATAAGACCAAAAATTAAATCGAATGATATATTATTTTATCTCCACAGACAAACAACCCCCACTATTCCTAACGCAGCTAACACGAACAGATCATCCAACATGCCTACAACCGTTGCCGAAGAAGCCGCTCTTTTGGGGTGAGTCTTAAATCAATTAAAAAGAAATGTTCAATAAATGTTTTTATTTTTGTGTGTGTGTTTTCCTTTTGTTTCTCCTGTCATTCATTTATTGTTTCAGTTATTGAATTATTATTACTCTACGTGATTGTTCCAACACTTTTATCCATTATGTGATTGTATAAATGACTTTATTTTGATTTTGTATGTGAAATGTTTGTTTTATTTATGTTTTTGGTGTTTGCTTACTGTTTTTTAGTTTCATTTTTGTCAACTTTTGTGTTATTGTTATAAATTGTATTCTGTGTTCCAAATAGATTTGCCTTGTAAGAGAGGTGTCGTGATAACTTTACTTAACCGTTTAGACGGATTTGCTAGTGTTCGGTTAAATGGAAGTAGGTACCTACTCAGACTTCTGTACTCTATCCGGGTGGTCGATGGATCCTTTAATGTATGCCCTGATTCGACATTCTTTCATTTATCCCTTCTATCGAATCTATACATGGAGAGGATGTTTCACCAAATAGGTGTAGAACATCCGGAATTAGATACACAGGATCTTGAGGAAGTTGAAGATGGAATTTGTATTTACCTCCTCCTGTGTTCTCCGATTTGTGGACTGTATTTTTTTTTATCGCTGTAGACGGTCTTGAGGAGTCATTTTACTTATTTTGTTACCGTAAGATGTAAGATTTATTGTGAGTCAGGTTGTTCCGCTGAAAATAGTACGAGATGTTGCCCGATTGCGAACCGTAGTACCAAAAATAGGTAATGGACAAGGTGATAATAATAGGACAATGTCACGGGACCATGGGCGCGTTGGTAGGATAAGATTTTGGCCCTCTACTTCTCCAGTTACATAACCATATTAAATAATAATAATAATGTTTAACAATACAATACATGTTGTTTGTCATATTACCCTCATTCATTCGCCCAACATTTATAAAATTCATTGTTATAAATTTCCCATTTTACAAATAATAGAAAATATTTCTAATATCTGTAAATTAGTAGGTAATACCTACATATATTGTAAAACGGGGTAAAATGTAATTACGAACGATGTTTATATTTCATCGTACATTGTATTATATGTATCGCTCGTGCTGTATTGTATAGCATAGACAAAAAAAAAACCGTACAAAGCGGTACCTTTGTGACCCGATCAATATGAGGTGAAAACAAACTATCGCATACGGCAGTGTTAAAATTATGTGGCTTCTTTATTATTTGTGCTATATTGTAGTAGAATGTATTAATAGTATAAAATATATACTTACCTATCCAATGGTGTATCAAGAGTAAGGGGCTATTAATTGGGGCAATTGCTACCATCTATGTTTTTTAAAATAGTAGGGAAAGTATAGGTACATAATTATTTTATGGGAAAAGTTTCACAAATTGGTCACATTTGTGATGTAGGTATTCCTGTACACCACAGTTTTAGAATAGGTCTTTGGAAATAGTAAAAGATATGATGGTAAACTTATTACCCTTTTTATTAACAGTTTTAACCTATATACGAGTACATACATAGGGGTGGAGTGGCCAAAACAATATTGGATCCGGCTTATAAGGCACAAAAATTAATAATCAAGGTTATGTTCAATTTAGAGTAGGTACACATACCCAACCCAACAACTGTATGAAAAATCAATGCTATTGAATGTCAGGCAAATTTATATGATAAGATTGATGATGGAAGTTGGTAAAAATGTAAAATCTATGGACATGGTTCCACAAAATATGTATACGAGAAAAATTGGAAATATAAAATTGGAAATCTTGCGGTGCCACAAGTGTCGACCTCATTTATGAGGCGTTTCCACACATTTCTCGGGCCAAGACTATAATACTATACTACAGAGGATTCAGGGTACAGAAGGGAGTGTTATGACGAAGACTGTGATTTACTCTTTTCTCCTCAATTTGGGACTGGACGAGTCTGAGAGTCTGCTGTGTAGCATTCCGATGTGAAGCCTTTTTTCTTTTTTGATTATGTCAATTTTTGTTATTTTTTATGGTATTTTTTTGTAGTTGTTATAATGATAATATTACCTCGATACGGGTGCAAATCCAGTGAGGTAATATTGAGTTCATAAATGTGAATTTAAATAGTGAAAAATTGTTATACTCTGTTCTGTAAATATATTTTTTTTGGTAAATAAATTATTAAAAATACAAGTCGGTACTTTACCTGTCACGGTATAAGTATAACACTACGCCAAATAGTATAGGTATACTAAAAGACGAGTACTTGTCAGGTCAAGAGTATTAAAGTTAGTGGAAAACTGTCCCACCCTCTAGGAGTCAGACAGTGTGATTCTAAAATTTGCAAAAAACGGAAAATGAGGAGAACAAAAAAATATCAGTAAAAAACAGAGTTATTGCCCTTCTCTAGAGACAATTTTCAGTACGCCCTTATATCTACTGATACAACATTAGATATTTTGTATCTATGATACTTAATTTTATACGTATACAAAAGCAAAAGTTACGAAACAGATAATGTAGATACGCCGCATAGCGGATGTCTTATCTGAAAAATGAGGTGTGCACAAAAGTCCGAAAACTAAATCGTGATTTAAATGTGTAAACCGAATTTGCAATGACGACCGTGTTTTGAATAAGAAAAATTGAAGTGCATATTATTATGTAAGAAGCAGTATGAATGAAGATAAGCGATAGAAGTATGTAAGGATAGATCAATATACATAGCATTCCATTCTCTTCCTTCTCCTTGTCTTGGAAAACGGCGGTGGAATAAGGTGTTGGATCTGGTGTTCTTGTAGTTTTTATGTTATATTAAAATTTTAATTTTTCTATGTAATTTGTTCACACTATGCATACATGTGTAATTAAAGACAACTTTGCCGTTTATTATAAAAAAATAGCCAGAACTAGTGGACCACAGTTTTATTATTTGCCCTCTGTGGATTGCAGAGAATAATTACTCTCTAACTTTTCAACGCGCCTTTTGATATTTCTATGGCGTTCTTTCTCTCACCACGTTTGCTGGGTGGAATCGACATTTATATATTGTGATTGTTTGAAACACAACGAAAGGAATTTGTGGTCATTAACATTCTATTTTTGAAAGTTAATTTAAATAAACGTTCTCTGGTAAGCAATAACTCAAATAAACTGGGTCTGACTGGATTGCGCTATGAATGTTTTTTAATGAGCGAGTGACTGACAAGTTTATTACAATAATAAATAATAATAATAATAATAATAATATTCTTTATTAAAAATAATACTGTTCAATAATAAATAATAATGCAGTTAGTGTACGTCCTATCATACTTGTGAGAAATTCAGTGATGGTAAAATGAAAAAGAGAGAAATAAATTATTAGTTATACTCGACATTGACATTGCTATGCTTGCTGTCCCAAATTTAAAAAAAGAAGACAAAAGATATGATTAAGACGACGATCCTGACGGGGTAATGTTAAAAGAACATCTAATCACAGCTTGCGAGAAAGAGCAGAAGGGATTCCGATTACCTGAATACGTCCCTTTCTCATAAAGCACCGATGTTATGACAACGACATCAGACTGCTGTAGATATGTTGTGCGTTGATGAGACTCAGTTAGTGTAGAGAATCGTTTCTGAAATTGAGGAGGCTACTGTATTCCCGGGAGAATCTTTAAATGGCGAATGAGTGCGTGGATGAATGATTGCGCAAATAATCTCATTCTAATTTTGTTGCGCATAATGCATATAAACTTTTACAGTTACGATATTGAATTGTACGATACAATACCATTATGGTACCGCCACTTATGTATACTAGCGAAACTTGGACGTGGTTGAAGAGGGAAGAAAGTGGAATAAATGCTGTGGAAATTTAAATGAAACTTGGGGTACGGCGTGAGTTCATAGTTTGTAGTACTGTATAGTATATTGCATTATAAATACATTCTAGTCATCAAGTAAAGCGCATATAATGATTGTTGAATCTGTCGACTTGTCGTCGATCTAGCTGACAGCCTTATCGCTGTAAGCAGTACTACCATGTTCAAGAAATAACCGCATGTCATTGGTTTGTACCGAATAAGGTTGACATTACTTCTGTATACCTTTCAATCAGTGGCGTGCCTTTCATACATGCAAATATGCAACGCATGCCTTAAACTAAAAAAATATATTTAGAAAATGATATTATTAACGTTAACCTTCTTTAGAATCTTTTGCCATGGCCAGAACACATTTCGCAGGAACTTCAGTTAAGTCTTACATACAAATTTAATATCTTAAACATTGATTGGTTAACTTATCCGTTTGAATTTTTGTAGTGTTCTAATTTATCGGCACAAAAATTTCTGATAACTTCCGATTTCCAGATTGAAAATCTTGGTTATTTTTGAGTATATTGGATAAAACACTTACACACATAATTAAGTAAATTTATATATTCGTTTGTTGTCAAGGACATCCACTCGTTTGGAAGTGAAATAGTACCTATGTTTGTAAAAAGCATGCCCGATGTGAAAAGTCTAGTTTCGCCACTGCTTTCAATAGTTATGCCAATATAACATAACATAACATAACATGTATAGACAATTACACACAGACCGAGCTAGTCCCAAACTAAGATTTGAGTCTTGTATTATGGGTACTAACACGACGATACACATATATACAATGCACTGAACACATATACATGTAACACCCAGACCCAGGACAATTTGAAAAAGGTCATTCTTCATTTTGCCCTGGCCGGGAATCGAACCCGGGACCTCGTGAATCAAAGGCAAGTGCGTTAGCCTCTGCGCCACACCGGTCGACAATATACCTTCATAACTTACAACATTGTTGATACATGCTCTGCTTATTGTATTTTATGCTTTTTAACATCATCGCTGACTGTGTAATTCACAGTGTATGTCATATTTTTGCGAGATTTGGTTTGTTTTTTTGGTTAGCTGGAAGATATTGCTTTCAAGCAATAAGCTCGCCAATTGCTGCGCATGATTTTTCTTCTAATAATCTTCTTTTCTTTTGTTATTATTACTACTGTATCCATTAACCATTGTTGATTCTGTTTCTTTTTGATGATATTTTGTGTGCTTCTTTCGTATCTAGCTATTTTTTTAATTTTTTTTTTAATTGGCTTTTCTTTTTTTTCATTTGTCCTGCTTGTCCAAATCGCCTTGGCCAAAAACTGTTATGGTCTCAGTGCAGGGAGATATTTTTTAGAATAATCATAAAATAATAATAACTAGACAACTTATTGACGATGCGAATTTTATGTAAATTCAACACATGAAACTATCAAATAAGGTTTAAAAACGACAACGTCATCTTACGCTAGTATGAAAAAAAAATTGATAAATTTATTTCTTCACACTAACATTAATATATAAAGACATTAATATTTTATACAAAATGCAGGGAAGAAATTATACTGTTTTATATAATGATATACATACAATATTCACCAACCTTGCCTTTGACTCAGACGTACACCTTTACCGCATTTATCAACATAGTACGGCCAATTCTGAATCATAAAATAGTTTAGTTGCACTAACTAAGTTACTAAGTGTGAGAAGATAGTTGAGTCATGATAATTAGTTCTAATTCGTATTCACAGTTTTCCGTACTAATTTAGTTCATTAGTTCATTTTGACACCTTAGTACAACTATAAATTTCGAGAATCTATGGATTTCGTATTCAGAATGAAATTTTAGTTGACAGCCGACGACTTAAATAAGTTGGATTTGGCAGAATTTTATTCGCGACTTTTAATGTGCGAATATTATTAGTTGCTGTCATTTTACCGCAGAATATTGCTATATTTTGGAAGTGTTGAGTTGTTTTTTTCAATTAAAAGTAAAAATTTATATTTTTAGGGCAACTCTTGTTGCATGTATAAATTGTAAAATTACACCACCACCGACGCAAATACGAACGCCAAAATATATCGGCAAATCTGACATTTCACAATTTTCACGCTCGACAACTATTAAATTGTTGCCAGAAGTGTAAATCGGAACGTGAAAAACATTTTGTATTGCGGCATCACTGACTAATAATAGTTTGTCCCATAGATTTTACCGTTTGCACTTGGTGGTTCTCGAGTTTATAGTTGTTTATAGTTCATAACTAATGCTGAATACTACATAATAACTAATATTAATCAACTATTAGTTTAGTTAGTTCATTAAGATTCAGAATTGGTCCTACTATTCCTATCAAACTTAGTAAATATTATTATGTCTACTCTACTTCGAGTCAGACGACATTGAAGAAAATAACATATTTCAATAAAAACTCACGGTCATTGATCATAATTAATTATTATTACAGTACTACATATGTAGCAGTAACGTGTATTCCATACAAGCCAAAAAGTCGGGTTTTTACCTGAGGTACACAGGCTTAAAATTAATTAAAAAATGAAAAAGTTATTCGCATTTTACAAATCCGATCATTTTTAATATTGCGCGCAGTCGCACACTATGTATGAGAGTGAACTCCATTGGTCACTTAATGCGACGCCCGCCGCGCCGTTGAAACCATCAAACAACACTAGTTGTAACTGTTATGTATGCAAACGAAACGTCTTATATTATTTTTGTTTCACCGCACACATTGTTTCTTGTGAGGTGTGTGTTTTTTTCCGATACTTACTCACGTTTCACGATTTTTTTTTTCGCATTCAATTCAATTTATTCAATTATAAACAATACCTCAAAACAGCAACTAAGGTTTATTATTTAACTAAGGTTTATTTATTTTTTAATTTATTTATTAAGCATCAACAGTACACTACAGACAACATATATACATAACAACAAACAATATAGTCAAAGGAATCAATACATTGCCCCATTTATAAGTGTACACGTTCTAACAATTTATATTAGGTATATTAAAAGCCCATAAGGTTGTCACATCTAAATAAAATTGGGGGGGGGGGGGGGGAAATGAAAATTGATAAAAACAGGAATTTACATTAAGACAATAAAAAAACATACATGAACAACAGTTGTCTGAACTTACTAAATGTATATATTTAATAACTCAATAAATATTAAACAATCAGTGCTGTCATTCACTTCACAACCTAACCTACTTACCCGTTAATACACTAACTAGAGTTGTTACATTACGTGAATAAGGAAAGAATCAAATCTCATCTTTTTTTCAATGTTACGTAGATAATATTGTATTGTATGGACCGGCCCTCGTTCGATCACACGAGTTAAAACAAAATTGGGCATTGTCAGTTCTTGGATATGTGAGCATTGTACAAATGTACACGATGCAATATAGTAATTTTTTTGTAAATAAATTGTATCTTTTTTTTTTAAATTAACTTTTAAAGTGATATAGAACTATTGTTCTCACTTTGCATACTTTATATTCATCAATGCCACTCATTCGTTTGTGACTTATTTAGATATTTTATATTCAATAAATAACTTATTTATACCTTTTAATCATCGAGGTTCGGCCTAAAAACCTTAGACACGCCACTGTAATGTAGGCTCCATTTATTTAAGTATGGTATATCGGACAGCGATGTGTTAATTTTCCTAAAAAATATCACAAGTTAACGTTTGGGTGTTAGTGAAATCGTCGTGTAAATATTCTAGACAGTACGTTTATATTACTTAACAGATTAATCGTCTGCAAAATATTGTAGATTGTTCAAACTCCTTCTTAAGGAGAAAGTAAGGATCCTTTTCGAAAAACTGAGAAAGAACTTAGAATCTTCCTAAAAGTTGATTATGGTTTCTATAGTGTTTCTCGTATAATAACTTATGAAACTGGTAGGTATTAGCTGAAAAAGGCTGAGTTTAATAGTTTAGTCAAATACATAATATTTTTTTAGTAAAAATTATTTGTTATGTGGAGCACCCGGCAAAGTATCGGCCTTCCACTCCTTTCCATAATTTTCTGGTGTTTTGTAAAAACCAGGTGTTCGTAAAAAAGAAATACATGCTAGGTACATATTAAACTATTAATTAAATAATGAAGTCCCCATAAGTCTTATGAGAAAGCTCTATGATTCTTGTGTCCTTCCGGTGATTACATATGGGCTAGATATTATGACGCTAACACTTGCGAATAAACGGAAATTGAGGTGTATACATCGTGCCATGGAGAGACAAATGCTAGGCATTAACTTGAGAGACAAAATAAGAAATGAAACCATCCGACAAAAGACAAAAGTTGTCGACTTTGTAGATAAAGTCTCCAAGCTGAAATGGCAATGGGCTGGTCATGTGGCAAGGCGAGAGGATGGCAGGTGGACTTCCAGAATTCTTGATATTGTCCAAGTGATGGGGAAACAGTGGTGTCGAGTTGCTCGAGATCGAAAAGTGTGCAAAAGTTTTGAAGAGACCTATATTCAGCAGTGGAGAGAAGAAGGCCAGCAGTAAGTAAGTACATATTAAACTCAGCGATCAAGTTTACCACCCTTCCTGAGTTTCTTACTATCTTTGGCACGAAGAGAGTGAAACTCGCATTTTTATAACATGCAGCTGGTCCGCTGGCTACCCCACTTGTGGGATATGTCGTGATAGCATAGTAGTAGTAGTTATTTATAAACGATATGTAGGTATATCGATTTTCAAAGACACGCTTCTGTCAACTGTAATTCAATTGTTACAGCAGTAGCAATATAGGAATTTGTTAGAGACGATATCTAATTTACATAATGGTACGTTCTTATGATTGAACACGTCTATGTTACGTTTGTTTTTTCTTTATTCTTTATACAACATTTGAAAATCAATGACGATAATAGACACCCATTTGTAACATGTTTTTCAGTGTCGAATTTCTCCATCTAATAATATGCGTAGCTTTTGAAATATTCACACAGTTGGAGCTTTTTTGACAAATCACACGTAACACAGGTGAAGTTAGGTAATATAATAATTATGTCGACGCCAGATAGTTAAATTCTCCAGTTTACCGAATGAATAGCTTTCACTACTACCACTACCGTACCATCACTGCATAATATCCCACAATTGAGGTATCGAGCAGGCCTGAGTCAATAACACACTTTCGCGTCACGTTCCCGCTACGTTAGCGTTCGGGTGCAGACGATGTTGCGCCAAAGTGTTAATTTTCGTAGCTATTGTGTATCTTAGCAACGAAATTGACACTTGCTTGCAACTTCATCTATACTCGAACGTTAACGGAACGAAAACGTAACGTGAAAATGTGCTATTGACTCAGGCCTCAGCTGCATTTATTAAACACGCAATCCGTCCTCTCCGTGCCAACAAAGAGTCACGACATTCAAGATGGGTGGCAAAAGTGTGGATGTTCATTATCTTTGGATTCAAACCATTCTTGATGAATTCAATATAATACCGACAAATTTGCTGAGAAATTGTGAGATTAACAAATGCAAAATTTTATATTTGGACTATTAATACAACTTTCGAAAATGTCTAAGATATGTGGTAAGCATGATACAGTGGGAATGGGAATGTTGTCCAGGCTTATGGAGTACTCTTACCCGGCCTTGTGTAGATTCATAAGTGTGGAGACTATGTATTACGCATTCCTAATAGAAATTCACATACCTATGTGTACTATGTACACATTCCTACCTAGTTAATACACATTACAAATATGGTGGACAAGTGGTTAACAAACTCGCCTCGTAATGGAATGATTGTGTGTTCGATACCCGCAATGAACACAACGTTTTTCAGAATTATATCGATGTTTTTAATTTCAATAGTAATCGTTTTTTTGACATCTTTTGACTTTTATATCAAACACATAATTTCAGTCGGCCGGTGTGGCGCTTTTGAGTCACGAGGTCATGAGTTCGACAAAATGGAGAATGACATTTAAAAAAAATATTCTGGGTGTTACATGTATATGTATTTAGTGCATTGTATATTATATAACTGTTCACATTTAGTATTAATTACACATTGTCAACATAGTATCACACATTATTTTGGTTAGCTGGAAGATATTGCCTCCAGGCAATAAGCTCGCCATTGCTCATGATTTTTTTTTCCTGAACAATAAAGTGTTCTTATTATTATTATTATATTTGTATAGTCGTGTTAGTACCCAACTACCCATAATACAAGATTCACACCTCAGTTTGGGACTAACTTGACCTGTATGAATTATTTTTACACATCATGATATGTTATTTGTAACGATACTTTAATTTTTTTAATGGCCTACCTCACTTAGTCTCACAAGCTTTCATATTTCATTCTTTTTAGATTTTGGTTTAACTCTCTTGTGGTTCATCTACTTATACTGTACTCAACATTCCTTTTATACGACATTGTTACAAGCATTTGGTATGTGGGCGAAGCTTTGTGCTTTATTATAAAGGAGCTTTGATGTCATAAAGTCCAGGGTAATAAATTTAACTGCGTACTATTTGGTTCTTGTTGATTTACCTTATTAAATAGATTTTAGTTATGCTACTTTGTTCTGACTTTCTTCAAGAATTTTGGTACATTGTAATATGATATTCATTTTTGCCTGTCGACCCAACCAACGCCCGTGGGAATATTGTAACATAATGTATTCTTAAAGGTTGTTCTTTGCAATTTGCCAAATGCTTTTGATACACGTGTATGGAGGATAAAACATTGTACATTTTTTGCGCATAATAAAATTACTTTTTTGCTTATTAAAATACATACTAATTATTATATTATATTCTATACCTGAATTTCTTGTGAGCAGTGAACTATACAATCTTTTTGAAATTAGCCATCTTTCGGATATTATGCTAAGCAGTCAATTCGTTTGATCCTAGGTAGAACACGTTTTTGCTAATACCTTTGCTTTAACAAAGACTTTCATTTTATGCTTTACAATTTTCGCAAAAGCTGCGATTGGTTGGACTTCTGAGAAAATGAGTGTATGAAAGCGCGGACATTTGAGAACCAAGTAAACCGGGTTGGTTGTACAACAATGCATTCTCGCGGTAAACTCGCCCTCTGTCCATTGAATTGTCTAACTAATACTTTGAATTGTTTTGAAATATTGTAACCTATGCACAGTGAAGAATAAAATAAAGAAATAAATCAGATTTTCAATTACATTCAATAGAAAAACTACGTTCCTACATTAGGAACTCAATGGATGCGGAGGGGATAAAAATATTGTCTCTGCCAATCTCTCAAACGAATACGTTTTGAGAAGAACAGATGTATGGGTAATGGGCTTTCGGGTAGGTATGTCATATCGTTCTGGATAATGTTCCTAAATTAAAAGATATAATGTATACTAAGGTATTGCCATCATTGCTCATTCAAAGTTTGCTAGATCTCAACCATTTTATAGTTTCTAATCTTACTTATACATTACGAATATTGACATTAAATTTGCGGTTTTATTAAAGCTGGTAGTCATCACGGTACGTTTGTTTCTACTGCACATTATGTATACTTTGTCATTTTATATGTTTGCTACGTTCTGTTTACTCATATTGTCACATTGTATTAGTTATTGTCATCTAACAAGATGTTTGTACTCGCATAGTATCGGGTACTTTACCTGTTTATTCGTCTCACAATTATTGTACGAGTGTAATAATGTATGTCGTTCGTTTTATCAATTGTTTTCATACTAATAAAAATTGCGATGGATTGAATTACGGGTTTCGGGTTTCTCATCGTTCATTCTATTTTGAAGGTTGATTTATTACGTTTGACTAAAACGTATATGCGTGTATTCACAAAAAAATGTTTGATCTTACTAGCCAAGTCTAGTATGAGAATAGAATTAACCATGATTAAACAAAAGTACTCATAAAACAATTTAGTATATGGTGAACATATTCTTTATTATTCTAACAATCGAATTTTATCATCAATAAAAATTTAGAGCCATGCAATTTTTGATTTTTTTGAAGTCGGTTTGCATGCTAAACATTTGACAGCCAGGAATAATTTAAGCTAGTCACAAAATCGGAACAAAGTCATTTAGTCAAATCATTTGGAATAAGAGTTTTTCTGTGATTGTGAGTAGGGGTATTTGATTTAATCTCTTGTAAAAGTGTTGTTAATTTAACGAATAATTCAATAGTTGTTGTAAGTCTTTTTACTCATAAATGACTTACGCAATCGTCATAGCATTTTTGCTCCTGCTTTTAGGCAACATGATTATCAATTTTAGTTTAAATATAGAATTCGCATTTTTATGAAGTCATATTGAATGTATTTCACAATTTCACCGTAAAAAATTGGATTTAAAGTCAATGAGAATATAAAATGATATTACATATTTACTTGTAATGATTATGATGGTTCCGTATTATTTTTTGTTGTCTTAATAATACTTCATTTCAGTACAACCTTTAATTTAGCATAACATATATATGGAAAACTCACATATCGAACTAGTCCCAAATCAAGATATGATACTTATATTATGGGTACTAACGCGAATATACATGATTATACAATGCACCAAACACATAAACGTTCAACACTCAGACCCAGGAAATTGAAGAGAGGCTCATCTCACGCCCGGATAGCTTAGGATTCACCAACTCAGTTAATCAGATTATTCTTTATTTTGCCCTGGATGGGAATCGAACCCTAGTGACTCGAAAACAGGAGCCTCTTTCTCACGTCGGTTGTTTCATTTGCTACTGAAGCTGGTGACAGGTTTGTTGTTTTTCAGTGCCGTTGGCGCTGTAAGGTAATTCCGTATAATATTGATCCGTATGTATCCGCAAGTAATAGGCGATATGAATTTTACCTATTTACTTAAATTTAGTCTAGGTCATAATGTTAAGACTGCATAACTAGAGTAAATTCATTAGAAATATTCTCTAATGTTCTTGTACATTAGATTAAGTATGTCTAGGTTTACATGTTAGAAATTTTCGTATATTACATTCTTGTAATAAAGGTCGCGCCTTATACATATATTATTAAGCACATAGTTTAGTAAGTAGACATACATAGGTCAGAAGCAATAAAAATCGATCGTGGGTATTTCAGAGAATGATTGAATACCCAAAAACCTTAACGTATATCAGTCTAATACATTAATAATCTGACATGCCCATGATATGAAATAATAACGATATATTGCAGGATTAGTTTAGGATGAGGAGAAATATAAATACAGTAGGTACTATACGAGAATGTTAATGAGAGTACAAAACTACGACCGATATGTTAAATTATATATAAGCTGAACAATTTTTATGTTCACCAGGTTTTTTGAACTGTACCGTTTTTTATCTTCTGCTGTCGATGCCCATCCACTGCTAAATGAAGATTTTATGATTTATTATTCTTTAGGCATTCCACCCAATATCGAGTTATTTTGCACCTCTCAACGAATACAAATACACTTATTTATTTCAGTGTTCTGCCAACAGCGCCTACCACCTCAACTCTTCTGCTTTCTTTATATCGCCACTATATCTTATCAGGTATCTTTCCACATTCTCGATTGACAAATAAATTTAAAGGCTATTGTTTTTTTAAAACAAGTTGTCTGTGTAATGTGAAAGTTTCTAGAACCATCGAACTATTGAAAATAAAATGAAAGTACACGCTGTGCACTGACGATCCCCTACAGCTTCTGTTATCATGTTTTTGTTTGTTTTTTTATTGACTTTTGATTTTTTGTTTCTAGTTTATATTTTGTATTGTTATTGTACTATAAAAGCTAATTTGAACTTATATTATGTCAATAAATAAAATTTATACCGCTTTTGTCCTTTTTGATATACCTGTGTTCGTGACAACTTTAGCTCGCGAATCCAGTGTAAGGAAACTTTGTGTCTCCGAATTTTGAGATAGCTCACGACAAATTCAAAATCCGGAGTCGAAATCAAACACTATTTTAATAATTATGTACATTTGTCATATTACTTTGTATTTGATATTTCATAGAATTTTATTATTCTGTGCTTGACAACGCATTACATTAAATTAACTTTTTTTTTTAATTTCATTTTCAAAACAAATAGCAGAACTTGACGTTTATATTTAATATTCACGTTCTGATGGAACGAATTCAAAGAAATCAGCTGCCTAGTGAGCACGTGATCCTGTGACTTTGAAAGTAGAAATCTCAGATAAATCAATTTGCAAGTATTACGAGTTCCGAAACATGTAATTTATTATTATTATTAGTTTTCTCATATTTATTTTCCAAGAAAAATATTATGTACCATTATGCATACATCATATTATTATAATAGTAAATGGCTTTCTCCTTATTTTTCCATCTTGACTTTTTCTCATGAACATCCGAGGAATGCTGTGCTATCTATCAAGACTTAGCATGAAAGAATTTTCATTAAATATACAAATCCCATACCTTTATCATCTTTTATTATATTCGCTGTATATATATAATAGAATTCCGTACATGTTTTAGTAAAAATGTAAGTATTTTTTGAATATACGATTTATTTTGGCAGTATGTCTTTTATTTTGAAGTATGTTTGTATTTTTTTTTTAATTATTTTTTTATCTTTTTGTTATAGAAATAATTATATCTGTCTGACCTATTACAAACTTAAATTCATATTTTCAAAAAGGTTTTGAAAAAAATAGGACATTTTACATGTTAAATTCAGCGATGAGGTTTGCCACCCATCCTGAATGTCTTGATTTTATATTGGCAAGGAGAAGACAGCTTGCATGTTTATTATATGCAGCTGGTCTGCTGGCTTCCCCATTTGTGGGATATGCCGTGATGGTATAGTAGATAGTATTTGTCGTTTTTTTTTCATTTGGCGATGTAAAATCATTGATAATTTAAATTATAACTAACATTTTTCTATTTTATTTATTGATATTTTAATCTATTAAAACCTATATTTTTTGACATTTCTACTATTTACTACATTTCTTGTGACATTAAAATTATTTGTACCATTTCTTATAGATTGTTTGTTTCTCCCATCTACTTGACATCTTTTAACTTTGTATCAATTTTAATTCTTGATATATTACTAAACATTTCATAGACATTCTATACTGACAGTCCAATATTTTGTTATTTGACTAAAGTTATTGATGTTATGAATTGATTCCAATTTGTGTTTTCGTTCTTGCTTTGCTCCAACTGTGTTGTGAATGAGAAGTTTGATTTGTATATATGTTTTTATATATTGTTGCCACATGAAAAAAGCTCACGCCGTGGATATGTAAATAAATAAATATTTTTTATAGAAAATTTAGCTTCCTCACATTTGATGTAAAAATCTCCATAGGTTCTTTGGATTATGAAAGGTCTTCAGCTTTTTTCTGTAAAAGATATTAAGGTGTAATTCAATAGGTTGGATGAAAAGACAAACCACCGGTATTCAAATGAAAAAAAAAGTAGCTGCTCTTACTTCTATCCCCATCACGACATATCCCACAAGTGGGGTGACAAAAAATAAAGACTTTCAGGATGGGTGTCAAACTGGGTGAAAAAATGCGGATTGTATATTTGCTATTTCAGGTTTTTGAAGAGTGGCGGTAATTATGCTTGGAAAAATTTAGTTGTATAGGAAAATAAAAGCTTACATTTAAGGTCCTTACAAATGACTTTTTAAGTACTTTGTAATTGTGTATTTCGTTTTTTCCAATTTTTTACAAGTTTTTCTATTGCGAGTGCCAAGTGAGAGAATAAGTACCTACCTACGTGATTTTGATGTTGGCAAAACTTCGTCTTCAAAATTTTGTTTACCTTAAAGCAATACCGCTTCTTATAGTTTCGTTAAATTCATTACATTAAAATATGCGGCTTGTAAGGGGTTAGAGAAGCTTAAAAGCATCAAAAATAATTATCTTGATTGTATGGGCAGGGAAACGCGTACATTTGGTAAAATGAAATGTAAATAAATACAAGATGAATTATCTGATTGATTCGTTTCCATTTCATTCGTTCGTTCTTTTATCCCTTTTATGGAGTCTATAGAAAGAAATTGAATCTCTTCTATTCAGAGCGATTCTGCGCCAGTTAATTCACCTCATTCCACGACATATTATTATTAATACTCTGAGATATCTTTGCCATAAAAAGTGTGTACTGTGAAAGAATACAGTCCGAATCTCTAAGTATCAGAGGATCATTTCTAATATTGTACAAATTCTATACTGTGCTTTTTCTAACTTTTATTAGAATTTTCTTTGAATATAATTACATTTGCAGATAGTTCAGCTTTAACAACTTTTGAGTTCGTCGGTAGCCTGGAGGTGGAGTCTCGGCCTCGTGAACAAGGGGTTCGTGGTTCGATACCAGGTGCCGGCAAACTCCCCTTTCACGACACAAGCTTTTAGTAGCTTACTGTGAAAGGTGTATGAGGTTGTATTTGGGTTTATAACAAAAACCCAGATATATCTTAAAAAAAAAAAACATTAATTTGCTCTAAATTCGTGTATGTTATACAAAAGTCAAAAGAGTCGCATTGCATGCATGAATTTCGTGCTTCAATGAATTTATGTATCACGAAATCCAAGTATTGAAGTAATTTACCGCTAATTCAATTCAAAGGTGAATACTTGTCGTACACTAATAAACAACCCTCAGTAAACATAAAAGTAGAATGTTTCTTCTTTGAGTGGTTTTTGATACTAGACAACTCATTTGATATCAGATATTTCAATTCATCTGAATTGGAGAATCATATTCAATAGAAAGCAATGAGAAATGCATCTCAATGCTTACGACTGCCTCTAGGCTGTTTTACTTTGTGATAACTGTTTCAGTTTATTATCAAAAATAAAATTTGAAAAGTCTTACGTAAGTATTTGACAAATTTCACTTACGATTTCGTTTCAGGAGATGTTAGTATACTACGCTTTCATATAATCCTTCCATTTAGCTTTCAACCAGTAGCGGCTCGTGGGAATGGGTGTGGGGGTGCGCGTAATAGGTAAACTAAAATACCAGAAGCCGTCCCGTGTGACCATACATATTTTTAGCTATCAAATGATGAATTTCATTCAATCGTTTCTATTTTTTTATGACATTAGGATCAGACCTTTAGGAAATATTAGGAATATCATAAAACATACACGCGAGATTAAAAAGATAACATTAATTAACAATAGATTATATTGCTAGAAAACTTCCCATTCCCATTGTACATTAATTAAAAAAATATGTGATACAAGTAAAAAATAATAGCTATAGTTTCCTACCTTATCACTTATAGAGAAGATCGATCCTCCTATTTTTAAACTATTTACATATTAATAAATTGTATTATCACTGCTTTGTTAACACTATGTTGAAAATAATTAGCCTGAATAGGTATATTAAACTTGTGTATAATTAAATATGCTATCAAAATAGTCCAATATAAACAGCCGTAAATACCAACGACTGTAACATTCAAACTGTAACATTTCTCCCATAGTCGGCAGATTTCAGTGACTCTCTCAGGGTTTATCGTTGGGTAAATTTATTGTGGTGGTTGTGCTAAGGAAACACTAGCATGATGTTGTATGATCGGTTTATTGACGAAGAATATGGTTACACAGATTATTATTACACCAAACAAAACAATTCACAGTTTTTAATACTGAATTACATTATTATAGTGACACTCACAGTATTTTGTAGAAGAGAAGAGACATTTTATTTTTGGAGCGAGCCCCTGCTATGTCTATTGTAAAACGAATAGCAGGAGACTGGCCAAAATGGCTGACTCCCGGAAAAGGATCAAGAAGAAGGAATCTGTTTTTATGATAATAACAAAAGGTATTTACGATTTCTCTAGATAGGGGCCAGGGCTTTCACAGGATTTCGATAGATGGCAACACAAGTACCATTTTTTGGATATTAAATTATAAGGGTCCCATGACACCATCTCAAGTTGTCTTTTAAAGAAAAAAAATGAATAAAAAAAAAAAGAAAAGTTTCAAAGTCAGTAACAAGAAGGATTCTACAGAACTAAGAGTGTCAAAGATAAGAAAGATTTTACAATACTGTGAGTGTCAAAACAAGATAGATTTTACAACACTGTGAGTGTCAAAACAAGGATACAAATTATCATAACAGACATTGGTAACAAATTCTTAACTATTCCTTACAAATAGACATGTCTCAAGCAAGCAAGGGACCAGGAAGATGCGCCGACAGAACAGGTCGCGGAAACGGGATCGTAGACAATGTTCTCGCCATACTTCTAGGTAAACCTTTACATGCTTAAGACAAAACAAAAAAATTAAATTCTTTTACATAATATAACAAAACCTTCAACAATTTCCCAAACACTTTTCCTTACTCCAAGAGGAGGTATTCATTACAATTATATCTGATCTACCTCTATTATAAGGGCGGTAATCCTTTACCCTATAGCATTTTTCTTTTGTGGAAACTTCCCACCAATTTCATACAGGCAAATGGTTAATATCAGGTACCAAACCTATCGCGCAGAGCTTCTCTAAGCGACCTGTATGAATTTTCTGTTTGAGCGTCCTCAAACCTCACTTGGACAACAAGCTTGTCGGGCATTAAAAAATTGAAATTAACTATATAATTTGAGTTAGAACTGATTGTATTAGGGTAGGACGGTTAGTCATATCTCTATATCAGTCTAACCCAGGAGATGTACATGGAAGATGGCGAATCATCCAATGACTCCTTAACATTCATACTAGGCAAATAGAAATTACTGTAAGGGTACGCATTCCATACAGTAAAATTGCCGCAAAATGGCCAACAGGTTCACACCATGTGAGAAACCTTGCCATATAATTTAATTACAAAACCATGCACACTAAAGATTAAAAACAATAAACTTATTTTTTAATTTGACTGATGCGACCTTGATCCTCAATTTAAGATTTTACATTAATGGTTTGACAAACTAAGAGAATTAGTGGTAACTTTTCACGCATTTTCATACTTCATCTTTTATCGGCCGTTTTTTCATGTATACTTCATTCTTCCGTACCTTGCATTCATCATCTGTCATAAGTCATTCATCAGTTACCACATAACTCAGTGATTCAAGAGTTCACACAAAATTTAAGGAAAACAACAAAAGAATTCGTATACTTTCGTATACTGGAGGGTCAAAATTACATCAGTTGTACAGTACAAAATTCCTTAAAACTAACATGTTGTATGACTTTTGCCTGCGACAGTGGATGGGTTCAGATTATTGTGAACACGTTGCTAATGAAAACGGCTAGCATATGAGATGATAAAGGCAACTTCATGCATCCACGGGCGCAAACAAAAAAAAGGTGATCAAACATACAAAAAATATTATTTAAGGGCGCCACAAAGTTCGAACAATTCAAAATTCTCACAGAAGCGGAACCTTGAAGAGCCTCTATGAGATTTCTTAACTAAATGTTTACAATAAGATGGGCTGCAAAAGTTACAAGTACTTGAAGAGTAGAAATACCAAATTTTTGACTATCAACAGTATTATAATTTATTTTGCTTTAAAGAAGAAAGAAAGATAATTCCTTTGACATTACTATGACTGTAAACATAATTTCTTTTGTGAGTCTAACATTGTTATTACATACAAAATTCACTATTAACATTGACCTGTGATGTATAGACATAGTTCTTCTTATTCATTAAAATTGCAGCCCAAGAAAACATTACATTTTTACATAAATTCTTTACATTATCAAAATTTCAAGTTTACATTGATGGATTTACATTCAGAATGAAATATAACCAAAGTTGTTACAAAATTTGGAGAAACAGGGACTTGATGAAACGAGGTGCCAATTTTTTTCGAAAAATTACAGATGATTCAGACATTTTGAGATTCTAACGTGGAATGATAATAGAATAATAAACGGTTCTTCTATATAAGCTGATCCTTACACAGGAGAAATAGAAAAATTGCACATGCAAAACGTTTTGAATTGACGATCTGAAAGAAAATTGGCAAATAATAATCAACAAGACAAAAGATTATACGTACCAATATTCAGCGCTGGATAGATTGCGATGGACTTGCAGGAATTCAAAAAAAATTCTTTGAAAGAGGAAAAAAAAATTTTTCTCCAAAACAAAAAAAGTTGAGAAACAGTGGACACCTTGGTTTGTAAATTGCTCTAGGAAATATGGACTCCTACCAAGAATTCAAAAAAAAAAAAAAAATTCCTCAAAGCAAAACAAATGTTAACAAAAAAAAAGTTTGGCAACCTTTGTAACATCAAATCTCAACAGTTGGGAACCATTGGATACTAAAAAAATTGTTTGGAAGTCTTGTCCTTTGATAAGACTCGAAAAAAAATCAATAACAATTATTTCTTTAAATTGTTAAAGTTTGGAAATCGCTGGAAAGTTTGACATTCCCTGGAAATATCGTAGACATAACATTACATACATTACATATCATAAAATTAACAATTCCAGCATATGAGTAAAGAATTATTGGTAATTATTCAAATCTGTTCTGTTAAGCCTCTTCCAGCAATATTGAGGTCTATGATCATTTCACTTCAAACCATACATAAATACATCCACAGCCCGCGTGACACGCACGCTAGGTAGGTACAAGTATAATGAATTTAAATTTAATTTCTTTACTTTTGAGTGTAATTAGCCAGATATAGAAAAACTTTACTTGGAATATTTCACAAACTAGACATTTATAAATTTACAATTCTTATTTTGTAGATCCCTCAGTGTAGAATCTTACATTAACAAACAAATAATTCCGTAAATAATTGCAAAGTGATCCTAGCCAGTATGACTTGAATTTATGCAAAATTGAAACTGGAATTTTTACAATCTCTTTGGCACAAAAGGCAAAGCATGGAACAACATGTAAAAAAAACTGTATCTATAGTAGGTATACAAAATATTTCAGTACAAAATGAACACAACAACACCATATTTTTCCATAAAAACCTGTGTAGTAGTCAGACGAATAAGGTTGTCTATTACTAGTGAAGGAAGCATTTATTTCCTCATCCTCAAAACCATCAAGCATCAAGGGTTCTCTGTGTGGATAAAGAAGGCCTCGAAGAAACGTCA
This sequence comes from Athripsodes cinereus, assembly GCA_947579605.1. Classification (NCBI taxonomy): domain Eukaryota; kingdom Metazoa; phylum Arthropoda; class Insecta; order Trichoptera; family Leptoceridae; genus Athripsodes; species Athripsodes cinereus. Next base: position 2,792,725 of record OX388329.1, read on the forward strand.
GATCTAGATGACAAAACATGGGACATCCTTCTATTGGAGGTCAGGAACCGTCAAGGAAGAAAATTCCGTCATAGACATCCTTCGTAGTGGTGGTAGCAGGCTTCTTAAGGGATTGTAATGTTGGAGATCTTCATCTCGTCAGAAGGAAATTATCTGGACGTCTTAGGAAAGTTTGGAGTATCTGTTCACAATCTTGTCAATTTCTTGTTGTATATATTTCTTAAATTCTCCATTCATTAACAATATCTGATCGTACTTGATTATTTATTAATTAAAATGTGGTTATTATTACACTATTTATCAATTCAGATGTTCATTGCAGCACTAACATAACTTTATTGGTTATGTGATGAAATTTACGAAGTACACTTGTTGTAGTGAGGCGAAAATTCAAAACTCGCTTATTTAATTATTAAAATGTTTTTTCTTTATTATTTATAGCACTGTTTATTTAATTCAATTATTCACTGAAGCACCATCATAGTCCTTATTGGTCACGCGGTGAAATTTCTTGAAGAGCAAAGTTGTACCGTCTTGTTGTGATGGTAATGGAATTTTTTAACCGTTTTTTGATCGAACATTCTAGAGAAGTGTGTGTGTGTGTTGGTGATGCATGGAAACATGGGTGGGTCACGTGATACGTAACGAACTTATCTACGCACTATTTAATGTTATCATTTATGCATTGTTAAATTCACTTCAAACACAACAAAAACCACAATAATTAGGCATCACGTTGGAGCGCCAATCTGTAACATTCCAAACTGTAACATTTCTCCCATAGTCGGCAGATTTCAGTGACTCTCTCAGGGTTTATCGTTGGGTAAATTTATTGTGGTGGTTGTGCTAAGGAAACACTAGCATGATGTTGTATGATCGGTTTATTGACGAAGAATATGGTTACACAGATTATTATTACACCAAACAAAACAATTCACAGTTTTTAATACTGAATTACATTATTATAGTGACACTCACAGTATTTTGTAGAAGAGAAGAGACATTTTATTTTTGGAGCGAGCCCCTGCTATGTCTATTGTAAAACGAATAGCAGGAGACTGGCCAAAATGGCTGACTCCCGGAAAAGGATCAAGAAGAAGGAATCTGTTTTTATGATAATAACAAAAGGTATTTACGATTTCTCTAGATAGGGGCCAGGGCTTTCACAGGATTTCGATAGATGGCAACACAAGTACCATTTTTTGGATATTAAATTATAAGGGTCCCATGACACGACACAATGTAAAAATCGGAACTAAAAGTGAAATATTATTTTGCACGTCACGCAAAATATGCGAGATGCATAATAATAATAATAAAACACTTCCGATCTATAACGAAGATGAATTATCGACAGACTTCGGTTGAAGGTTCAGGGTCACACTACTACTTAGACATACCTCTATAGTGTACGTGTACGAGTTGAACGATTTTGTAAGCAGTGCGGCGCACAAAACTCCCCATCCAAACTGTATGGGATGGACAAATTTGACGGTTTTCGCTTGCATCTCTCATTCGTATAGAAAATATCCTATTTGGGTAGTGCGATATCTGGGTCGCACATCGATCGTAAAAAGTATGGCGTACCGTTTTGATGTCAGTGCGTTTGCTAAATTAAGGCGCTGATTGGTTATTAGCATTTTTGTAAATACTTTCAGAAGCATTAGAAGATAAAATTATATTTTATTTGTGATTTTTAGCCAGAATTGTCGGGGGTGCGCTTGATCAGTTGAACCAATGAAGTGGCCGCCAATGCTTTCAACATCTATCATTTCATTAATGTATAATGGACATTTACGATGCACCCAGGGCTTAGAGACGTGATGGTATTACGGTTGTCCTTTCAGCTCTTCTGAATAATTTACTACCTACTTCTTCTGAAGTTCGCTTTCATGCAAATCTTCGTGTCTGAAATAAAGAACATTTACTTCCATATGTTCCGAAAGAATAATAGAAACTTATCTCTCTTCTTTAGACAAATACATTTGTAAACTTACGTTAATATAATATATCAACTTATAAGGTATTTTGTACGTTAGTAACTTTTAAAAATTGTACAGATTTGATATGATTTTTTAGATTATTATGTACTAATTGTTATTTTTTGAGCTTTTTATTTGCTACCGCGGTTTCGGTGGAGCGTCCACCATTAACGAGCGTTAATCTAAAAGTTTTAGATTAACGCTCGTTAATGGTGGACGCTCCACCGAAACCGCGGTAGCAAATAAAAAGCTCAAAAAATAACAATTAGTACATAATAATCTAAAAAATCATATCATGTCTAGAAATTGTTATATTGTGAATGCCGAAAACATAAGCAAATTGTACAGATTGTCTTATTAGGCACTAAACAATATCTCCTTATGTTACGATGGTTTGGATATGTGAAACGACTGGGGGGTGGAAGGATGACAAAGATTATTTCTACGGCATATCCCTCAAGTGGGCTAGGCAGCACACCAACCGCATGTTACTAACATGCAAGCTGTCCTCTCCATGTCAACAAAAATGAATACATTCAAGATGGGGGAAACTTCATTGTTAAATTTAAGTTGTAAAATGTTTTTATTTTTTCAAATAATTGCCTTTTACAAGACATTCGAAAATTTTCGAAAAAGAGTGGGAGAATAATCTTTAGAATAAAAGTGACAATTATAATACATTTTAGATTAAAGAAAAATCTCTCTCTAATTGGTAATAATGTGTTTTGAATTTTTCCTAAATAGCAGAAATCATCTGTACTAAGTAGCGGTGCCTACCTAAATAAATAGTGCCTCTTTTGTTAATTCGTCTACATCAATGTAGTTGTAATGTATTGCGTGTACGATATTTGTTTAACATGAATTCAGGAATTCCGGTGATGTGGATGTTGCCAACGTTCAGGAGTAACAATGGTACTCTCTCATCTTCTCACATAATATCGTTTATACGCGTTGACAGTTTTCGGAACACGTGTAGGGCTCTCAAAGGAATTGAGAGACAAATAATATTTATTTGGGCACAAGTACTACTACTTGTAGCAAGAATACGACAAACTTTGATATATTCGTAACGTAAGCGCCTAAGCAATTTAACAAGGAGCATCTTTCACCAATTAAATTACTCAGTTTTACCCGCTTTTCGCAATAACATCTTAATTTATTTATTGACAAAGTATACGGCTAAATAGCCTTCACAGTACAATATTTTTTTACGGAGTTTCAGGTGATGGATACGGTATACGGCGCCTTTGAGGTCATGTTACGAGTAAAGGGCGCTTTACAAATTGTCCAATATATAATTAAAAAAAAAAACATACATGCAACAAACACAAACAACATATAAGAGACAATGAATACAACATGATCATATAAACTACTGGATAATCTCAACGGAAAGCGTGTACCTTTGAATAAATAATAAATAAAACTTAAAAAATAACACTTTCAATACATCGATAAGGTGCAACGTCTATCCTGAACACTTATTTATTGTTATATGCAGTCGCTCTTCTGACCAATTAAGGAAAATATCTTGATGATGTAGATAGACCTGCTTTGCTCCTGCTTGCTTATGCTCAGTATTAAAATAGTCCTTTCTCAAAATTGAAAACAAGTCAAACTTTGCTTTGAAATTGTAAGCTCCATCAAAAAATATTTCAGTATTTCTTTTGCAGCTTTCCCGAATGTTATTTTTATTCCCTTTTATTCTTTTTACCTGCTTATTCAGTTACTTTTTCATTCTATTATTGCCAGTTATCGCTTCCTTATTGTAATATTTATAATTTCCCCTTTTTTATGTAAATCGTATACCTACGTGAAAAGGGGAGAGCTTATAGGTATATAATTTTTTATTAACATATGCATACGTTTTTTTTGTTATAAACACAAATACAACTTTATACACCTTTCACAGAAAGCTGGGATCGAACCGTGCACCTCTTGTACCTCTTCTGCATGAGACCGAGACTGTATAATCACTTCTATTTCCATGAATCTTTTGGGTTGTATTTAGGTAGGTACTTACTATATTTTTGACTTATCAACGATATGTTCAGTTTGCCTTGTGCGAGTTTATATTGGTTGAAATCCCTAGTGTTTAATTTATCCCGAGGAGCACCCGATAAAGAATTGGTCTCCCACTCTTCTTCGTAAGTTTTCGATTGTCGAAAAATTAAGTCATTTTACATCTTAAATTCAGCGATGAGGTTCGCCATCCATCTTAAATTATTTGATTTTATATTGGTACGGAGAGGACTGCTTGCATGTTCATTTGCTGGGTACTTCAATTATGGGATATGCCGTGATGTTATAGTAGTATCTATTTAATATTCACATTTTCTCGACAGTGGTCCTTTATATAGGTATTATTACATGTTTCACTATGTATCTCAAATGAATCAAGATCTCTCTTCTGAACGTTTGATTAAGCGGATTAAGGTCTTGCATCAATAATTATACGTTTATATATACCTAATAGAAAATTTTGAATAAATTATGGTATATAAACTGGGTATTTCTGCTAGTAATGCGAATATAATTTCGATAATGTTTTGATATCTTTATATAATTCCTATCGATGACAGCATCTAATACTGAATCGCTTTTATGAAAATACTCTCTTTTGGGTTTCGTAATAAAGTAATGGCCGTATTATTATTCCTTTAATATAATGGAATATTTCACCACCTAACGAATATTTTTCCCATTACCGGAATTGATTCATTTTAATATCCATATTATTATTTGGATATTGTGTAACAAACTACGCAATGTTACAACTCCTGTATAAATTTTAATATAGATTAATCTTTGTACTAACTCTTTGTATATTTAGCCGTATTCACATGATACGATTTTGCGTATTTGTCGCATCAGGGCTTACATCTGTATATATAATGAGTTAAAATCCATTGGATTGATCTGCAACGAGTTTGGATTTTTTTCTCCATTCGTCCCTATTCTCAGCCAGTCTCTCCAGCTCTACGTATGAGCCACTGTTCATGCCCCTCCACAGTTGGTCCATATAAGCGTCTCTTGGTCGGCCTCTGCCATTTGTGCTTTCGGTCCTACCCTCTGCGATGGTGATGAGCAGTCCTGAGGCCTGAGTCAACAACACACTATCGCGTCACGTTCCCGCTCCGCTAGCGTTCGGGTGCAGACGATGGTGCGCCAAAGTGTTAATTTTCGTAACTATTGTGTATCTAAGCAACGAAATTGACACTTGCTTGCAACATCGTCTGCACCCGAACGCTAACGGAGCGGGAACGTGAGACGAAAGTGTGTTGTTGACTCAGGCCTCAGAGGCCTGAGTCAATAACCCACTTTCACGTCACGTTCCCGCTCCGTTAACGTTCCCCTGGTTAACACTTCTTCGTTTTCAACGTGCCCCGACCAATGAATCTTCACCGTGCGTCTATAGCACCATGCGTCTTATTTCAACTGTATCAAAAAAGAAATGGATATATAGTTGTATCAGGCTAACTAACCGTGGCCAGTATCAGAGTAATATTATAGTTATAACCAATATTAATGTGTGGAATTATGCCTGGTTAAATCAAAACTTTACCTATAAAAAAATTGTTCCACAGTTCGTCTATTTAACGTTTTGTCGAAAATTCAAAGATTTCGTGAATGTAAATTTTGTTCCATAATGTTCTTTTTAATATTTCAAATGACAGCTGTTCAGTTGTTCTATGGTCAGAATGTATCATAAACAATTGACAACTGGGAATAATTTTTGCTAGACGTAAAATCGCAACAATAATAATCTTTTATATTACTTTCTTTATTTTTCCTACTTATGTATATGAACCTACGTATTGTGCACAACTGTTTCTTGATTGTATATCAATCGCGATCGTTTCAGCACACTGTTGTCATCCATTGACGAGCGAAACAGTTATCATTAGTATTGAATCGTTTCGCTTGTCAATGGCGGCGTACAGACAGCTAGATGCGAACGTCAATCATCAAGCAAAAATCTTAAATTTTTCGGCGACCCGATAATCTTACCCGTCCATGAGACGTAACGAAGACATTCATTCGAATATTTCTCCGGAGAATGCTCCGAATTGTCGCCGAAAGATTTAAGATTTTTGCTTGATGATTGACGTTCGCATCCAGCTGTATGTACGCCGCTATTGGCAACGATTTGCTGAAATCGAGCACCATTTATATACTACCTATCAAATAACAGGTAGTGCATAAATCGTGCATTGTAGTTTACTCCTTTTAAAAACTTTAAAATTTGTTTTTTTTTCTACCTTCATGGATGAAAATGTAATATGTTTAAAGTGTTTTGTAAGTGCTCATGTCTGTTTAATGATATGTATTTGTACAATTTCTTTTTAAACAGTGTGTGGTGCAAAGGTAGGTATAATAATATGCCGAGCCATTCCCTGACATTTTATGTTATTAATAAATGAACATGTTTAGCCTGAGAGTAAAATTATGATCTGTCAAGTAAGACGAGTATTATATAATTGTAAGTGAGATAGAACGGATAGGTTGTCACTTTAGTTTTGTCAATCGAATACAAAATTCTACTCTTAAAGCATTTCATTTATTACGAAATTAAAAAACAAATGTTTTCTTCTATGATATTATGTTTTACTGTCGAGAACAATAAAGAACATTAACAAAAACATTTGTTTTTTTTTTATGGAATTTGTTATGGAATTTTACTAACATCGACACAGTGAATATATTCCATTTATTAATTTCTTATTTCTATTTGGATTGTATTTAAACATGTGATAGAAAATTCAAAATGTAGGTTTTTAAAAATATCAGTGACATAATTTGAGCGACAATATTGTAACGAACAAATAAATCGGGAATTGGCAGACAACATAATATTTGAAAAGAGCAGTGTATTTTATTTAAAGCCGCTCTTTAGCAAAAACGGTTAATTAATATTAAATTTTCATTATCGAATTGTTAAAGACAATATTGTCAATACTTATTAACACTTCTAAATATTTATTTGAGGAATTTGAAATGGGATTTAAAAAAGGTTCGTGTTTTTTAATCCATAAGTAAATATTTAATATTTAAAGAGAACCGTGTACTTTTTATGCTTATTTGTTTGTGGAGTTGAAAGTGTGGCATTAATTGTGTGTTTTACCAATTTAATCAAAATTTTCGATTTGCTAAATTGTGGAACTGGTCAGTCGATATGACTGTTATGTCAAATTAAATTAGTATGTATTTAGTTCTTTTCGTATTATGAAATCTTGACAAATATAAATAGTCCAGTTCCACCACTAGTAAATATCACACTAATATGTAGCGTTTCGTTAAATTTTAAAGAATATTGCCAAGGTTTTTATAGAGAATATTGGTTGTTAGGTATAAGTAAGTAAATTGTATTAGCGAGTCAGTGGTAATGTCGGTGCCATGCTACTTATCACCATGCACATGGGTGTATCCGAGATATTCTCTAGGAAGGGGAAGCAGAAACTTAGCAAATTGCGATTGTTACATCAGCTTTAAAATACACTTTTTAGTCTCAGTTTTCACGATTTGGTAATGTGGCTATTTTAGAATCTCCTCCTTTTTTGTTCGACAATTTTAGACTCACCTTATTGATAGGTTTAATACATATTTGTCTATGGTTTATTATTTGTTGTATCTGTTTCAATAAAGAGATCATCTATGTGAGTGAGGTTGACAGTAGGTGATACAAGCTTCAAAGTTGTGTTTGATTAATAATCCTTAGCCATCCTTTTAACAACAGAAATATTGACAGACTCCCAACACTTATATTTAATCTGACTTTTGGGTAGGGGGAGAGGGGACAGGTTTCCACTTCGTCCAAATTTCTTATACAAACATTACCTATTTTCATTATATTTATATAAATAGACAATTTGTAAAGCGCCGTTTACCTACTCATAACATGACCTCAAGTGTGCCGTATACCGCGTCCATCACCCGAAACTCGAAACATTATATTTTCGAGATCTGGAGGGGGCATTTTTAACCCATCTGGGTGCGCCCATGATTATGCAGTATTTTGGCTCATTGAAAACAGGAAATAATACAAAATAACTTGTTTAATTTGCTCGTTTCTTTAATTATTTTTGCAAAAGTAACTAAAAATTTTCAATCATTAACTAAGCTTTTAAAATTCTTTTAACTCTATAAAAAAAAAGTTTTATTATATTTGATTTCTGTACATGTCTACCATCACGGAATAACGCACAAGAAGGGTTGCCAGTAGACTTCTTGTGCGTTACCTGCAATAAAAACATACAAGCTGTCCTCTTCGTGCTAATAAAAATAATAAATTTGAGATTGATGGTGTTATTATTTAATAGTTCTCAAAATGTAGCTTTTTAAAAATATCAGTGACTAAATTTGAGCGACAACATAATATAAATAATGTTCGCGATTAATGAGACCATAAGATTAACAGACAAATAAATCGGAAATTGGCAGACAACATAATATATTTGAAAAGAGCTGCATTTTATTTAAGGCCGGTCTTTAGCAAAAACGGTAAAATATTCAATTTTCATAATCGAATTGTTAAAGACATTTTGTTTTAAATATTGATTTGTTATCTAGGTTAAGGAAATGCCTTTATAAATAATATATTGTTAGTTTTATATTGTGAATGTATTTGCTTCTCTCGGCTAGAGGGACATCGAAGGAGTGTAGTCAAAAGATTCCACACATGGAGGTTATGGTGGTTTGGTGGTTTTTTAGAATCTCCTTTTTTGTTCGACAATTTTAGACTCACCTTATATTTAATCTGACTTTTGGGTAGGGGGGGAGGGGACAGGTTTCCACTTCGTCCAAATTTCTTGTACTAACGTTACCTATATTTTCGTTATATTTATCTGGTAAAAATAAAAAGTTTGGTATTGATGGTAGGTATTATTATTTATAAATTCTCGAGTCTACGTTTTTTGAGTGAAAATTCATACTGATGATAGCATTTATTTTTATTTAAAAACATAGTTAATTTTTCACTTAAATTTATTTAAAAACCTCGAGTACTTAATTTTCGTCAATATATATCGATTGACATTTGAGTTCTCTTGAAAATGTCGATCGATATGTATTGACGAAAGTACTCGAGGTTTCTCAATAAATCAAAGTGAAAAATTGATTGGTTATTATTGTTATTATCATCTAAAAAATATCACTCTTCTATGAGACCATAACAACTTTTGGCCAAAGCGATCTCAGCAGGTAAAAAACAAAGCGAAATAAAAAAGCAAGAAATCAAATAAAATCTGATCACTACTGAATTGGAGATGTTAAATGCCTTATTCCTGATGCTTTAAGAACACCTGCCTTTTTCAGTAATTTGAAAACTCATAGAAAAGATTGGGAGGCCTGTATTTTGCCGGGAACTTCACAGAATAGCTTGAATTATTCATTTGATTCTTGCTTATTGGGTGACTTTAAAGTTAAGTTATAATGTAGAGAATATTAACATGACCCAAATATGGGTCAATTTGATTTAACATATTATTATATAGAGAGTAACTGTTTATTAGCCCCATTAGAACCACCGTGGTTTTTGTATTTAGTAGAATACTATTCTACAGGGTCTCGCGAAAATATTTCCACCTTTTGAAATGTTAATAAAAAAAGTATGTAATATAAAAGTTCGTCAGTAGCCTCTCGTAGAGTTTCGTAGTTAGGTAGAGTCTCGGCCTCGAGAACAAGGGGTCCGTGGTTCGATCCCAGGTGCCGGCAAACTCCCCTTTCACGACACAAGCTTTTAGCTTACTGTGAGAGGTGTATAAGGTTGTATTTGGGCTTATAAATCTAAAGTTAAATCTATTTGCACATTACAATCACATTTATTTGGACAATAATCAGGAATCAACATCTTAGCAGGAACCCTTCCTCCTTTATATACCTACCCATGTTTTTTATATATGTTTGTAATATTGATTTGTTAATATTGTGTTTGGTACCTGGTTTTCTTATGATATTGTACCTATGTAAAATATTGTGTAAAAGGCTAATTAGCCGTAAATAAATAAATAAATAACAAAACCCAGATATATCTTTAAAAAAAAAAGGCTAATTAAGGCATATATCTTGTTATCATCTGGGATCGTATATGCCTTAAGCTGTATAGATCTTTGTAAGAATCATCTAATTGTCAGTAATAATAATAACAAAATTATGTTCTGAATGCAGAACTGTTTTTGAACATGCCGGGGCCCGGCTTGGCGCATTCAATTCTCAACCTTGCGATTTCATATTTTGGGGCGTACAGACAGCTGGATGCGAACGTCAATCAAGCAAAAATCTTAAAAATCTTACAAAAATTCGAATTAATGCCTTCGTTACGTCTCATGGATGGTCAACGAAGGCATTCATTTGAATATTTCTTCGGAGAATGCTCCGAAATGTTGCCGAAAGATTTAAGATTTTTGCTTGATGCTTGATGATTGACGTTCTCATCCAGCTGTCTGTACGCCGCCATTCGCAATGACTTACGATCGTCTCGGATTAGTTGAAAAGTATATTTTAGATTATTTTAAATTAAACACTCATTAAGTACTTCCACTGTGACTCAAGAGTTTTAAATTTAAAAAAAATTGACTTGGACTTTCACCAAAAACCGGCGGTCGGAAATGTCGTCTTTAAAATGATTTAGAATATTTGAGGCTGCATATCGTAAATAAGTACCAAATATGTCGTCATTTTATTCTGGGTATGGGCTCTGTGAACCTCAATGGTAAAATCGGAACTGTCTGAAATGAACGGTTTATAGTTTCTAATAGTAGTTGAAAATTTTTCAGGGAAAATATTATTTATTTTAGCCCCTGTATAATAATAAAGTTCCTTACTAGCGTAATTTAAACGCAGGGCATTGTTCTCTTACAAATGATCAGGTAACTAAATTATGTATGTACATAATACTAAATGGTATTGGCGCCACATGCAATCGAAATCAAAGGAACATATTTTAACCCCTGCAATATATTCACATGTCTGCTAGTCCGTACTATAATATGTAGATTGTGATATGAATTAATCGTTATACTTTTAAACCGCTAACGCTGTTTTAACCCATGGTTATTCTTTATGAATAATAAAATATAGCCTATTTAATAATGATACTTTGAAAACAGTTTTATTGTCATAGCGCGTAGATGTATATTTATTTATTTTTGTAAGGAACAAACAGTCAGCCCAACAAATATTACAAAAAATCAAATCGCACACAATATATACCACAAAAGTCCCTCTATATTACCACAGTATAAAAATTCAAAACGATTTAAACAAAACAGAGACAAATGGAACCATCAATAAAAACAAGGAAATAATCAATATGGTATGGTATATTACAGTTAAACACACCAATTACCCATTATATAGTGCAATACAATTTATATTATTGTAGACTGTTCACATATTTTTATTTATTAATTCTTCACTGTACATTACAATCATAGAATCAATATACAGAGGGCGAATTTATGTAACTTTCACAAAAAAAAACTTAAAGGAAGGAAAAGAGGAGTTGAAGAATATGTAGGAAAAGGGACTAGGCAACAGATGCCATATTTTTAACGATAAAGTGGTCCTTCACCTCCCGCTTTTTCACACCTGAATCATTCTATTTCTGATAAAAAAAAAAACTGCTTTTTATGACTTCAAAGTTTTAGACGAATCCCGAAAGAAAGTCGCTTGTCGATAATCTCTTGTAGGCCAAAGCATAAATGTCAAATATAATTTGTGTTTTAAGTAGGTTTCATTTGTAGAGTAACACATTTGATGCATTTCATTGGATGATTTCAGATGTACGTCACCCATTGTGGATGTGTCAATCGATTTATGTGACAGAGGAAACGACCTTTTTTTTTTTTTTGATGCAGTTAGTCTACTGGCTATCGCATTTATGGTATAGATAGAAAGAATAGGAAAATTAAGATATAAAAAATATATAAAAATAAAACACTGTCAACTCTCACTTATTGTTATATTATAATTAATAGTTTTTAAGACATACTGAAGATGGACGTATGTCCGAAAAGCTTTTAATCATAATACAACAATCAAGTGAAAGTTAAGAGTGCTTTATTTTTATAGATTTTTTATTATCCAAATTAACATTAACTTTCAAAGTGTCTTCAAAAATCGAAAAGTTAGAATAGGAGAAGTTACTTTAAGTTTTCTTCGGATTATAGGGAAACATATTCATATAAGCTACTACGACAAAGTATATATAAACTTGTATTTGATATACCCTTGATGCATGGCTAGTATTATTCTGCCTTTGAATGCTTTCTTATTTTCTTCTGTATACGATTTGGCAACACGCCACGTCTTATGATTACAAACCTGAACATTCCTTAGTGACTTCCTTAATGTCGTTATGACTCATGGCATGGCACTTGTAAAGAAAAATATATTCCCATTGCTGCTTGCAGAGGAGACGTCGCTTGAATTTTCATATGTTATGCAACTGCATTACTAATAGTATGTATGTTAAATTGAAACTTAAACTAAAAATTGGTAAAAATGTGAATGATCGTTTTGATCCAGTTCAATATCACCATATACAAGCGTTGGTCGGGGAAGGTTGCTCTTCAGCTAATTTATTCATAACAAAATATATCGATGGTCGATGCATTAGAATTGCATCTTTTGAATACTTTCATTGTTTTCTTTATTGCACTAATAGCGTAGCCGAGGTGCAGAATAAGTGTGAGTGAAACAATGATGCATTAATATTATTGAAATCAACCAGAAATAATATATATTGAATATGATTTTCGGAACGTAAATTTCGAGAACATTAATTGTGCTAGGTTTCTGTTCTAGTGTTACTGTTGTCGATGTTATGACGAATTGGAGGGGCGGCGGTTGCGTGGGCAAGTCACTAGCATCATGTAACCTTAACTTTACATTAATTTTCTGCGAAATAAATAAAACAAATGTTTTTTTTTAAATAAAACAAATGTCTTGTTAGGATATTGTCAATCCAATGTCTTCACTAGACGAAAGACGTATCTTTAAATAAATTGAATAGTAGAATAAAACATTTGTTTAATTTTTTTCGCTATGGAATTCTACTACCTAAACACCGACACAGTGAATTAATTTTTAGATCGCAACCTATTTGTGTGACGAATATTTGATACCTTTTAACTGTATTTGTGTGCATCGAGATACGTGATAAAACCATGAAATCATATAAATGTGCTTTCGAAGAAAACACAGACCATTCTACGTTTTATGTAGGTACATTTTACATTTTCAAATATTTGTCATTTTCAAAAAGCTCTCCCATAATATGATGAAATAAGTAGTACACAGTATTTCGGAATGAACTTTCGTACGAGTATATATTTCGATTTTTAAACTTACACAACCTATTAAAGTATTGAATGTAATAACGAAATACGGAAGAATGTATTTCCATTGATTGGATGTTTGATCAAAGTACATAATATATTTATTTGTATATTTTATAAGGTTTTCAATAACAAATACTAGAATTTCCCTCCCCCTCAATTATGAGAGAGGTAAAAGGGTGATGTTTTAAGAATCCAATGAAAGTTAACTATAAATAGCACTGTTGATTTCTGACGGCGTAGATGTCCCTCTTTCGTAGTACACTGATACTATGATAGCGACATTAGATTCAGTTGCCATAAAAAAATTAAAAAAAAATGGCTGGTTTATGCCGTGTGGTTTTAAGAAGAGAATTGAAATTAGATTAGAAACATGATAGGTATACCTGTCGGGCAGAGAATATATCAATTAAATAACAAGTCTGCTTAAAAAGATGAAATTTCTAGATAAGAATATTGGACTTAATTTTTAAAAAAATGTGTCGAGCAAATAAGCAACTTATTCTGTTCGTTGTAAGATGAAATATTTATGTCAAAATTATATTGAAGAGAAACTCATTATTTAGTTTTGAATGTTTCTATTGTTATAGAATATTAACACTTCAAAGTCATTGGTTGTGTGGCATTGTGAGAGTTCGAAATGAACAAGTAATAATAATAATAATACAATAAAAAAACTGACATAAGAAATACGGAGAAATCAGTTACGGATGTTAAGAAAGTTGAAATGTCAAAAAATACATTAGAAAAACAACTCGAGTCTGACTTCACCTGTCATCAAATGTCAGAGAAAGACAGATACGATTCTACAGAGATCGTAAATTGAGTTGAGATATTTTTAGAGCCAGATCGATGTGAGAGCTTAATGTTAAATATCTATCAAGAGAGGTTATCCTACGTTTTTTATCGTTTATGAAAAGTTGCGTAGGTTTTTATTGAAACATACATCAAAAGCTTTTTCAAATCATAAACGATTTCGCTTGAAAATAATTATCAAACTTACAAAAATAGTGTGAGAAAGATCCAAAGATTAAGTTGCTTACCCACATGGATCAAATTCTCAAAATGTGTTTGAGTAAGAGAACATTTGGGTTAAGTTTGGGTTAATTGGAAGAGATCACGCCTTTGCTGCGATAAACTCGCCAAATTTTATAAAAAAATAATTAAATACAATCAATATACGGATATTGATTGTATTTAATTTTAATGTATACCTTCTATGAAATTGTATGTAATCAATGTACAGTGAAGAATTAATAAATAAGAGAAAAGAGACTCTGAGACTGAGACTCGAGTGTCCTGTAAAAGGCAGGTGTTCGAAAAAAATAAGACATTTTACATCTTAAATTCAGCGATGAGGTTTGCCACCCATCCTGAATGTCTTGATTCTATATTGGCACGAAGTGGACAGTTTGCATGTTTCTTACATGCAGTTGATCTGCTGGCTACCCCACTTGTGGGATATGCCGTGATGGTATAGTATAGTATAGTAAAAGAGACTCCTAATTCATCCAGATTCTCATATATCGGCGTCCTTGTATGAAGAACTGGATAAATGTCGAGGAAGCGAATGAAATATAAAAGGACAGATCGTTATAACGTTTCGTTTTCTCTGCCAACCCCACCTTGACTATTGCGAATGGTTATAGATAGATAGACCAAAACAGAGAACACTAAATAAGCTTAGATATCGTCAATTAATTTCACTTAAGTTCTACTCGTAATGTTCCTGGTGGTATGTATGGAATGGTTATTACACTATCTTCTGCGAGTTTAATAGTGTTTTCGTACATCAGGTATTTGCGAAACATCACGTTTAAGACATTATTCACATCGGTTCAACATCGATGAATTATCCCTCCCCCCCATCTTGGATTTGCTATTTTTTTATGGTTGGAAGATTAATGTGTTGATTACTTAAATGCAATTAAATAAATCATATGTTTTTTTTTGTTAACACTTTAGAAATTCATTATTTATAATATTTTTTATAAACACTGTATACTTTCTAAAGAGGTGAATAAATTTAATTTGGAAAGTATACAGTGTTTATTAAAAAAAATATTTAATTATATGTTAAATGCAATTAGCTTATTTACTACCCTACTAGTGAAACATATCGTTGTTATGTTAATTCTATTCTATTCTTGAGGCAGCACATTAGTTTGCGAGTCATTTAGGCGTGGCTAGGTTAATAATTGTATAATTCTCATTTTGTTAAATTACACATGTAATTATGTATTATTATTATTTTCGCACTTTTTCTACTCTTATTCGTAAAATATAAGGTATAAAATTTCCTTATTTTATATGAACACCTGCCTTTTACAGGACACTCGAAAACTTACAGAAAAGAGTGGGAAAGATATTCTTTACCGACGACTCCACGAGTTTTTGTGCTTTTTTTACAACTTGATATTTATTTATTTATATAATATACGGCTAATGCCTTTTACAGGATATAGAGAATAATAATAATACATTTCACTTAAACTTAAAAGCTATACAAATAATAACTTAATAATAATATTATACGGTATCTTGCAAACAAAAACAATACACAGCATAATAACAACAAGTAAAAAATAAATATTAATAAGTGTACATAATAATAATACATAATAAAAATGTAGGTATGAGCAATAATGTATATATTATTATCTACCTTTATCCCATTATTTTATTTGGGTTCGGCTCTCCTAGCACTCATCCTCCAAGTCCTCCGGTCCCCTGCATCCAGCTCGAACGCAGCTCTGCCCCCCTCAGATCTAACAATAGTAATACTTAACAAAATCCATAATAATATATTCCTAAAATGCCAAAGAAAATTGCCTATATTCTTCGAGACATAATGCTATTATCGTCATAAAGTTGGTATTTGTTGTACTATTTTTGTCTTTTTTTATTATGATACTAGAAATTCCTACTCGGCGTCGCCAGGGTTAATTTCATGTCTATCTCCAATGGTTTATAGGCTCGGCAGCAGTGATGTTACGAATGTGTGATTTTGGATATTCGCGAATGCGAATATTTGTTGCAGACATTCGCGAATGCGAATGCGAAAAGCGAATATTGACTTACTTAAATTGCTCAAACATGAAAATTTCTACCCCCCCCCCCCCGCCGCCGAATTATCAAAATGGTATAGGAATTTAAAATATTTCAAAACTCCTCGGTTTTCTTAAAGAATATTTTCTTGCAGTACCTTTTTCTACAATGTACCGGGTAAGTATCCGGTACTTTTAACGGAATACCGATACTTTTATACCAAAATAATATTCGCAAAACATTCGCATATTTTTTTGCGAATACTTTGAAATATGCGAATATTCGCGAATGCGAATGCGAATACGAATATTCCATTCAGAAGCAATAGAAATTAATAAAAATAATAACATGACTAAAACAGCTATTAATAATAATAATCTTCCGAATTCGTCTCCCTTACTTCAACTATTCCCCATCTCATATTCCAAGAACTCCACGCCTGAAACCAACACGACCCCGCCTACCCCTACACCCTCACTGTAAATCCTGTAAATTCAGTATAGATCAGCACCTTATGATGCGAACTCGGAGTCCGCGAAACCGGTCGTGTGTTAGTCTTACTCAACAGTAACACAAAACAAAATAATAATAAATATTTATTTTATTTTATTTGATAATTTAAAATGAAGTGTTACAAAGTAAATGCCGATACAATTAATGAAAAAGATTTACAGTAGTTTTTTTTTCATGTAAACAATTCACAGACACAACCAAAAAAAGTCGTTGATGGTGAATAAAACATTAAAAAAAATTCGAAATAATAAAACGACTGTTTTATTCTACTAATGGTATATGGTATATAACCATTAGTAGAATAAAACAGTTGTTTTATTATTTCGATATGGAATTCTACTACCTAAACACCGACACAGTGAATTAAAAAAAATTGTTATGGCAACACGTGACAGCGGAACTGTCATACAAAAATACAATCCAAATTTCTGACTTTTGCGTTGGATTTTCCCAAATTTTTCTTTCATGCAAACCGTCTTCTAATAATTACAAACACAACAAAAAAATAATCAGCCAATTCGTTTCAGCCGTTCTCAAGTTATGGGGGAACATACATAGTCAACTAATTTTTATTTATATACATAGATGTATTTTCTCCGTTCCTCGGTAATATTTACTTTCCTATTCCCCGTTTTATGTAGGTATTTAATTTTTTTTACTCGAAGCAAATGTCGACTGAATTTTGAACATATACACATAACTTCAAGTAGGTACACTTACTCGTGTGTACATAATATAAAAGCACCTATATCAAGAAACGTTGGTAATAATTATATATATATAATGAGTTACAATCCATTGGATTGGTCTGCAACGAGTTTTGACTTATTTCTCCACTCCTCCCTATTCTCAGCTACTCTCTTCAACTCCATATATGAGCCACAGCTCATGTCCCTCTTCAGTTGGTCCATATAGGCGTCTCTCGGTCGACCTCTGCCATTTGTGCCCTCTGCGATTGCGATGAGCAGTCCTGGGTGTCTGATGTTGTGGCCAATCCAATTAGCTCGTTGTTGGCAGATTCTTTTGAGGAGTTGCCTTTTTTCGCCAACCCTGGTTAACACTTCTTCGTTTTCGACGTGTTCCGACCAATGAATCTTCAATTATTTATTTATTTATTTATTTATTTATTTATTCACACAGTGAACGGCTATATAAGCCTTTTACATAGAAAAGAAAAAATACAATAAAAACAACAGATAGTGAAAACATATAACAAAAGTATCTACCCACACAAAAACACCAGCAATGCATAGGTACACAGCAAAATAATGTTATCAATCAAGTAAGCACCTAATAATTATAATACAAAGAATAATAATAGGTATGATGGTACAAAAAACACAGCAAAAAAAAAAGAAAACAAGGTATGTAGGTAGGCTATAACAATATTAGCAATCAAAATGCAACAAATCTCTGTAAAACTATTCTATGAAGTATAACTTAATAATATCAAAAAATAAAATAATAATAATATATACTAGGTACCAAGTACCCGCACACTGCGCCTTTCCATATAGCATAGTTCGGCAACCATCGTTAACAGTGCGCAGTGCAAATAGTACAGACGACATTGAAATAATTATTTACAAACAATTTATATAAAGTAGACGGAGAAAAAATAAAAAAAAATAAAAAAAATAATAGTATAGTGCAAAATGCACCTAGAATAGATATAAATATATAATTCTTATCAACTATGTATATAACAATAATAAACAAAAAATAGAAATAGAAACAAAATTTACATCATAAAAGTTAAATGTGAGGGTCAAATGTTTTTTTCAGAAATGATTGAAGGGCCGAAAGGTTAGTATTATGTAAATCCACGTTTGACAAATGCTCATTACCTAAGCGATGCAATCGCGGAAATAGTGTATGACTTATGTAGTTAGTGGAACAGTTTTCAAAGTAAAAAGTTTCGGGATTCCTAGTATTACGCCCAGGTACACGAAAATAAATAAGCTGTAACAAATTTGGGTCGTCAAAAAAATTATTTATAATTTTAAATAAAAATAACAAATCGCTCACGATTCTTCTGCAAGCCAAACTTTCCAAATTTAGTACTAACTGTAAACGCCCGTAGTTAAGCTCTTCCCTGGGAATGCGTAGCTTATAATTTATAAACCTTAAAAATCTGTGTTGGACACGCTCTATATTTTTGATATGAATATCATAGGTTATCTTCAATTATATGGAACAAGTATTGTCACCAATCAGAAATAGCTTTTTTATGTCATAAATATTGTAGAACCACGTTACTTGGTATGAGTTCATTTTAAATTAATAAAAATAAAACATATATACATATATTGATATAAAATTATAAATGTAATGTTAAAACACTGTTTAATTTTCACATAATATGTGATTTTATGATGTGACATAATATGAGATCATATTATTATGATTTTGTATTTAGTCAATTAACAATGATAAACTAATTGCCGAGCGCTTTCGCCTTGCGGCATCTTCAGCCCAAGAGTTATTTAAAACTCTCGGTAATTAGTATTTAGTCATTGTTAGTTGAATTAGTTCTAAATCATACATGTAAATTGAACAGTGTTTTACATTTTAAATTTTATATTCAAATGAATTTTCACAACGTTGACGCACCAACTTTAAATTTAACACGTAAATTGATTTTATCTACGTTGACTTTATTGATCGCAAGCCGGCATTCATAAGCTTACGCTCTAGACACCAGCTAACACAAAGAGGACACTTTACGTCAGCCCGATGATGAGAACGGAAGCACTTGAAAATCGGCTCGCGATAAAGAAATTGGAAGTACTTAAATTATAATTATGTTTGATTTTAATTAACTTATCTTTTTTATACTGAGCTGTACAATCACAGCATATCTCACAAGGGGGGTAGCCATCATACCAGTCTTATGTGGTACACATGCAAACCGTCCTCTCCGTGCTAACAAACAATGAAGACATTCGAGATGGGTGGCAAAATTCATCGCTGAATTGAAAATGGTTGTGTTTTTAAAGCATAATATAAATGTACCAAAATTACAAAAATGACCATTATTCTCGAATATAAGACGTTTCTACTTGTTGAGTTGAGGAATTGGACATCCGGTATATTGTCATTTGAATAACATTATGTTAAATTGTGTTCTATGTGAATAGAAATTATTGTATATTATATTTTTAAAACTGTATTATGAGTTCCTTATAAAATATCGCCTTGTTTAGCAATACTTGTTTGCGTTGAGATGAATTATGATTTGTATTTGTATTTCATATCTGGCATTCTTCCAACATTTTCATCTTTTACTACGTTGTAACAAAAGCGCTAGCCGACCGATTTTGTCAAAAGAAACTGGACTTTACACATCAAGCAATTTTCGGTATCTAGCCTGATTTCGACCACTACAGAAATATTTAGAGTGTGATGTTCTTCTCTTCTTGTCTTATCAGGTTTATATTTTTTTTCTCGTGCCTTATCAGGTTTCTGAAACGTTGGCAATAATCACCGCTTCAAAGACCTCTTTATCCTGTGCCTTTGGAAATAATTTATCCATTTGTCCCAATCCGGTCCAGTGTCTTATATTGTCTTATTCTGGCAGGACCACATCGTCCTTCAACCTTTCGCATTATTATGAGTTGCTAGATTTAATATTTATTCTCTCGCTGAATATGACCCAAGTATACGATCTTGTGGACCTAAACGTTGGTCAAGAATTGCCTATTGCAATTTGATCTTTTCGGTAATTCCCAGTTCGTGATCAGATCCGTAGTAACATATAATAAGAAATAGTTATGTTAATACCAAAATAAATAATTATTTAATACTTATATAAATTATTCTGCTACAATAAGCGTTGCAGATATCGCCTTGCCATTTTCCATAATCTGGTTTCCTGGTCTACAACCGTTCCTCATTCGTAGGAGGCAATTATTAAGGTTTCGTCTGAAAAAGTTTTTAAGTCTTCAAATCTTAAGATTACCTCAGGATATTAGTTAGAAAGATTGTCGAAATTTGGCTCTATCGCGGTTGCAATAAAAGAAAATTGTTTCCATGAAAAGTAAATGAAATAATTGCAAACAAGTATAATTGCCTTTGCCCGAATTCGTTTGTTTCAGATTCATGCAAACAAAATAATATGTTTTTAATTTGGCCGAAAATTTCTGCGATATTTTTGCCGATACTGAAATATGTTTTTACATGAAATTAGTTGAATGCCAAACCGAAATATCCGCCGGTTAGAATTTATATTATGTATGTTTTCACTCATATCTCATACATTTTTGTATTGTGTATTGTAATCTCAATATTCATGTATTGATCCGTACCTACGAGAGAAGAAATATGCAGAAAATATAAGAAAGGCAAGGTATTCTCGCAGCAGGTGTATTTGGACGTATGGTTTACATATTTTATTTACTCTTCTTTTAAACTTTGTATGCAAAATCGTTAAAGTTTTCCGCAGTATTCACAATAAATCTGGGACGCGAGACAATGTATTCACATACATGATATCGTGCAGGTGGTGTGATTGACGATTAGTTTGAATTTATGATGACTTCTGTCGAAGGAATAAAAGATTTCATTATCTGGCAATGTATGTTTTATAATAAAAATATTGTCGTTAAAATTAAATTAAATGAACTAGTGAATAAAATTTGTGACAGGTGATAATGCCTGCAATTGGAGCTCACATAATTGTTTCATATTTCAAATTTTTGACAATTAGAAATACATTAAATTTTTTTAATAGTTAAATTAAATTTATAAAATATATTGAAATTTGATAAATAACAAAAAATAAATAAAAGAAAAAAACTGAAAATGCGCCCTTGCGGTGGTTTGTACCACAAAACGGCGCTCAATAAATTGTGCAGATTATTATTATTATTGTTGCATGTGACTTTGAGAAAAAAATCCTTGTAATTAGTTCTCTTGAAAATGTCAAGCGCTTAACTTGACGAAAGCGCTTGAGTATTAATAAATTAATAGTGAAAAGTAAACAGTGTTTTATTGATATCAAATATGTTTAAAATGTCTTTTTACAATGTGAACACACAAACTCTAGATCATTTGCATGTTTTATTGCTTACGTTGAAATAAGTATTTGTTTTATTACTTTACATGTCACTAAAAAGTAATACATTCTGGATTAGGAGAAGATTTCAACTCAACATTGTGCTCAAATATTATGTGTATAATTGTTTTTTTTTTTATTTAACTGTTAGTGCATGATTTGTAAACTAGGCTTAGAAAATGCTTTTGTATGCTTTCTTTTTCATTTCATTTCTGTTATTTGCTTCTCTCGTAAAGAGGTACATCGAAGGAGTTTAATCAAAAGATTGGCGCGGAGGTTTTGGCGGTTTGGTGGTTTGGACGACCAGCTTTTCAGGCTGCTCACCATGGCGCCTCCGGTGTGGACAAGATTTGTGAAATGGAAGTCTCGGAAAAATGGAAGTCTTCAGACTTCTGTGCTATCCGGGTGGTCGGCGGGTCCTTCAATATATAGTAGATCTTAATAGTTATGAAAAAATATATGATTATTTAGTTTTGCAAGTACTTTATAAGAGTGACTCGAGTTTTGACATGTAGTGTTTTTTTTCCAAAATAAATATTATTTTTTATGATTAATTAGTGTTACAAATTAATACCCAATTAAATACAGTGGATGTGAAAGATGCAGTGTTTTAATTAAATTAAATTAAATATTTAATTATGACGAACTTTCACAGTATTTGCTATTCAAAACGGCACAAGCTTTTAGCTTAGTGTGAAAGGTGTATAAGGTTGTATTTGGGTTTATAATAAAACCCAGATATATCTTATTAACAAAAAAAAAAATTAAAAAAGTGCGGCATTTATCATACGACATTAATCTTTAAATTTGTATTAAAATTTCAGAATAGAATATATCAGTCAAAATATACCTATAAACAGCACGAAATTTTACGTCTCAATTACTTAAGTAACTGTCAATGTAAGTAATGAATAACAAGCAGCCTTCAACTTTTTACATCATCCGTTTGTAACGAAGTGTAAGTAGTGGTATCCGTTAATGATTGTTTTCTTTTCTTGTTGTATAAGATTTACAACCTTACAGAAGTACAAATCCGTTTTCCTTCCTGTTCTCTTCATACCGTTTCAATCTCCGATGTCAGGAAATAAGCTGTCGTTATTAGATATACTTGTTGGAGAAATATTGTTTTTCAACTTGACTTGTTAGCAGATTTTACAACCGAAACCGAGAAAACCTTGTTGTTAATAGAAAGAAAGTAATCTCGACATAAATATTGAAGTCGATTCATGGGTATGTTTGATACAAAAATGTTTGTGTTGCATTTATATACTGCCAAAGTCCAAATTTATCAGCTAAGGTAAATACAATTTATGCACAATTACTATTACACTGTTTTGTATAATATAATTGATTTTATGTATCATTTTATTGTTTTGTGTTGTTAAAATTAAAAATAAATTAAAATACACCTTACGAAGATACAATGTCCTATCTGATGCAAGAGCATGTTGTCGGAATATCTTGATAGTCAGTTTCATGACGGTATAGTTCCTCAAATTATGAATGAAGAAACCGCGAGCCCAGAATCCCGTTGTCAACCAACTCTAGCAACTTGACTATAAAAGCTACGCTTAATGTTGCTCTTCGGGATTTATTCGGATTTTTAATAAACCTCGATTCATCATTACAAAAATTACATATTTTACTGGCTAAAATTGTTTTTTAAGGCTTGTACCCTCCCTAATCTGTGAATGTTGTAAAAATTGTAGTACACATGCCATTTACTCGTACAACATTCAATTTCAAAATATGTTTTATTTTAAGGTATTCACTTTTTAATGAAATTTACACAATTTTTTTCAAATGACAATTTATTTCCACAAAATGGAACAGATCTTGTGCTTTGAGGGATAATTCTATTGGTCTGCATATTAAAACACCTGTATATATTATGCTCATATGATAAATCCTAATTACAGGCATAATCTTACAAAACAGTTAAAAACATCACAACAATAGATTATTTGTAGATTTTTTCTAAGTGTTGGAACCATTCTTCCGTAGATTTCAAATAACTTGCGTAGAAGGCTCTGTCATATCTGAGTGGCAACTTAATTGATTCTCAAAATCAAGTGATATAACGTTAGGCGATGTATAGATTTACATACCTAGACAACTTGAAATTTCGTTTGTTTTTTTTTTACATTTTTTTATTATTAAGTCTGGTGTTTCAATTTAAATAGTGTACGTGTATCTCTACGGTTCAAGAATATTCTGCCGGTGGTTGGTAAATAGCAGCTAATTTACATATTATTAAAAAGATAATGCGGTTACGTTTTATATTAAAACAACAAAGAAATAAGTTGCCTTGCTTTTCTTGAAATTTTCATAGATTTTCGCTGTCTGGAATATCTATTTATCTATGTATGTCTTTGGAGAAAATCGAAAAGAAAGCTCTCCTTGAAATATATGGTCCCATTTGCAATAACGGGTAATGGCGTAGCAGGTATAACCAAGACTTGAATGATTTATATATCTCTTGGCTTTCTATAATTTTTGTCTTGGCTTTTAATTTTGCGAAGATTAATAAGCGTGTTTTTTATGTTATTTGTATTGAACATTTTATTTTATTATTAGTAAGAGGCAACAGCCGTTTTTTGTACAAATAAATGAATTATTTTTTTTCGCTGTAAGGCTTATGATACCGTTGTAAGAGTAGATATTGAAAGAGATATTATTTCCGGTATAGAAGTCATGTTGTATTAGTTGTGTATTCATACCTGCTTTGAATTTCTTTTGAATACACTTTATTCGATTCTAATATCAAAGATTCGTTCTTTCCGTTTGAACAAAGTACATACCTACTAGAGAATGTTTTAATTGACAACAGACTCTTTTATGGATTATATTTTAATTCCATGTACAAAGTAGTCAATACAGTCTTATTTTCAAAGGATTAACTATGTCACAGTTGCGATACATTTTTACACTATAAATTATTAATACTGCGTATTATTTGTAAACTGGTTTTTTTTAAGATCGCTATCGATTTCGGCAAACCTTCGCCATCTAAGCAGTATTATCACTTCGTATCGCTTCGCCCGTAGATGGTTAAGGTTTGCCGAAACCGATAGTAACAGATATTATATAGTTAAAAAAAAAGAAGATATTATATAGTATAAATACTTTGTATTAATATAATTTGAATCTGAAAATGAATCGTGTATACGTACATATGCGTTTAAGTAACCATTTAGTATCATAGATGTTAGCAGTATTTTTTTTTTAGTTCGTTCTGTACGTAGTGTTGATACAGATTATTTGGAATGGATTCCTGTGTAAAGACACATTAGTTCTACATGGACACAAGTCTTAAAATTACGTGCGAAGATGTGATTCTTGCGAGTGTAGAATACTTTTTTCTACTAACTTGTGTTATTGAGGGGATCATTGGATATGATCACACTTATTGGAGTGTCCATTGTGCCCTGTCACTTGCACTATGGAGGATATTTTTAACGCATCTCCACCTGCTGTGCGTTTTGCGCAGTACTGGAGATCAGTTTGATGGGTTTTTTCTCTGGGTTTCGACACGATAAATAATAATATTGGATATTGCTGTGGATATAGTCGGCCGATGTGGCGCGGAGGTAACGCTCTTGCCTTTGAATCACGAGGTCCCGGGTTCGATTCCCGGCCAGGGCAAAGTGAAGAATGACCTTTTTCAAATTGTCCTGGGTCTGGGTGTTACATGTATATGTGTGTAGTGCATTGTATATGTGTGTATCGTCGCGTTAGTACCCATAATACAAGATTAATCTTAGTTTGGGACTAGCTCGATCTGTGTGAATTGTCTATGTATGTTATGTTATGTTATATGAAATTTTTTAAATAACTTTTATTATAAATGACAACCTTGTGGACTTGTAATATAGCGAATTGTTAAATTATGGATGTAAGTTGTGTAGGATAATGCATTTTGTCTTTGTTTTGTGATTTTGTATATTATTTCTGTCCATATGTATTTTCAAATATTTTGTTATCCGAATAAATAAATAAATAAATATATATGACATCTTTAATTCAGCAACGATGTATGCTCTCATCCTGAATATCTTATTTTAAGTTGCCATACGTAAAGAGGACAGATTGCATGTTTATAATATCTGCTGGCTGCTCCATTCTTGGGATATGATGTGACGGTGTAGTTAAAACTAAGTTATTGAGTTACATAACAATTATTATTGAATGCAGTTCTGTTATTCATAATAGTAGTACTTTTATAATTACTCGACAGAGGCTTGCATTTCGTGTTGTTTTGGCATTGCATCCAGACATTTAGACGCCTTCCAGTAGCTAGGCTATATGCATTGTGTGCGCAACTTTTAATAATTCATATCAAAACTTTATTCTACGAGCAGTATAATGGATCGTTAGAATTTTTATATTAAGTTAATGATTTAATTCACCATCTGTAAGTAATAACAAATAAGTAAATATTGTCGAATGATGGTACTAAAAACGACGGTACGAATTAATAAAAATATAATATACTAGCTGACCCGGCAAACGTTGTTTTGATGTATACTTTACTTACGTAATTTTTTTTTTATATATATAAAAAAGATATATCTGGGTTTTGTTATAAACCCAAATACAACCTTATACACCTTTCACACTAAGCTAAAAGCTTGTGTCGTGAAAGGGGAGTTTGCCGGCGCCTGGAATTGAACCACGGACCCCTTGTTCTGGAGGCTGAGACTCTACCTCCAGGCTACCGACGAACTCAATTGAAACAAGTGTTTCTTTCTATTATAGATTATTGATTCCGAGAGAGACGTCTTTCCACTTATCAGGTCATTATCAATCTCAACACAATCAGACACAATAAATAAATTTGCTATATACTTTTATAGCTATTAAAAAATAGGGGTTGATGGTAGAAGGGTGAAAATTTAGGGCGTATATATTTTTTAAGGCCTCACAATAAAAAAATAAATAAAAAAATTACCAAAAAAAAAAAAAAAAAACGGGGTTGCCCATTCTTAACTTTTAGGGGTATGAAAAATAGATTTTGGCCGATTCTCAGCATCTACCTAATAAGCACACAAAATTTCATCAAAATCAGTCCAGCTGTTTCGGAGGAGTTTGATAACAAACACCGTGACACGAGAATTTTATATATTAGATTTATTTTTAGTATTTACACAGTGACTCTATTAATCGCGACCCGGCTTTCAAGAGCTTCCCCTCTCATCATCATCATCGTCAGACTTACGTAAAACTTTATTTGTCATCATGAAGTTTTAAAGTTAGTTCAAGTTCTTCGTTAAACTGACGATGATGGGAGCGGAAGCTCTTGAAAGTCGGCACCTGATTAATAAAGTAACCGTGGAAGTACGAGATATGAGTGTTTGACTTTTATTAATGTTAAAACAATCCTTGAACTATGAACATAACATAACATGCATAGACAATTCACACAGATCGAGCTAGTCCCAAATTAAGATAAATGATTTTTTATTATGTGCACTTACGCGACTTTACCCATACGAGTATATACAATGTACTAAACAAATATACAATATACATGTAACACTAGGACCCAGGAGAATGTTGAAATAGCTTTATTTGAGAAAGGCCATTCTTTACTTTGCCTTGGCCGGGAATCGAACCCGTGACCTCGTGACTCAAAGGCGAGAGCGTAACCTTCGCGCCACACTGGCCGCCTACCATCTATAATCATTATTTATTTCCATATCAGGAAGAAAGGATAAAAATAATTTTGGTTTTATACTCAGCCCTGATGACTCCGATTCGTTGGTGAAAGCGCTGGCCGTCTTTGTGGTGTATGAATGGAATTTGAAGAAGACAGTATCTGCAAATTCTTTGACGAGGAAGCCGAGATCCTCGGCATCTCTTGGCAGACTGCAATGCTGTAGAATTCGCTAGAATCAAAACACTAAGCCGGCATTTGTTAGAAGTGGAATCTTTCCACGCCTTAAATCCCTTCAAATTTCAAGACCTAAAAAATGGGTGGGACTTGACGACTTGCTTTAATTGGACAACATCAGAGTAAAATATATACAACTAAAGCAAGGTGTTATCTCATGTATCTCTGAAATTTCGCACTGAAGACCAAAATATCCCTATCGAGCCTTCAGCTCGGCTGGACCATCCATGTGGAATGATCTTCCTGAACAAGTGCGTAAGACACAGTCTCTTGCTTTGTTTAATAGTCGGTTGAAAACACACTTGTTTGGCGTATCATATAACTGATATAAATTGTATAATTCGTTGTTATTATTTTATATGTGTAGTTTGTAATATAAGTTGCTCATAAATACATATTTATTTATTTATTTATAATAATACATACGGCTTACGCCTTTAATACATAGTTATAAACAACAATTGTACAACACCACCATCGTATCAAATTAAAATCAAAACAAAAACAAAATATACTGCATCACTTCAAATTATAAAAATAAAAATTAAACACATTGTGTCACATAAACCACATAATAAAATTACAACATATCAACAGCATCATGTCAAATCATAAAAAAAAACTGTATCATATCTAACCATAAAATAAAGTTACAATATACTGCATCACATCGAATTTCAAATAAAAATAAAACACACTGTCATGTCAAATTATAGAATAAAATTACAGCACATTCATCATGTCAAATCATAAAATAAAAATAAAACATATTGAATCATATCAAACCATAAAATAAATTTACAGCACACCACACAAAATTATAAAATAAAAAAAATAAAAATACATATGTATTAGGATTAAGTTACAAGTATTAACACAATATTTTAGGACGCGCCCTTGAAGTGGATTTATTCCACAAAACGGCGCATTATAAATTGTCTATTATTATTATTATTATTACTGACTCAGTGGTACAGATGGACTTGAGAGAGTTTTAAAAAAAATAGTTTTTCATTAGTTTGAACGGATTAATAGTTTTCCTGAAATATCCGGGAAAGAGTTTATTCCACTTAGCAGCGCACAAATAAAAAAATAAATAAAAAATAAATTAAAAGGTATACGAAATATATACCTACATTGCGAAAATATATCGATTTAATGACAAATTTCAATCGTATGTGTTTTTTGTGTGTGTACAAACACTTAGGAAAATTTGATTTACAAACCGTTGGCAACTGGAGCGTGAAACTAGAATGTAATGACTTTGAATATATTTCGTTGGTTGACAACAACACTGACACAATCGTAAATAATTTAGATAATTGTTATTTTGAATCTTATTTATTTCGTTATATTATGTTATATGAATATGTTTTGATCTGTAATAATGACGAACGTTCATTACGTGAAATCCTCACTAAAGATTAGGTCTCCCTCTCTCTTCCGTAAGTTTTCGAGAGTCGTGTGTAATGCAAAAAAACACAATTCACAAAACATCACATTTAAGACCTTCAACATATTTACTTCAGCGATGAAATATACCGGGTTAGTTGGAAGACATCGCATTTTAGCGATAAACTCGCCCTCTGTGCATTGAATTGTATAAATGATATTTTCTATGTTAATTTGTTTTATTGTAAACAATGTACAGTGAAGAATAAAATAAATAATAAATAAATAAATATACTAGCTGTCCTGAATGATTTTTTTACTTTTATTGATTACTTTTATTGCTACCCCACTTGTGGGATGTGCTGTGAATGCTGTGATAGTATGAACGTATTTTATTTCATTTCACAAACATACAATTATAACATAACTAATAAAGTACAACTAAATAAATTAAAACTAGAGTTAAGTATTATATAACTAACATACACATATTTTACAGTACCTACCTACAGCGGTATTTTATCCACAAAAAAACAAATGTTTCCTAAAAAACCGAAAACCGCACAAAATTTTAGTTTTGAAAATTGATTAATGTTTTTTTTTCAATTAAGTAAATATACAAAAAAATATTACATATAATTTGGAAAAATATAAGTTATATCATTATTCTTGCTAACATGCGATGTGTTGCCAAGTTGAATACAGCTCCAGTTGGTTATATCGTTTTTGTTTGAATATTTTCGTAAACTAATTTAAAAATCTATATTATTCATGACTCGGTTGATTGCAATGCATGTTTGGTTTGTTTTTTATTACTTTGTATTTATTGCATTTGTGTTGTATGGAAAAAATAAGGTATAAAAATTAGTGCATAATACACTGTAAAGAGGTTTTTTTTTATGTAAATTAAGTAAAGTCTGTTAAACTTTACCATGAGAGAAAGAAGATTGGTGCTCGGATACGTGGCCGTCGGAGAGTTACGATAATGATATTAATCTTTTCACGATCTTAACTATACGATGCTCGAAGTGACCATATACAAAAATAATATGTGCATGCCAATCCCGCGGTGGTCTTATATATATTGTTTTTAGTATGAATGTATTCCCTTACAAAATTGTTTGTTATCAATGTACATTAAGTAATAAATAAATTATAAATTGACTTTTCACCCTTTTTTGTAAGTTTTCGAGTGTCTTGTAAAATGCAGGAGCCCTGTTCAAATTAAGTCATTATACATCTTAAATTAAGCGATGAGGTTTGCCACCCATACAAAATGACTTAATTTTATTTGTTGGCACGGAGTCCACTCCAGAGTCCTGTCCTCAGCTCGTTTTTTTTTATTTTACATGAAACAGATGGCTACTCAACTTGAAAGATATGCCGTGATGGTGTTGAAGTATAATTATTAATTATTTATTCTTTACTGAGCATTTTATTTCTAGCGATTTATCACAAAAATACCTTTATATTAATAATATAGATAATAAAATATGTACAGAGAGCGAGTTTGTAGTATTGTTTGTTTTTCTATTACGATACGTCTTGGATAGTCTGTGAATATCTGCATCTATTGCAAAAATACATAATCTTCTATCTTTTCTGCACTTACTTCAATTGGATCAATTTTAATTGGTTTCGATTGTTCAGCAAGCGTTGGAAACTTTATTTCTGATACCATTATATTGTTCATATCAATTTATGTTAGACCTACCCTTAGCAATAATTCAATGGGACGTTCATTAAAATTCTTAGAAGTTGTTCAAGCCGAGCATTGTTCGGAATTTATGTAGCAAGAGGTCGAGAGTTACAATATAATATTATGATTTCTTGTTAATCGTTTAACATTAAGTAACTACATACTTGATTTTCAATTACTGAATCTGTCATTTTTGTTCAGAATGAGACAAGACTCTCGATAATGTTCCTTCTTCTAACTCTTTTTAAATCGAAACAGAATTAACATAATATGCAACATAAAGTTTATAATTCCTTTAAGTTTTGACATTATTTAAGATCATCTGGAAGATGTTGCATTACAACAAGTGCGCCCTTTGCTCTGACCTCATAGTTGAGCACTGTTTTATACTTTTTGATATGATATTTTTTGACACCGCTACACATATCTTGGGGTGGGATGGTACAATGGTTTAAAAAAAGAGAATATATTTAAGTATTCAGATGATTTAAGTACATTTAAACTAAATATAAAGAAGGTAATTCAGTAAGAAAGTGGAGTATATGTACATGAGGTCAAATGATTGTGTCGTTGATAGAAAGTTTGTTGTTTTTTTTATTTTTATTTATTTTATATAATTATGGTTAATTGTTTATGTGTGTGATATTTATTGATATATTTAGTCGAATTATAAGTAAAAACCCTATAATCCCTCAAAGCACGAGCTCTGCTCAATTTTGAGGGTAAAACAGATATTATAAAGAATTGTATGATTGTGTTTATTGTATGTATAATTATATTTAATGTGTTTATTATTAACTCACTAAAAATATTTGAATTTGAATTTCTCAATGGATAGGAATATGTGGTGTTAATACCTAGTCCACGATCCAGCTAGGACAAGGGGAAGAAATTGTTTATAAATGGAAAACCTTTCGTAGAAATTGACCGTTTCATTTAAGTAGTAGGTAACAATATTTATTTTCTCTGTTGCTTTTTAATTACTCTAATGGATTGGTAAACAGAGAATTAATGGAAGCAGACTGTACCTACATACATACATACTAACATTCTTTTATATTAATGCTCGTGGTAATAAGAATAGAAGGTGTCTTTTGCACATTTTCTTGAATATAACATGCATGAAGTCTTTCTTTGTTTTGTTTAATCAACAGTGCTTCTTCTCTCGTCTCCTTTTCTGATATTTCGCTTCGTTCGCCACTGCAAGCCAGTGTCTGTTTACGTAACACTCGATATTTGTACTTATATATTTACCTACTTTCAAATCCGTTGTCACAGCAAGGAATAAATCTTATTCCAAGTGATAGTCCTGACTTAGTAGAACCTTACTCATAAACTGATATTAGCACTGTTTAAATTTTATTCCGTGGAGCACGTGTTTGACTCAACAGTGAGTTTGCCACCCATCCTGATTTTTTTTTGTTGGCACGGAGAGTAATTTCATTCGGCTGATCTGCTGGCTAACCCACAAGTGGGATATGCCGTTAAGGGGTAGCAATGGTAGTAGTCTTTATACATACATATCATTATGGCATTTGCCACAAGTGCAATAAACATAGGTATAGTCTTTCTCTTCGAGCCAATAAATGTAACGACATCCAAGATTTCATTAATTGTATCGGCATTAAATTTGTAACACTTCATTTTAAATTACCAAATTTTTTTTTTTTTTTTTGTGTTACTGTTGAGTAAGACTAACGCACGACCGGTTTCGCGGACTCCGAATTCGCATCATCTGGTGCTGATCTTTACCAGGGATGTTGCGAATATTCGCATCCGCATCCGCAAATGCGGAGCTTCCGCATGTATTTGGACATCTGCATCCGCATCCGCAATAATCGATGCGGATGTTCATGCGGATGCGGATGTAAGACAATTTGCGACAAGAAAGAAATGGGGCGGGGCCGGCAAATGGCGCGTGCCGTTCGCACTTGACATTAACCAATGGGAACGAAAAAATTGGTGACAAGATCCGAAGCGCTTTTATTTTTGCCGGTTTTATTTTATTTTTTTTGCCGGTTTTTGCAAATAACAAAAAAAAAAAATTCACCAAAAAACCATCATATTATTGTAGCAACAATTTCGTCACATATTTGACAGTGGGGCCTACCAACTAAGATAGTTCCTATTTTTTTCTATAACATCTTGAGCATCCGCATCCGCGGATGTGAGCCTTTAAAAATCCGCATCCGCATTCACATCCGCGGATGTGTAAAAATCGACATCCGCAACATCCCTGTAGGCCTAGACAATTTGTATTTGGCGATCGACTACAAGCGAACTTTTCGACAATGTGTCAATTTGGTAGACAAAACCACATAATTCGAAACGATATTTCGTTAACGCTTCCATGACGTCACAAATTCGCCGACGCCGTATATTTCCCCTTACGAATGCGTCGTTTGGTAGACTTTTCTGTTTAATTTTGACAGCTTGGCGAATTCTTCGCTAAATCTTGACGCAAAATTCGTCAGCGGCGCCATTTTTCTGACGACGAGAAATAGTTGTAGAAATCAAGTAGAAAGTATTTCGTTTATTAAAAATTCGGGGCGTAGAAAGGTGATTTCATAAATTATTTTCGATTAGAAATGTATATTAATATATTTATTTTGTTTTAGAATATAATAATGGTGATACATAATCAATTTATTGACATTTTATTTAAAAGAAAACATTGCGGTAAATCCTACAAAATTGTGAGAAATAAATTTGTGTTTGCTATAGAAATATATGGTTTTGAAGCAATTTAATATTTAAAAACATTATAATCAAATTGAAATATAATCAATAGTATGAATTTTCACAGACATATAATTTAATTGTTTATCAATAAGTTGTTTGTGTTGAACATAATATAATGTTGGTGTATATTTCTATAAACAGTTAAGTGCATTTAATGTCTAAAGTTTTAATGAAAACTACATTCAACATCTTTAGCATCTTATGTGATGAGCTCCAAACTTAATCAATGTTGAAAGGAACAAAAATGTACACGGTGAAAATCAAGGTAAGTGTTATTCAAATTGGATGTGCATAATTTTGTTGAATAATATCTAATTTTAAAATAATTCTCAATTTTGTTCTCACTTTTAGGTGTTAACTACCCTTTGCTTTTTAGCGCTGGTTTGTATCACAAAAAGTTGTTGTAAATCATCTAATTATCCAACGGATGACCAGTCACTTTATATCTGAGGTGGAAGATGCAATGATTTCCCCGATGTATGCCAATAACTGGATAAAGTTCCCAGACACACTGCAAAATAGCACATTACTACATTATTATTTTGTAAAAGAAAGAGGTATGACGTTACCGCTCTAATTTTTGCATTCAATATTTATTTTCATTCTCCAATAGCTTATGATTTAATTAAAGATTTTTTGTATTACCAATAAAATGTCATCTACAAGATCTCTGCATCTATGAATGTATCTCCATCATCGGAGAACAATAAAAAATTCAAAGCAGAATTGTCATGCCGAGAGAAACATGTTAATTTACTAATTGAATCATAACGACTAACAGGATATGCAGAAAATAATGTAGGATACATTGCCAAAACTATGCAAGTATTCATGATTTTATCTAACTTTGGAGGGTACAAAGAAGTCGTTAGACTTATCCCTGTAAATGCAATTACTGCCAAAGATTTCAAAGCATACACGCTGGATGTCGTCAAATTGATTCAGGATTGTGGTTTTACTGTAACATGTATTATTACAGACAATAATAGAACCAATGAGGGTCTATTTAAAGAATTATCCTCCAGTACTTTCTTTGCTCATCCTTCAGATGAAAACAAGCAAATATTTGTGTTGTATGATTTTGTTCATATTTTTAAAAATATTTGTAATAACTTGCTCAATTTGAGATCTTTAGATTAAGCTTTCAAGTACCCAAGTATTGATGGGAAAAATATCATGACAGCTAGTTTTAAGGCTTTTAGGGATTTTTATGTTTTCCAGTCTGGAAACCTTGTCAGAGAGGCGTATAAATTAAATCATAAGACCTTACATCCAAATAACATTAAAAGGCGGAATGTATTACCTACTTGTAGAAAATATTTTCCAGTCATCCACAATTGCCGCATTATTTTCACATCATGATCACAAAGAGACTGCATTATTCTTACAAATAATTAGACTGTGGTGGGAAATTATTAATGTCAAGAGTTTGTTTAAAGGCCAAAGCAAAAGGAATGACTTTTGCATGACAATTTATTCCAGTGATGATTGTCAAATTGTACGTTTGAAAAAAAAATTGGCACGGCTATATCGCCGAAATGAACTTCCAGAAGGCACTGTTTTATCTAAAGACACTTTTACAGCTTTAACTCACAGTATATAATCATTTATTCAATTAAGTAGTTAAGTATACTTTTGAACTTGATTCTAATATTACTTACATACTTAATATTATCAGGTAAGTTTCAGACTGACCAATTAGAATCCAGATTTGGACAGTATAGGAGACTTTCTGGATGTACATATAATGTTTCCTACAACCAGATTATAGAGACAGAAAAGAAATATTTTATAAGACAATTTTTTAAAAATAGCATTAATTTCCCGTTGCTGGATGATGTAACTGATTTGATGTTTCCTGACGATGTTAAGAAATTTGCATGCATATTTAATAGTAATTATCTCGAAATACTTGACATTGACGAGTCATCGAGAATTTATGTATGTTAGTGGTTATTACTACAGCACACAATATTAAAAAAAGATTTTTTAAAAGTAATTGTTTATCGTGTTCAGCTTTGATCATTCAAAGCAAAGGATCCAAAATATCAAATGTTTACTTTGATATGCTTCAAAATGGTGGTCTCAGTGAATCGACAGGTTCAGTATGCATTCTCTTCACACATATTTGTTCCATATTTGAATACATATATGGTAAATTAAGATACTTTGTTTTCAATATTTAAATCAAATCCTAATCAAAAAAACTTGTTCAGCTGCTTAACTATTATAAGCATAAAGTCAGACAATTTTAACATAGATTAAGATTCTACTTGTGAATGTGGAATGACAAATATTGAGATTTATTCGTTGATTATAAATACTTTTGCAAATATTATCCTCAATAACTTTTCAAAACTCAAAATGACAAAATTCATTCTAATACTAGACTTACGTCTAGGAGAAAATTAGATACTTTTAAATGATACCTACATACAATGCTTCTTTTCATTATTATATAGAATATTTGTAAGATCTTCATAGTTAAAAGTTATTTGAAATATTTATACTCTACTTAGTGTACATTGTGCCAATACTTTTTGTCATATTGATATTTTCAACCAACGGTTCTTGGAAGAAATCCATGTTGAATTAATTAGAAATAAAACAATTCTTTGAAAACAGAATTAACATAACGTGGAGATAAATATTTCAGAATGATAATAAATATAGTAAATAATATGACTTAATAATGAATAAAATAATTATTTATAGTATATCCACTGTGACACAGTTAATTCTGTTTACACTAGTTGTCATTACATTGTGTATTCTATTTTAAATATATTTTTCATTTTTAATCCTTTATACACTTGTTGATTGTATATTATTCATGTATTTTGTATTTGAATTAAATTAACATGTTTTGAGATAAAAATGTTGTCTTTTCTTTTACATCTTGTCAAACAAATTATTTTAAAACTTTTACCCAGTTTGAAAAGAATTGTTTATTATTGGATTGTCACATAAAAATACTATTTAATACATTCATTGAAGTGATAGGCAAGTATCATGTGTCACTTAAGTTTTCACTTACTGAAATTCATCATACTACATACTTCAAGACTCATTTTCAAAACAGGACTCCCAACATTAGCTATTACAATGTTGCCAAGTTGTGCTTCCAGGCTTGAATTATAGGTGGCAGTGAATGTACATAATTATGGTAATTATAAAATTTTCATGATACAAACAAATTATCTATTCCATTACTCATACACCATTACACACCCTTGAGACGGTATAGGAACTGTTACACAGTGTCAAAAATAAAATCATCATCATTACTCCATCTGTGTTAAAAGGTAGGATATAACATCGAATAAGCAGGTCTTGAGCATCTCTCGCTGCCATCATGTTCATTCAATTCTAAAGATAGAGACTTACCCTATGCTTTTGAATCTGTATAATATTTTTTTTTAAAAAAGATATATCCGGGTTTTGTTATAAACCCTTATACACCTTTCACAGTAAGCTAAAAGCTTGTGTCGTGAAAGGGGAGTTTGCCGGCACCTGGGATCGAACCCTGGACCCCTTGTTCACAAGGCCGAGACTCTACCTCCAGGCTACCGACGATATTGTTGTTGCATATTCAAAAAGGAACATGTGAATTCATAAATGTTTTGACATTTCCAGAATAAACTGCTCATAATGACATCATAACCATTTTATAAAGTGATTCTTAGTATCAAATATTAAAATTCAATACTTAAAAAATAATATCACATGCCAATAGAAAGTCCAAACTACAATTTTAATATATATATATATACCTATATATATATATGGACAATTTGTAAAGCGCCGTTT
Organism: Athripsodes cinereus; assembly: GCA_947579605.1. Taxonomy (NCBI): domain Eukaryota; kingdom Metazoa; phylum Arthropoda; class Insecta; order Trichoptera; family Leptoceridae; genus Athripsodes; species Athripsodes cinereus. Next base: position 2,830,199 of record OX388329.1, read on the forward strand.
ACTCATAACATGACCTCAAGGGCGCCGTAAATGATGCCTTAATGAAGTTTTAAAAGGGTATGCCCAAATAAAATGTGTGCACATGTCTCTTTTTGAATATGCTATGACGATATAATATATTATTTTCTTTAAATTGGTAATATATGTACATATAATAAAAAAATAATTGTGCTATACAAGTATTTTATTTATAAATTTATTTAAAATCATACACAGCATGAGCCTTTTAAATGTTAACAAAGAATGGTTTTGCTCAACATGACCTTTCTTGGAGAATCGAGAATCAAAGGATTTAGCAGAGTAGTAATATTCTTGTTGGATATATGCTGTGGTAGGTTGAAGACATGTTGCACAGGTGAAGTGATGAACGAACCCACACCCACCCTGTCAACTGCTGGAATTGCATTGTATTGTATTGAGGTATTGAACACTTAGCTACCGGCGCCAAACTCTCAACTGCTTATCTTGTAGGTACTCACAATTCCAGACAATAACCTGCGCTTCGGAGGCTTCCTTAATGGGATCTTTTTCTGAATCATAAAAAAATACCATATACTTGTACATACACTGAGCGACAATAATCAACCAACATTTTAAATTAATTTTACACAATTTTATCATAATGTACATGTTTATAATAACTTCACAAAACCCATGAAAATGTTGTGCTATGATGGTTTATGTTACACATATGTAGTATGTTATACAAATTAATGGTATAGAAAGAGCAATGAGGTATATATATATATATATATGCAAAAGAAGTATGTTAGGACAGATCTATGTAGCGTTCTGTTCTCTCTGCTTACCCCACTTAGGATGCGGCGTGAGGGAATAGAATAGTTTATTTTTCATTTTGCTGTGTATATATGGGCGGAGATTTTACTCTAGCCTTTGTATTTACTACTATAATCGTATGGCATGTCAGGCGCTATAAATCATAAAAATCACTAAAAACATAAATCATAAAAAAATGTCAAAGAGATAAAATTGTAAAAAAAAATGTCAAAAAGATAAAATTGTAAAAAAAAATGACAAAAAGATAAAATTGTAAAATAAAATACAATCGCAAAATATTTAAAATTTATAAAATGACTCTTGTATCCCTCAGCCAAATTCTGGCTTCGGTTGTCAGATTACTAAAACCTTCCATCACACCGTGGAACCTATAAATAGGGCAATCAGCAACAATATGTTGCGTGGTTTGTGATGTTGCCCCGCAATTGCAGCTTGGGTCGGCAATGTACCCCCATTTATGGCGCTCCGTTGCGCTTCTGCTGCAGTCCATTCTAATGCGGTTCAATCTCACCCACTCCCTACGGTCCAACGTAAAACCAGCAATGAGGTAATCTCTAATCACAAGAGAAGTTGTGTTACAGAGGTAAGACAGATTACAGAAAAAGATAGATATAAATGAATAATATAAAACATACTAACTTGCAAATGAGTGCGAAATCTGGAAAATTTTGTATGATTGGCGTTTTTCTCCAACATTACAGAAAACAGAGATGATCGGTCTTGCTATTTAACTGTACTGTAGTTGTTGTAATTCACGTGTTTCTCCTTTCTGGATCCTTTGAAGAACTATAAAAAAAATGATTTTGTTTATAAATATGTTAGGTATAATATTTTTACCCGGATCAGATTTGTATGCATGAAACATTTCATTCTAATGGGTAAATAAACCAAACATCAGTGGGCCTAGTCAAAACACATTTTAGCGTTACGTTTTCGTCCAAGTTTAAACAAAAACGTAACGCTAAAATGTGTTTTGACTAGGTCAACTGAGATTTTAGATAATTTGTATTGTCAATTGACAGAATAAAAAACAAATTACATTTGTGGATACGATAATAAGGACACATAATTACTTATAGAGACCACTAATAACACTATTATGATCATTTATTTCATTTTGAAGGGCTCCTTTTTTCACTTCAATTTTCACAAAACTTTTCAGAATAATAGGATAAAACGTAGCAACTTATCTATTATATATTTATTGTGCCTTACCTTGATATGGTAACAAGTTGACTTCCTTCACTTGAAACATTGAACACCCCAGAAACTTGCATCTACAATATAAAAATATTGTTAAATTTTATTATGACAGTCATGCATTCATTTCTCAAATAAAATAATAAATTCAATTAATGCTTCGTCCCCGATGTTAAATAATCATGTTCAAACTAAAATAACTTATCTAATATATAAATCAATAACAAAATATGCGTATGTTTTATTTAAATAACGATATCAAAAACAACCATACGTTCAGAATATTCTCATACACCGATCACTGCATTTTATTACAAACAAGTCAAATTTTCTTTCAATAATAAGTAAATAAATTATAAGCAATACCATTAAACACAATACAACCAATTTTACTTACATAATATACAAATATTAAACCACAAAATATTATAAACACTCGACGACAACAAACATGTCAAACAAATATTGACATTTCGATCATGGACCATCGACAAAAATGATATGGCTGCCAACACAACAATTAAAAAAAATCATGGCGGAAAACGACGCTCGCTACGTAAACGAAAGCGTTTGTCGACAAAAAGTTTTCGTTTCGAAGTGTGTTTGTCTACCAAATCAAAATTCGATAGCCAAGATTTCTTCTTGGCGAATTTCATTAACGAATCGCTTTCTAATGTGAAATGTCTAGGCCTACAGATCTATACATCCAAGATGTCTGAGTACGTTATATATGTTTTGTAGAGCACATAAAGCAATATAGGGATCTTCACTGGTTTGCTTATTGCTAAATATGTTGTAGACCATACTATTTTTTGTATCAACTGTATGTATCCTGTAAAATTGAAATAAATAAATAAATAAATACCTCGCTGTATAAATATCATCTAAATATCATCGCTGTACTGTCGATGTTGACTGTCTTTTACGTGCGGTTTTATGAATACCTACCTTTTACATGACACTCGAAAACTTACAGATAAGAGTGGGAGACCAATTCTTTTTCACAGTATAAGATTCTAACTTGTTATTATTTCTTATAAATGTTTAACCTTTTTACTCATATTGATTTTTTGAAAAAATCAGTTGTGACGTAAAATGTAGAATTTTGAAAAGTTTGATTCTCGCTGCAACAGAAAGCAGGTGAACAGTATTTTTTGTAATGTATCTTTTTTTAATGTTTGTGAGATTTTATTTCGCAAAGAATAAACAATTTGTTTTATAAGTTAGGTTTATCATTTAGTCAGGAATAACTTAAGACAAGTCTAGTTAGCCATATCTATACATGCATTTTCTTTGTGAGTCTGGCACTGAGTAAATACATTCGTGGATATTGCACACCATATACTTACCTATCTCTTGCTGCTTTTGCTGACTTTTCTCCGGTACAAATAACATTTTCTGTCAATATTAGTCCAATCAGAATAAAAACGTACACTTTCTACACCACTAGAATAGGTATACTATAATACTAAAAGTACGTAATGTATTTTGTTCCCAGCACTGAAAAGCAATATTCTTTTTCATTAATGTTCTATTTCCATTAGAATCCTGTGCTGTTTGTTGTATTTTATTAAACAATTATTTTCTAATGAATACCCGTTCACCATTGAAGTTTTTGCACGTACGTACTCGTAAACTGTATGTTAATAATGATATAGTGTGTTCAAAATGATATTTTATTTGGTTCACGAGTCAATTTAAATTGCTATTTTGTTGCGCATACGATTTTTGTCGCAACGCTGACTGATGAAAATTATTGAGAATCGATTTCAATGAATAAATTTACTTAGTTCATAAAACCTAAAATGTGTCATTTTGATATAATCAGTAATACTAATTACATTACATATTAGCAGAACAATTATTTACACTTTATCGTCTTTAGTTTTGGGCTAATGTTGATTATCAGTTTTGCTGTAGGGCGTTCTTGATCAGCATTTAATGATTCAAGTTTAGAAATTGACAATAATATCGTTCCCATTTGCTTAACACTAAAAGCAGTTATTAGCATTAGCAACGCTACATTCATACTGGTCAAAGAATGTAGCTGTCCAACAAAAAAACGTTAGAGTATTAAGGTAAATTATCCTACACGTGTAAGGCTCTTTCAACATTAATTTTCTTACAGTCTTAACTTGTTGAAAGCTATCGTTTTCAAAGGATCGTGCAGTGCCAGCATTACATTACGAGTTACGACAAGTAATGTTCATTGAAATCTTCGCCGAAACATTTTGTTATTTTTTTAATTGGAGATTCATAGTGTATAATTAGTTTAAAAGCATTTGGTCATTGTGGTGTTATTGTATCGTAAATTGTTGTTCTTGGTATTCATGGTATCCTATTACTCGTCCGTTATTTTTTTTACTAATATTACGATGCTTTTTGTTTCAGCACTCTGCCTTCAGAGAGCATGGACGACATTGAGCTGAAGAACATTCAGCTTCATTTCCCCAACGCTCGATGCATCAGTCGTGATCTGGGAAGTCCCACCACCGAGGAGAAAGTTCATACGGATCGTGGTGAGATCCTGGTTGCTGTTATGGGGTCCAGGAACAAACCGGCGATTGTGACATATCATGATCTAGGACTTAACTGTAAGTTTTTAAAATTAATAATTATAATATGACTATTTATATAGCGCCGTACTGTGATAATATCACTTCAAGGGCGCTTTACATTATTTAGGATCAACATCCACGTCCATTTTTGAAAAAACTACATACCTAATACCAATTAAAAAATTATCGTCAGAAAGATAAAAAATCATAAACTTGAGCTTGAGCCGTAAATCTTGCAATCTTTGAACGAATAAAATTGCAACCAAAATGCGTTTTGCCACTCTGTTTAGAAACTCCTGATATTTTTTGACATTTTTAAAATCTTCATTCTAAAAACAAATATAACGAATTTCTCAGTAGTGATACCTTTTTTGTAGTTTTCTTTTGAGGTTTACAATTGAAACTTTTTCTGAAAAAATAACGAAGCAATTACACTGCTAGTAATAGTATCATAAATACAGTTTTTTTAAAGATAAATTGAAAAAGATACAGTATGTAGTTTACTTCCAAATGACTTTAATTAACTTTGCGTACTAGTATTCGGAGACTCGCGACTCCATCATCAGGCGATTAGTATAAAGTGAAATAAGATACAGAGACAAACAGTATTTATAGGATTTGAACGAAAAAATGTTGGGAGAAGCCCGTGTTGATAAGAAAGTAATTATAATTTATTTATAAAAAACTATTGGACAGTTTTTTTGTTTTACATTAAATTAAATACATAAATTAATTGAACACAATTATACATTTCTTTATAATTATTTTTTTGTTCTCTCTAAATTGAGCAGAGTTCGTATTTTGTGGGATTATAAGGCTATTTTTGAACATTTAATATATTCGATTTATCATTTCAATATTAAATCTCATATATATGTAATAATTAAAGTTCAGGGTTGACTGGAAGACGTTGCTCAGCAACAAGACCTTCTTTTGTCCTTATTTTGTTAATTATCACGTTTTGTAGTAATGTTGTGGATATTTATGTTAAATTGTCGGCAATAAAGATTTATTTGTTTATTTAATTAACCATGTCAAAAAAACAACACACATACTTTCAGCGACAACCAATACATCTCATACACCTATACATTTAATCTTTGATTATTCAAATAAGTACACAAAGAAGACATCTGATGCAATTAACCATAGTAACTAATGTAATTTTAACATCTAGGGCTTTTTCTTTATGGAACTGACAGTGTGTGTAAAGTAGCATTCACATTGCTTCACTTTGGATGATCATCCAGAGTGTCAGGGTCAAACCTGTTCATCGAAAGTGAACACGTCTGTTCACACTTGTTCATCCTATGCTTTCACTGCCATGTCGACACTCTCACTCATGTTGTATGTAGTTTGACGTATTTTCGTATAAAAATAACTAAACAAATTCAAAAATGAAAAATAACACATAAAATAAATTAATATAGCTCTCGTCTGCATAATAATTTTGTACATGATTCTGACATTCAATACAAATTCATAGAGAATAAAACAAATAATAAGATAAAACTTGTTTATGGTCGTTTCAGTGAAAGGACCTTTCATCGAAATTATGACGAGTGGTAATCTCTTTCCTCCCGTCATCGCTAGTGATCACTATTGATGAAACGCCTGTTCACACCTGTTCATCTTGGAGGATCATCCGGAGTGATCACTGAAAGTGAACAAATGTGAACGACCCTCACGATCATAATGTGGTATACCTATTCTACAATCTATTTTCACAGCAAAGTAATTTCTCATAAACTAACCTTTAGAAAGCAAAACAATATTGTGTGTATACTGAGTATACGTTACGTATAAAGGAAGTTGATATTATATAGATACATCCTTTAATTATTGAACAACAAGCAATGATTTGTTGTCTATTCTTATTAGTTCCGTTCATTTTAGTCAAGTTAGTCAAGGATTGGTTGATAAAGTGTGGATTTATTTATAACTAGTAATTAATTGTTTAATTGTCAGTTGTATAGATTGATATAATTTTTTTTTTTTCGTTATGTAGTATATTTTGAACCTGTAAGAGAACACGCCGACAAATCATTTTTGATTTGGCGTGACTCGTAAATTGTATTTGTTTTCTTTTCTATTGTATATTATATTTTGTTACCAATTAAATAAAAAAAAAAAAAATTATGTAGTTTCGGTAAAGTTGTGGCCTGTGGCATCGAACAAAGATCGAAATATTGATATTTTTGTCATACATCTATTAACACACATAAATATGTTAATGGTACTCATATGCTTTTTCAGCATCTGCTAATGTAGATGTTTTTAGGTGTGCCGCATGGATCTATGATTGTTAATTTTTTCTCTGTAGGTATGCGCTTTCTAACTCAAGAATAGGGATATTTTTATTCCGTAGAACACTTGACAAACAATTGGTATCCCGCTCTTTTCCGTAAGTTTTGGTGTGACCTGTTAAAGGTGGGTTTTTGAATAAATAAAGAAATTTTTAATCTTACATTCAGATATCCTGAATGACTTTATTTATTGTTAGCACGGAGAGGACAATTGACAAGGCCTTCCTTAGCTGGAACGGAGACGAAGTTTGAAACAAGAGGGCTGACGGCAATAAAAATAAAAATAGTTACTTAATGCTTATAGATACTTACCATATTTATTTATTTATTTTAACACAATATACGGCAATTGCCTTTACAAGTATACAGATAAACTTTATAACGTCACACAATCATTCAACACGTGTACAAAAATATAAAAACAACATAAAAACAGACAAAACATTCTCCAGTTAAAGTCAAAAAATAGAAATGAAAATTTAAATACAAATATAATAAATTCATTAAAAGACAAATTTAAAAATGAAACAAAAAATAATGATAATAATTTTAAAACTACACAAAAATACATAAATATGGGAAAATCTACTAGGTCTGATCCGAAAGAAGCGATTCGATTATTTTAAACTTATACTCTAACAAAGATGTGCCAAACACGTCTACAAGATCGGCATATTTGGCCTATTTGAAGACAATAATATATCCTCATAATTATGATTGTCTTCAAATAGCAAATTTTAATTAGTATTTGTTATTTTTTGCAAAATTGTAATTAACACATTAGAGGCTGATGCCATTAATGTATAAATATAATAACTTAATTTTGGTTTTATGTTTATGCATATTGTTTATTTCCCTAGCTGTAAGATTTATTTCTTTGTAATCTTATGAGCAAAACACTTGTTTCTTTAAGATAATAAAATATATTGAAAAAAAAAATTGGTACACCTATGTGACTGGTCTGCTGGCTTCCCTATTCGTACGGTATACCGTAATGGGATAGTGGTAATTATAGTAGATATTTATAAAGTCAATTTCCTATTTATTGTATGTCAGATTTACGGCTTTACTCCATTTGCTATTCATCTAAAAATAATAACTTTGAAAATCAGCAAATAATTTGTTCTTATATTGATACTTGTAAGAATAGTTTGGTAATTGTAATTGGGAACTCATTGAGATGGTAGGCCCCAATGTCAGATATCTGTCAGATATAGTTTTCTATGGAGGAAAATTGTTGCTGTAAATATTATTTGAATTTTTTGGCGAAATATTTTTTCTTTTATTATTATCAAAAATAAAACAAAACCGGCAAAAATAAAATCTAATTCAAATATGAATTTGGGAAATTTCGTATTCGAAGTAGATTTTATTACGAAGTACATTTTAGGCAAAAATAAAATCTACCTCGAATATAAACTTTAGGTAATTTGTATTCGGATTAGATTTTATTTTTCCTGGTTTTATTTTATTTTTGCCGGTAAAAATAAAATCTAACTCGAAAGTAATATTTGCCGGTGTCGAAGAACTTGGTGCCCAAAAAAAATTTAAAGTGGAGACCAATAAATAATTCTTCTTATGGCAACAATTTCGTGAATATTACTTTTCTATGAAATCTCACATTTGACAACAGTGGGGCCTACCATCTCATATAGTTCCTGTAATTGTTTCACCAAATGTACCCATTGTTCTGAAATGCTCTATAATATTAAACATATTGATATGTTTGATTTCTCTACTGTTTGAAATAATGTACACTATAATACTAGTTGTCCTATTTTTTGTTGTTGTTGAATTGTGTATTAAACGTTGTCGTGGTTGTGTGAAATAAATAAACAAATTAGATATAATCAGCGTCCAAAACATTTATAAATAAGATTCAATATTTGGTTAGTCTTTTAGAGTATTTCGGTCTTTGGTTATGCCATCTCTTCCAACGTTTATTAGATTGAGTATTAACAATAAAATAATTGGAATGATTTAGTACTTTATAATAGCAGAACTTCTCTAATTAAGAATACCTCATCCATTGAAGAGGAATCAACAGCAGAACCAAAACAAATTAACAACTACTGAATGTAAACAATTTCAGGGGTATTACGTTCTGATTCAGTATACATATTGAATAATTTGTTACAATGTTTTGATTTGGTTAGATGATATTACGAAACACTTGACTGGGCTTTGTAACTTTATTTGTAAATTCTCCCAATACAAGGTGCATAACATTATATTAGGTATACATTATTATTTGACAAGCCCCTTTGTGTGAGGAAATGTGTGAGTTGGATGATTTTGAAGTTGCTGCGGTCAAAATACCGCAAACCTCGTATTTCTACGTCATTGGAAAACGGAAGCAAAGAGTACCCTACAATTGTGATATACATTCTCGCTTTCGTCGCATTTCTGTATAGTTTTTAACTTAATAGAAATAGTTTTCTCGATTTGCTCCATATGATTGAATCTGTACAACAATTCTCATTCGCCGTAGATATCAATTCATTATTTCACTTTTATCACTTTTTATTGTTCACGTTCGATTTGATATTGACATAAAACTTTATATTGGGTTTATACGATGTTTTTAATTAAAATTTGACAACTACATACATAACAATATTTTCCTGTTACGTCGGCTCTCTTTCGAGGTAGGCAGAAATATTGAGGGCAATTTATTCATATCTTTGCACAGGTTTTGCTTCTACAATATCCATAAATAATCTCATACAGCCTTTCCTATTATTTTCTTTCTTTGAGAATCTGGTCTAGTAGCCATTTGAAGTTTAGGCGGCTACGTCTGCTAGTACCCTTTCTCCTACACAACGATTGTTGTCTACTAACATGAACAATGATCATAGAAGTAGGACCCAGAAGACCAGGCAAGCCAGTGACCATCTGCATGACCACAATTGTCAGGGACCTGGGGAGGCAGAGCTACTTTCGGAAGGTGCAGGGAATCAGAAAACTTGGAAGATGAGGATTAGGAGAGCCTAATAAATGAGATAAAGGCGAGAGCGAAGAAGAAAATATACGCCAGCATTCACTCCACATTCTTTTCGTGTAAGATTATTTCGCTATCTGTATCTATAACTGTTTATTTTTAATGTTGTTGTCCGAGTCTTTTGAACGAATTTTAGTTCCTACAAAACCAACTTCATAGAGTAAATTTGGTAAACACCTTTTGATCATAATACTTACTTACTTGTTGCTAGCCTTCTTCTCTCCACTGCTGGAAATAGGCCCTTTCAAAGCTTTTCCAATCTTTTCGATCTCGAGCTACACGATACCACTGTTTTCCCATCAATTTTCCCAATGGCCCGCTTGTGAGGACAATTTTGATTTGAATGTGAGGATAAGTAGTAGTTTTACGACTCCTGAGATATCCGGGTGTGTGGTGGGCCTCTCTTCAATGTTTTCCCATCATGTGAACAGTATCATTAACCAATCTTTTTTGGGGTCTTCCCACACTTAATTTGCCCTCTCTTGACCTCCATTCAAGAATTCTACAAGTCCACTTGCTACGAATTGATCATAATACGAATAATATAATTTGGTCTATAATTATTGATAAATGGAACATTACCTCGTCTGCAACATTCGTTATATAAGATGTTTACTGTATTACTGTTTTCAAATTCACGATACATAATATAAAGTTCTACTGTTTTCCAATACCAGCGGATACAAGTAATAATAACAGATAATAATTATTATTAAATGTCGGATGTTTGTCAATAAGGTAATAGATCATAGTAATGTGAAAATTCGAATACATATATGTATGAGTATTTGGTGGTGATGACTGTAATAACAATGTAAATAATGGTGCAAAAACAACTACTGAACTTAGTGATGCCAAACTGTACCTACCCGTTACTTTTTAAAACGGGTATACTGGTTCGGTAATTTTGTTTGCTTGCTGTGGTTATTAATATCTGTGATTTTTTTAAACCGGTACAGTTTGTGGATGTTAATTACGGTAAAGATATCTTTATAGATGCTGTAAAAAATGATAATAGTTTTTCTCAAATTACTGTATATAATTGAAAATTTGGCAATGAGGAGGGGTAGAAATTTTGGGAAATTGTGTATTTTATGAATTATCGGTAGAAAAATGAAAAAATGTGTATTTTTTGAAATTTTGCGGCATAAAATAATGAAAAGTGAAATATTCTTAATGACAATACCAAATCGAAACTCTAGGGACAGGGAAAGTGAAAATTTTCTCAAACCCCTCAGATTTTTCGTCGACGGAATCTTCTAGCATTATACTCTTTATTCATGTCCCACAAACAAGTGGAGTAGCCAGTGAACTACAAATATAAAACTTAAGACATTCATAATGGGTGACAATGGTCGGTCTGTGGATGGCGCTGGTAGTAGCTGCCTGAAACCTCTGACGTCTCATTTTTCAAAATTAAATATTATTATCTTATAATTAAAATTGAGGGACGCCGAGGTCCCGGTAGGAGACAGATGTCCTGGCTGCGAAACATAAGGGAGTGGACCGGCATCCGAAGTGTGGAAGAGCTGTTCCGAGCAGCGCAGGACAGGGACAAGTTCGCCGAGGTGATCGCCAACGTTGGGGGGACCCGACAAGGCACTTGAAGAAGAAGAAGATCTAATAATTGTTCATATTAACAAAATTTTAATACATTTTTTTAGTTTCAATAGTTTTATAAAGTAAAATTTTTGGTTGTTATTATTTTTAAAATAGTTAAAAAATTTCAATTTAAAAATGTGAATATTAGTGAATAATATTTGTGACAATCACAATTGTGTTTTCAATATTTTATAATAGTTAAATAAAATTAATAGGCGCCCTTGAGACGGTCTAGGGACTGTTAAACGGCATCAAAACAAAATCATTCATAATCATCATCATCATCATCATACCTCACCTACCGCTGAATTGAGTATGTTATGTATCTTGTGACGTTTAGCGAACACGATGGAATTGAAAATAAATGTTTTCTTCTACTTCATTGATTTTTGTTGACAAAGGCGTCTTTCAAGGACCCTGTCAATCTTGAGATCACAGTGAATAATTTAACAAGCACATTTCTTTTACAGGACACTCGAAAAGTTATCAAGAGTAAAATACTCGTTATTCAAGAACGGGTATTTCGCTCGTTTTACTCTTCGGTACTCAATATGAAAAAAAAAACAATATTGACATCACTACTGAACTAATGTAGGTAGGTACTGATACCGTATGTAGTAGCGTACGCCGCACGTTATTCAGACAGTTGCCATTATACAAACAATACTGTATAATTAGTCTCACTCATTGACTAATGAACAGTAGTAGGTATTGTGACAAATAGAAAATGAAACATATATTACCTATCATATTTTTTTTACTGGAAATCTATGTAAAGAGAACAAATGATAAACGTAATGATCTGATTTTAGGTAGTTATATACAACACTCTTTAGGAGAATGAGTAGATGGAAGAGGTGTGTTGGGGATGAATGCGTGGTTAGATGGAAGAAATCACTTCAGAGTGATAATCTCGCCACTGCATATCGTCTTAGTATTTTAAATTTTGTATATGTAGATGTCTATGTTGTCTAGATGTTGATGATTTTCTTCTGGGATCGCATTGGCCTTTCGCTGTATGGACAACTGCAATATATCCTCGATTTTTCTTATAAATTCTGCATACGTCACGTTAAAGATACCAACTTCTCCAGCCAGAACGTTGAACATTTGAATAGCCCTTCCCACTGGGGAGCCAATATATTAGTTCTGCTTTGAGGCTGTGAACGTCCGTATGCATCGGGAACATATATATTGAAAATTTCCAGTATTATTGGATTAAATATGATACCGTTGAGGAAAAAGTGACGAGCACATAATACATATTATATTAGATAATAACTATTCATTAACTCCTTGCTTATGGGGTGTTCACATTTGGCGAATTTCGCCAGGCGAATTTCAAAATATATCGCCAGGCGAAAAAACAAAATTCGCCGGACATCCATTGATCGTTACACCTGTTCACACAGTCCACCGATGTAGAAACGATCTGTCAGATGCGCTTTGATTTTGACACTGTTTTCAAAATGGCAACGAGATGGAGATCGCGAGTATTTATTTTTAGTCGAAAATGTTATAGTAGAGGTTATAAGGCGCCTTTTAATTAAGGAAACAAACGCCACAAACCAACAACAAAGATAACAGCTGTCACGAAGCGGGAAACATTATAAAATTTATAGGTTATAAAGTTTTTACCATAGATACGAACGCCGCGCACATCTGCGCATGCGCGAATCGTTCAATCGGCCGAAAATGTTGGAAGGTGGTCAACTCGAGACGATATCGTTTCTACTGGTTTTTATCGTTTCAGACTAGCTGTCATTTTGTTCACACGGTTCAAATGGCTGGCGATATTTTGGTGTCTGGCGATATTCGCCAAAGTGAGAAACACCACATTACTGTACTCCTAGTGCGAATGATTATACCGTGAGATAAAGTAAACACTAATAAACTAATCAAACGCTGCTCTCTGAAATTAGTGTAGTTCATAGAATAACTTCAATGGTACTTGTCTTTTCTCAGTGTACTTTGAGCATCATCCGTTATATAATTTCTACTACCAAGAGAACTGGGTGCACCTGATTATTTACAATGGAACTGATTGCACTGTGCAAGTGCCACCCACTGAAATAAACCGAGTGAACCAATTAATTTGCTAACAAGCTTTCGCCTTTGTGGTGTCAAGAGTGTATTCGCAGGATTGTAATTTGAATTTTAATTATAAAATGATTATTATTTATTTATGAAACTACGGGTTTTCGTGATCGTTGCAGAAATAATGTCATATTTTGTTATATTATTATAATTAAGCTTAGTTTTTTTAGTGTTTGATCTAAAATGATTATTTGTATATAGTTTAGAATTCAGATGATTTCTGTTGCTTCTGATCTGTTGCTTTAGCCTCCAAAACAACAAATCTCCATGTCTTTATGTCCTGGGCGGTGAATTGCCAGTCGTCTTTAGCACTTGGCTCCTCTAGATCTCTGTCGATGTTATCCAATAGTCTTTGCACTGGTCTGCTTTACGGTCTTCTGCCTTTGGTTATGCCTTACCGAAGATATCCTTTAGAAAAATACATAGAGGGGACACGCTGAATTTAATAATCATGCCAGTTGTTCTCTCCGTGAAAAGAAAAATAAAGACATTAAAAATGGCAGATATACCCTCATCGATGACTTGAATACGTCAAAATGTTCTATAGGTGATGTTTTACGAGTAGGACACTGAAAAATTTACAAGAAAGAGTAGGAGATCTATTCTTTGCCGGAAACTCTGCGGAACTACAGCTAACTTTGGGTTTAAATGCAATTTTATTTATTTATTTTATTGTAATACTGAGTATCATAAAAAAATATCAGTCATCATATAACTCAGTGTGCAATTTACCGCCAGAATGCGATGATTTCCAACTAACCCGGTAGGTATTCTTAATTAATGTATGTTAATTTCATCGTTTGTCCTTAATTTCCAATCATGTTTTTGATGTGGGCTCTTTACAAAGATACGTGCCATGATGAGCCTAAGTCAGTACATTAGGTATGCAATTGTAGATAAGTATTCAGTATGTCACTGGACGCTTTGAACGGGAAGGCTATGATATTTCCTTTGTGATTTGGATTACAAAGGAGATATCAAATACACGTCGTCGCCAGATACTTGAACTAGCCAGTGAACTGAACGCTGGCATTCAGTTGAATGACTGACTTCTGTCTAGCTGGATGGTTTATCTTAATGTTTATCATCGACCCTAGCTCCACAGTGACAAATAAAGGAACCAAATTTCAACAATCGGGTATGCTTCGATCGGGCGATTGTTGAACGTTTTACCAAATATATTTTTGTTATTGATATTTTGCAAAAGGCATAAATATCGTTTATTCGATAAATTTTTAAAATTTTAGTACTATAAAGAACTGTTTATTTGTTGTTAGTTTCAGTTTGAAAAAAACATTACATGTCGAAATTCGAGTCGCTCTAATGAAGAACTTGTAAAACTTAATAACCATATTTTATTTCTTGATTAATATGGAGTTTTACAAAATAAATAGGTTCCAATAAAATACACAATTCAATAAAGTAGAAAAAACATAAGTTTTCAATTTCATTATACAACGCTATTACCTACACAAACACAGAGAATTAAGAATTGTATTGACAAACTTGTTAAATCACATAAGAAAAATGTTTGTCAAATTGACAAACTAGGGTACCTATTTAATCACTTAAAATATTGTTATGTACTCTATACTATGTATTAATGTATTATTGTATGTAACAATCCTAGTGATAATTAGTCGGCATAAATACTCCTTGGCTCCTGCACGTGTACCTTGTTTTTTTTCGCCCCGTGCTCGTTAGGCCTTTCAACAAAACTACTGTTGGTGCATGACATTATGCTTAGACTATAATCTTTTGAATTCGTGATTATGAATCAAACGCGTGATTAAACGTATCTTTCTTGTATTAGTTCTATTTGCTTCGCTTCTCATTGTGTCCATCCATTAATCTCATTAATCCATAGATCTGGGAATGTTTTCATAGAATTATGTAAACATCATAGCACCAAACCAATAACGTTCTCAAGTAGTAGGAGAGCAGATTAAAAAAAATAGAGCTTTTGTTTTTACGATTTGGTAATGTGTTAATAATACACGAAAAATTTATACATCCCCCCCCCCCCCCCCGTCGTCAAATTTTAAATCTGGTGTGCTATTTTGAAATATTTCACAACCTCCTCAGTTTTGTACAACAATTTAAAAGCCAAGAACCACTTTAATATAATATAATTCTAGTTAGAAACAGCGTCCCATTTAAGGCCAATTTTCCTTATAGATATTAATAATAATATTCGGTTGCGAAACTTGGACACTTAAAGTTAACACAATGAACCAGTTAGAGGCATTCGAGATGTGGATTCATCGAAGAATGCTTCGAATACCGTGTACAGACTTTGTGCCCAATATAGAAGTCCTACACTTGTTGTGGAATGGCTGAAGAAGACTGGGAGGCAGGGTTCAGCTTTTGCACTTTTGAATGTATACAGATAAATTGTCATAATATTTTATTATGTTTGATAAATATTGATTTTGTTTAGTAAATAGGAAAAAAATGGTACTGTATGAAATCGTGATTTTATGTTGTTTAAGTGATATAATATGTATATAGTGTACGTGTGGATACGGAGTCCACTACCTCAGAACAGATTAAAAATCTAGTGAGGCAGTGTAATTTCTTCACTGCATTGGAATATCTACGTGATTAATGTGTTGTTCTTGTTCTACGTGTTGTTGCTTTGTTTCATTTATTGTATTTTTTTAGGTACCTATATAAAATTTGTTCCATTATTGTTGTGAGGAAATAAAATTTATTTCATTTCATTTCACATAGAGCGCATACGAATAGAGAGCTCCTGACGAATATTAAGGTTCGCAAAGTCTCATATTTGGGCCACATTCCGTAAGGCGATAAATACCGGATTCTGCAGTTGATAATAGAGGGCAAAATTGAGGGACGTCGTAGAGTGGGAAGGAGGCAAGTGTCGTAGCTGTGTAACATATGGCAATGAACCGAAATAACCCTTGAACACCTCCACACTCTTTAGAATTCGCAAATCATAGGGAATTCTGTTCCACAGTAACGGACCAGCCACGCAGAATGCTAGTTTTATCTAAAAAAATTACTATTTTTGAGATCCTAAAGGGGGGCGGTTGTCTCAGATTGTCCTCCAGTTCTGGGTACATCAATGACACCTACCTACAATATTATTTAACGCCACATAATATATTTGAACGTATCGCCACTTTCGTTGATTGTATAATCATTTCAGTATTACTATAAATTTCCATATCGTATAATTTTACCATCAATATCATTCGAGGTGTTAGAAGAATACAAGTCTTTCTAGTTTTTTGATTAATTGTATTTCTGCTGTACTATACCGTCACGTCGTGTCCCAAGTAGCGTAGGCAGAGAAGACGGAACAGCATAATATAGATCTATCCTTACATATTTCTTTCCCTTCCTCCACATTCATACGAATTCTTATGCATGTATGTGAGGTTTTTCTTACTCAACACGCTGCCGTGTTTGAGAATTTGAACCACGTGATCAATTCACGTAGTTATTGGACTTTCATGCTCTTTCTTTCGCACCCCGACTTTCTGAATTATTCGCTCTTTGATTTATTCGAAAGATATTTATTCCACGTTGTTGAATATTCAATATATGTAGTCAATGAAGTCGAAATATTTTTTACTTATTTATCACCGTTCTAATTACAAACCTACTCCACTTAGGAAGTAACCTTAAAATTGAAAAATTGATGCTTCTGGATAACAAATGTACCCTCTTCCCTGAGAAATCCCGAAGAATGGGAAATATAATTATTAAAATAAATAAAAAACAATATTTCAGTTATCATTTAAATAAACTCAAATAAACCCCGTTTATCGTCCGTTTTCAATCCGGAGTTCAGAATAATATTAATAGAATTATAAAAGTAATATTGTCGGTAAACATAGATAATTATTATTTTATTTGTCAGTGGCGTTCATTCCGTAGAAATATCTATGGCATAAATGAGTGGTTCGGAATCGAAAGGGGACATTGTCAGTGGCGTTCATTCCGTAGAAATATCTATGGCATAAATGAGTTGTTCAGAATCGAAAGGGGACAATTTTTTTTTTATTAAATCGGGGTCACATTTTATCAACAGCTTTCTTGATAAGACCACGTGGAAGACTTAAGCAGTAAAATTTTCTCACGACTTCACACATTCAAAAGACTCCAATTATTTCTTCGTCAAAATAATTGCTCAAACGTTTCCCCTTCCAATCCTATACTTTTCTAATTGCACATTTTCTGACACCTCTGAGGAACTCAGCAGTAAATGAGATAGGCTGCAGAATGCATGTTTGCGATTTGTGTATGGTTTAAAATATAAACATTCAAGCAATTCCGCGAATCAGATATTAAATCTACTCTATTTTTTGTATAACATCTTGAAGCATAATTCTTTTCAGTACCTTCTTGAGCATTTTGAGTATTTGTCTTCACATGGACGTCCTCTTGAGATCTCAGAATAATCAGTTACTTACTTTCCCAGTTCACACCACAGCCTCCTTCAGTTGATCATTTCCAGGCCCATGCAATTAATGCCATATTCATTATTTCAAATGTCAGTCATCAGTTAAAATCTAATTAGTTATTGTGCGCTGCTGACATTTTGGTACAAAAAGATTGATCAATCTGTACTCCGTACTTAGTTAATTTAGTTAAAGAAATGTCATTTTTTGATATGTCCACTTTCGACCCTAAACCTCTCATTTGTACTTAATTTAATAGGAAGGGAATGTTTCAAATATTGCTCTACGATCCTCAGTTCTATTTCTTTTACTACAGACCCATCCCACTTTCACGACACAAACATATATGTAGTTATTTGTGATTCTCTTTATGACCATTTGTTTATTTTGAAGTATTTTTTAAGGTATCAAAGATTTATAAAAAAGTGCCTGATTAGAAAAATACTGTCCTACCACTGGATTCGTATTTAAATATACGATTGCGGTCTCTGAATTGTTACCAATTCTAATGTGAAAATCAACATACGTGAAATTTTAATTAAATGTTTGATTAAAACAGTATTTTCTATGGGATTTATATTATATGGCTTACGTTATTTACTGATTCAAAAGGACTCTGTTCGGGTTTTTCAGAAAAATATTTATGTGTGTAAATAATATATATGTGCGCTATATTTTACAAACAATATTACATACAGAGATCTTGACAAAGCTGCCATTTTACGTAGGTACCGCGCACTCCTACAGTAGACCGCGAGAGTTCAATTTGTTTGTTCAATTCTTCTCATGAAAGAACGAATTTGGCGATGAACTCTCCGACCAACAGGGCAATGGTATTTTTTAATTTGTTGGCTCAGAACTGTGACATATTTTCTCTGTCCTACAGGGAATTTGTTGCCTTTATCGAGGCAACAAACATTCTGTGGTGATCTATTGTTTGTTTGTTTGTTTATTTTGTTGTTTTAAATAAATACTAAGGAGGCCACACAGAGCTCACTTCACGGGGCCTTACACATGGCGGAGGATCGCTCAACATGGAGACAGATGGTTTACAGAACGAGGCATGATGGTCACAATCCTCAGGTGAGCGTTGTTTATGAACGTCGAAAATTATTAATCAAGCCAGCCTAAACCCAATTCTTAAACTGTACGTGCCTTTCTCGCGATAGATCGATGTGAACCTAATATTCCCAAGACTGGTATGAATTTGCCACGTCTTTAGATCCAGAGATAATATTAAGTCAACTGAGTGCGGTTCACGAGGTATATCCGAAAATATAAGACCGTTAGGCAGACCAAGGCAAAGACTATAAGATAATGTCAACCGAGTTGTGAATTAGCTAAATGCTAAAGAAGAATGGCAATCCACTACTCAGGATCTAAATACTTAGAGATTTATTGTTTCGGAAGCCAAAGCTTTTCAATGGCTATTCGATTATCGGTAGTAAATACCTACTAAATAATATGTACCCAGTGATAAAATTCTACTGAAAATGTAATATGGACAATATAGTACTAATGATCGCGTATACAAACATCCCCTATATATTTCAAGGTTGTAAGGTCAAAAGTATCATGGTTATATACTGTGTGTATGTATAATGTATAAATATTAGTGTGTATGTGTTATAATATCGTTATTACAAAGTAAATACCCATCTAATAATAAAATGATTGATTAATATTATTGTTGTACGCACCGACATTATATCCGCAAAAAATATTTAGTAGGTATACAGTCCGTTCATTCATTTAATTATACTTATGGATGTTTATACTACGTCTGTATCTTCTCATTAGGCACGTGTGCATCCACTCCAGGATATTGGCCTCTTCGTACAAACGCCATATTAATTTGCACCTGCTATGAGTTTTTATACAAAATTAGTAATTTTTTGTCTCTGCCATGAGTTTTATACTAAATTCGTATATTTTTTTCACTCCCAGGAAATCATTAATGTTTTTTACAAATCTATATTTGTTTTGTAAAGTTTCTTCATATTACTTAAGTTTCTACTACGTTTTGTCAGCTTCAGAATTTCTTGTAAAATGCAGGTATTCAAAATATCATGTATTATTTATTTATTTATTTTATTATTCACTGTACATTTGTTTCAATATTACAAAATAAAGCAGTATCGTAAAAATATCAGTTATACAATTCAATGTACAGAGGGCGAGTTTATCGCTAAAATGCGATGTCTTCTAAATATTAGACATTTGACATCATGTCAAAAACATACAAGTAAAAATAAAGCATTCATTAAGGGTGGCATACCTCCTCGTTCAATTGAAAATGTCTAATTTCATTTTCACAATTTATTATTCAATGGCAAGCAAAAGTATGACAAACTCAGCAAATTTTGACACTCAGAAAACCAACAGAAAACATCCCGTGTTACGAAAAACACAACCATAATAATATACACAACCAAACCTATCGATCATTCAGCTAAACCTTTGTAAATACTTAGTACAGTGGTTCTTAACCTGGGTTCGATCGAACCCCAGGGGTTCGGTGAGTCAGTCTTGGGGGTTCGGTGAAAATTATTTTAAAGGCAAGATAGTTTTACGAGTTGGAAAAAGAAAAAAATACTACGATAATTCCTTTAAACCGCCATCACAAGTTTGAAAAACAATGTTGCCAGTTTATTCTAACAATCCAAATATTACATCTCAACGTTTTGGTGTCAACAAACGGAAACATACCCTGTTATTGCTAAGAAAGCTCTGGAGATTTTTATACCGTTTGTTACAACATATCTTTGCGAGCAATCTTTTTCGAAGATGTTGGATATAAAAACGAAGAAGAGGAATAGACTTTGTTATGAAAATGAGAGTGGAACTTGCCAAGATAAAGCCGCGAATTTCTGAATTGGTTTCTGAAAGGCAACAGCAGAAGTCACACTGATTTGAAGTAAATATTAATTAGTATGTTTCATGTTTTGATTTAACCATAAAAATTTAATGTTTTGATCTTTTTTTTTCTCATTTTGTACACCTATTATAAATATATACCTACCTACCATGTTTTGAATTTGTAAAATTCTAATTTTATTTTTCAAATTAGGAGGGGTTCGGTGAATGCATACGTCACTGGTGGGGTTCGGTACCCCCAAAAAGGTTAAGAACCACTGACTTAGTACCTACTTATAATATAATAAGTATCTACACTATACATAATATCTGCAACCGCATAATTACTTACCAAATTAACAAATACCTCCATAATATTATAATATAATGGTTTCGTGTAATCTTATTATTATTATTATATTGTGGTATGTAAATAAATATTTAGTTGAACCTCATTTTCAATATTAAGTTAAACATGTTTGTATTATATCGTCTTCATTTTACAAAATACTGAAAGCACATTTAGGCAAATTATGGATTATTATTGTCTATTGAAGAGAGACCCACCTCACACCCGGATATTTCAGGAGTCATAGACTCCTATTTATCCGCACATTCAATCCAAAATTGTCCTCACGGGCGGGCCATTGGGCAGGTCTGAAGGACCGACCGGCTAAAACCGCCGTCGTGGGAATCTTTTAAACTACACTCTCTTCAATGCCCCTTTTGAAAGTATGTTTATTTTATTGAATAAAAAAAAATACAAAATTATATAAAAAAAAGCATAAAACAGGACAAAATAAAGTACAATTAATATAAGGTAGATAACATCGAGTAAATATGATATATAAAAATTGCTGAGTAACAAAAGCCGAAGTGAGGTGTCCAGAAACTTGTTATTTGGCGTTCAGAAGGCGCGAGCCCGAGAATCACCAGTGCCGAATGGTGTGAAAACATTAAACCCTCCCAAAAGGGACATACCTCCCAAACCTACTCTCCACCAAGGGAGACAGGACGATACAACGAGAAAACGAGTTCACTATCGCGCCAACGCCACAAAGGGCAAAAACCAACCCTAAGACTCTCCCGCGTCAGGCGGGGGTGAACCCGGCTGACGCAGAAGCTCCCAACGAGATACCCATACATCCACAAACACCAAAAATGCTTTAAGGTTCCTCGGGCATTGCAGAACCTCCCCAAACCAAATTGGTCTGGGAGTGCTCTCACTCATATCATCTATCATTGCATCTCTAGCATCATTCATCACGGAGCACTCCCAAAGGATGTGCCCAGCATACTGCGCCCCCAACCCACAAACACACCACGGGTTCTCCGCTAGGCCAAGGTCATATAACCTGCCCTTTAGATCACCGTGTCCCGTCACAAGCTGGACGGCATGGTGATTGAGGGAAAGGAATCGCCTTTTCATTCTCTCACATACGTCAGGGAGAAAACTGTAGACCAATCTAGCAGTTCTCCCCCGATCCCACCTATCTTGCCAGACCTCCAAAGTTCTCTTTCGGATCATGCCGATTGCCCTACTGAGCCCTCTAGTCCCGGGCTCCGCATGAACGGAGATTCCGAGATGTTCAACATTGCCGTCAGCCTTGAGCTTACGCCTGGCTACACAATCTAAAATTTCTAAATCCGCGGGCAGCACACCAGCGATGACAGGAAGGCCATCGCTAGCGGCCGTTCTATACGCACGTGACGGTGACGGCGAGCAGGGGGAGTCTCTGTCCCCTCAAGACCGCCGCGGACACAGAACCAACAGCAAGACGGTGCGACCAAACACGAGCACCATAAGTGACCTGAGCCACATACGTCGCCCGATAAATGGTACGCACAGTCCGCGCCTTAAGGCCCCAAGTACCACGACTGAGTCTGCGTAGAGTGTGAAATAACACTCCCGCTTTTTCGGCAGTCGCTCGCACGTGCGGAAGAAAGGTGAAGCCCCTGTCAAGGACAACCCCCAGGTATCGGACTTCATCGACAACCCTCACAGGATGCCCATCCATCCGAAGCACCGGGTTCCTGCCCCTTCCCAGCACACCCTTCAACCACAGCGCGGGTTGAAGGGTGCGTTGTATTATTGTCTAGGCAAATTTAGGGTTCACAAACATTAAAGGCTTTGTAATTTCAGGGAGGATTTTGTTGGGGGGAGTCCCTCTGGCAAACCCTGAGCCCTTGAGCTTAAAAAAAATGTTTCAATGAGTCTGGATGATATAGGAGCTCAGCTCTTAAAACATCCAGGGGAAAGTGGTGGGAAAAACCATAATGCCTAGGCAATTTTGTGGGGTAGGCAGAAAGATCGGGCGTCACTTTTTCCTATCCCTGCATACAGCTTTCGTTTCCGTCACTGTCATACAGGTTCCCATGCATACTCTCCTACTCAATGTGCTCCACACGTGTCTGTCTTGTAAGATCTAATTTATAATTATGATCTTGCTTTGTTGATCCTTGGGCAACCACGTCTCCGAGCACCATTCTTTTCAGTCAAATATATTTTCTTTAATTTAAAATATAACACTGCTTTATGTTTCATTTTAATATTTTCTTTGTCAATCTTTCCTCATTCATTCTTTCCACATGCCTTAACCATTGTTACTTGTTTACATTCATCTAAGATATTCTTACACCAATTTTATTTCGACTCGTCCTCTGTGCATAAAATTGTATATCTGATAATTTCATGATACTTTGTAATGATCGATTTTATAACCAATGTATAGGTAAGAAAAAATAATAATAAAATAAACGAAAGCGGAAGCTTTTGAAAGCCGGTTCGCGATTAATAATGTCGCTGTGAGGTTCTCAATGTAAGTGTTTTATTTTTATTATTAAGTTCACATGAACTTCCATCAAGTACCCTTGTTCACAAATCACTCGTTACGGGTGGATTGCCGGTATAAAAAAAAAAAAGAAAAAAAAAGTACCTTTGTACGACATCATGAACTATAAAATACTATCTACGTTATTGTGGAAACGGAAACATAGAGTTCCCTGTCATTCTCCTTCAGCTGATCTATAAGTAAGCAGACACCTGTATATTAATCAATTATATATTGTTTTTATTACTCTCGATTAGTGAGACTAATTTATTTGCTGGTTATATATAAGAAAAACCATAAAATAATTTAATACTCCCTAATCATAAGGCATGTACAATTTGAAAAGTATAATTATGAAATTTGTAAAGAAATAGTATTCAGTAAATTCTAATTAATGTGAAGCATTTATTCTAATATATTTGGATGTGAATTATGTGATGTGAAATAAATAGAATGTTTTTTACTTACATCGGTTTTATTAAAATAAAATAATATGTAACAATTATCACATTATAAATTTTGTTAAAAGAAAATATGAATTTTAAAACGTTAGGTTTAACTGCTAAAATGGAACTGAATTCAAAATGATATGTGACTTCTATGTGTAAATTTGGCTACTCAAAAATGCATAACAACCCCTAGCGGATGAAATTATAAACAAAAATATCTACTCCTCATTTCAATAGATGTCGGTGGTTGTACTATTTAAGATCTATTCTATTACATGAAAATATAAGGAAAATTAAACTAAAAACTTTATCCCGTGGAGCACCCGGTAAAGAATTGGTCTCCCACTCTTCTGCGTAAGTTTTCGAGTGTCCTGTAAAAGGCAGGTGTTCGAAAAAATTAAGACATTGTACATCTTAAATTCAGCGATGAGGTTTGCCACCCATCCTGAATGTCTTGATTTTGTGTTGGCACGAAGAGGACAGTTTACATGTTTCTTACATGCAGCTGATCTGCTGGCTACCCCACTTGTGGGATATGCCGTGATGGTATAGTAGTAGTAAACTAAAAACTAAATTGAACCCCCACACTAATATCGTGACAGTGAGAATGACGGAATCGGTGAACGTTGTCCATGGATACCAAAAGTGATCACTCAAACCAGCCTAGAGACAATTCGTAAGCGTTGGGACGCTTTTTTCACTTTTTCCTATTAGATTTTGCAGTGTTGCATTGTGTACCTGAACATGGTTCACCAATCGATATGTCTGATGGGTTTCAATTAATTAGTGTCACTAGGTATATTTTTAAGTACTTGGCAGTTTGTCAAAGGCGAGACTTACTCAATAAATTAATTATCACGTTATTGACATAATTACTTACGTAAAATGTAAATAAGTGTATTGGTAGGGACTATATGAAAAGTGTAACTATATTTAGACTATACAGAGCAGGGATGTTGCGAATATTCGCATCCGCATCCGCAAATGCGGAGCTTCCGCGTGTATTTGGACATCTGCATCCGCATCCGCAATAATCGATGAGGATGTTCCTGCGGATGCGGATGTGAGACAATTTGCGACAAGAAAGAAATGGCGCGGGGCCGGCGAATGGCGCGTGCCGTTCGCACTTGACATTAACCAATGGGAACGAAAAAATTGGTGACAAGATCCGACGCGTTTCTATTTTTGCCGGTTTTATATTATTTTTGCAAATAACAAAACAGAAAAAAATGTTTCGCCAAAAAATCCATTATATTATTCTAGCAACAATTTCGTCACTTATTTGACAGTGGGGCCTACCAACTGAAATAGTTCCTACTTTTTTTTATAACATCTTAAACATCCGCATTCACATCCGCGGATGTGTAAAAATCGACATCCGCAACATC